>JAKWBJ010000183.1:3000000-3582500 GCA_023159175.1 Wohlfahrtia magnifica
TAACGGTAATGTTCCGAATTTTCTGTCATTTTTAAACGTACATATATAGATAACTTTTCACAGAGTCATGCGATTTACAAATAAAATAACGACAAAGTTTGAAGAAAAGTGGTCATAGTTAAGCTGTTCTAAGCCATATTTATTTCTTCAGCTTTTTTGAATGCAATCTATTAAATTAAAGATCCAAACGATTCAATTATAAGAAAAAGAATACAAGTCTTTGACGTGTGAATCAATTTAAATTTGTTAATATCTTTTGTTTTATTTTTTGTGCACAGTGGTGTCATTTAACAATTTTTTTTTTTTTTTTTTTTTGTATTAATGTGTGATGGGATGACTTTATGAATTATTATAACCAGGGAAACCAGAAAAATGCTATTGAAAAAGTGTTTTATGAGCATAAAATATGCTGTAAGAATACGATAATATGGTCTAAAAATTTAAAAATATGCTCTAAAAACAAAAATTTCTTCATAAATAATAGAAAACAAGTTTTTTCATCAATTCAATATGTTTTAAATATATTTTAACAAAGAAGTAAAATAATAATAATGTGCTTCAAAAAACAATACAAGAATACAATTGGCCGCTTCGTTCTTGTGATTTAACGCCGCTGGATTATTTTCTCTGCGGCCACTTAAAAGACCGGGCTTATATATATCAAATGTTTTTATGCTCAGCTTGTGATTAAGTTCTGTAGCTGATTCGTGGAGAAAAGCCTTCCGCGTTCGGGTGAATGTGGGTAAGTATGTGGTATGTGGCGTTCGATAAAATTAAAAAAACCTGAGTACCTCAACGAGTTATAACTGGTTCGGGCGGCAATTGTTTGTCTGGGTAAATTTCTTTTAAAATTTCAACTCTATTCGAATCTTTCAGAGACACTTTCTTTGCGTTTGCAATGACTTTGTTTACATTCTCGTGTTGATCTCTATACGTTCGCATAAACGATACTGTCCATGAGTAATATATGGATTATTACTCACTTTCATATAGATTTTGTTTCTTGTTTATATGCACTAAGAAAGGTTTATAATGTTCTTTAAATAGGAAAAAATGACGAGAACATGCTCTTAAGACTGAAACATGCAAAAAATGTCTTTATATGCAAAATATGCACTAACAAATTGATGCCAAAATTCTTAGAAATTCATGAAACTGATACATATCTTACATCCGACCTGATTAATTGCATAAAAAAACATGCAATTGTATACTTCTGGTTACCCTGATTATAACAAATAAAACTGCATAAAACAGGAATTAAAATAGCATCACGTTTTGTATAAAATTTAAATACCTTTTGTTTAGATTTGATTTAATAAATTTTATTTAATTGATCATAAATGTTAATCCACTTTAAATGAAATACGTGGTTCATCATATCATATGTTGGATGTCAAATTAGCTATTTAATGAGGTACTTAAATTATCGAAATCATAAATTAAACAGCTGTAAAGAGTCTTTAAGAAATAAAAGGGCATTAGTTTAGCATTAAATGAAATAATAGAAGAAGTTTTTGAAAAAAATTTGATCAAAATTGTAAAATTGTAATGATATAACAATTAGTCCGGACGGTCAAATTTAGTAGATATCAGTTTTGAACAATTAATGCCATTCCACCCCAAAGAAATAAAAATTGTATTTTCTTTTATGATTTCTCGATATTTTATAATGTCTTAAACGTAGCTTTATACTATGTTCACACATAAGTCTTAATTGGTAATTAAGGGACTTTAAGTAATTGAAGTCTTAATTGAGCTCAATTTACCACACAATAGCCCAATTAATAAATTGATTGAATTTACAATAAAACCCTGTGTAAAGTATGTATAATGAGGAGTGTTCAGTGAGAACTGACAACTATATACGGTGTGCAAAATTCGTATTCGTATTTTTAAATCATTAATATCTTATAAAATAAATACTGAATAATATTTTTTACACAATTTTAAATAAAGAGGTTAACTACTTAAAACAAATAAAAATGGCACTTGAGTTATATCGCTTTTTTATCAGGAAAATATTAAAATCCAAGCAAATATATTTTTGGGATTGTATGAGTGCGGATTTCTCGTACTGGTAAATGTCATATGAAATATATGTTATCAAAACGAAAGAAGTAAACAGAATTGAATTAAAGTTTTTTCTCTAAATTTTATACTCTTTTTAAAGTCAAAGTCTTAGAATTTCTTTTATTAGTTTGTTTCAAATTCAAAAATTTAATTTTTCACAAATAAAATCTGTCTTGGCATTTTCGGCTCTCAAATGTTAATTAAGTCAACCAAATTGCGCTATATGTGAACAACATATGCGATAGTTCAATTTAAAATTAAAAATTAATTGACTCAATTAAAAGCTACATATGTCTGAAGATGATATTAAATACAATAAATACTGAACATTAATTTATATTTTGTTTTCGTACGTTCTTATTCGATCACCCTTTTAAATTTTTTAAATTATTTAATTAAACAGTAATTATCAACTGCAACTGCCACTAATTTCTTGGTCAAACTAAGAATTTGAATGAAAATTTTTTTCTATGTATCGTATATGCAATTTGATTTTATTTTAAATTAGTTTGGTTAAAAACGTATTAAATCATTAACTGTCGTTTTTTATATTACTTTTAAAACAAAATATTTTATATATTTTATAATATTTTATATTATAAAATTATTAAAATTTAAATTATTTCTTTTTTCTTTGTTTTTATATATCAACATCTGACTGGCCATCATCTAAACAAACATTGACTATGTTTTGTTGTATTATTTAAACTTGGATTTTTTTTGTTTCGTTTTCTTTATATGCTTTAGTGTTGCTATTATTTTATTTTAATTAATATTAAAAATTAAAATTATTTAGACTATATAAGGTTGAATTAAATTTTTGAGCCTTATCATTCATTTGAAGACATTCTTAAAGAATAAAACAAACATATCTGTTAATAAACAAATTCGTCAATAAAAAAATAAAATCATAAAAATGTACAAATTGGTAAATACTGAAATTGAAAGTGCGTTTAAAAATTGGTTTTAATTTAATTTTCTCAAAATATTCCAGGTTGTTTTGTTCGCTTTAATTGCCGTTGCTGCTGCTCGTCCTGGCTATGTGCATTCCTCACCAGTAGTTTACTCAGCACCCACCTATGTGCATGAACCTGTTGGTTCTATTGTCAGTGGCATTCCTACTGCCGTCTCCCATCAATCTCTATCTCAAGGTCATTCCTCAGCTCATTATGTTCAGCCAATTGTAGCACCTGTACTGAAGACCACCTATGCCGCTCCCGTAGTAAAGACTTATGCTACGCCAATTGTTCATACCTCATATGCTGCTGTTAAACCTCTTTATCACAGTTATAGTGCTGCTCCAGTATCGTAATCATATGCTCCCACCTATGCTGGCTCATACTCTTAGTGGTAGCCGATGGAGGAGACAAAAGATTTTGTACATTTTGTTAAAAAATTCTAAATAAAAATACGTAAAATAAAAATAGAAAAAAAAAATAAAAATTATAAATGAAAGGTTTTTAATTAAATAAAATCAAAATGTTGTGATATACTCGTATTTACACAATTCTTCAGAAGCGTTCATTTTTGCGTGTGGGGCTTTGTAGTGCTCTGCTCAATTTTTGATGGCCCTATCACAACGTTCGTTGTGTTTCTAACTATAGCATTACAAATACTGATCTCAACAACAATTTTTGTTGTTTACGTGGCCGCTTGTCTAAAACAATGTGCTTTGTAAATTGTTTAATTTTTCCAATAATGCGTTTCTACTGACATGTTCTGGACAGTAAAATTAGTTTTTCGCAAAACAGGTTATTTTTCTACTCGTTTTTCCATATACATAAAGTGGTTTTTAACAAAAAATGGTTTTGCTCCAAAACATGTCGAAAATTGTCTGTGCAACACTGCACCTATGATTTAAAATACGACTCTGGGGTATCCAATAATGATGAATGACGTTTTTCGCAAATGAAAATTCATTCCATTAAATTTTTCATTATTAAATAATGTTTTTTTCTGTTAAACTAATTGTTAACACCTAATGTTGATTTCCGACACGCAGATGTAGGTTGTGGTGTCATTTGAGACTATGGGTAATGTAGACATTGTCGTATTAGATACTCTGAATGTTTTGGGCATGAGAAATCAATGTGACGTTCGGTGGAACGATTATATTTTTCGAGTGTCGAAGAAAGCTTTCAAGTGTCTCGGTTTTTTAAAACTGTATAGGAAATATAAGACCTAAATCTAATCTAGGATAGAATATTATTAACATGTATGGGCTGGTACTGAGAAGCCTATTTACAGTAGATTGCGAAGAAGCTTATTAATGACAGTAGGGTAGCAAACTCTACCGATTCGTTAGAGCATCGTCGCAATGTGGCGTGTGTTTCAATGTTCTATCGATGCTATGCTCTGATGAAATTAAGTAATTGATTCCTATAAACCACATATTTTTACTTAGTACTTGTATTACTCGTATAGTGCATCCTTTTGTAGTTGATAGTCCCATGAATTGCACAACGCATTGTAGAGAGAATTATTTTTTAGCTGCAAAGTGCGGCTGTGGAATAATCTTCCCGCGAAAGTTTTTGCTGCCATTTACGACATAAATAAATTCAAATCAAATGTACATAAACAATAATCTCTCTAATCTGAGAAGTGGCTCACAACCTATTTTTCTAATACCAACACAATACACCGAATGAGTATGCATCACACTCTGAGTTCTGACCTCAAAAAAAAAAAAAAAAAAAAAAAAATTGCACCGAAACTTCAAACTTTTTTGTGTGTCCAGCTTTTTTCAAATGGTTGGTAATTGTTTGGTGATGAATTTCTATTTTCCTAGCAACGTCCATGCTGTCTTTAATAGCGAGGTGCATTTTTAACATCAGATCGAAAACTAGCAAACCATATTGCTGCTATTTTTCTAATTACAGCATCGTCCTCATAAACTTAACAAATATTTTCAACAGCCTGCGAAACGGTTTTCTGTAAATGATTGATAACTGCATAGTGACAAATGCCGTTCTCAATTCTTTCCATGATTTAATCGACATTTTTTAGTCATTGGTCGGCCAAAGCGGGATGCATCTTGAACATCACAATTATCGAATAGAAAAGGAGCAAACCATTACGCTGTTGTTGTTCTAATTACAGCGTCGTGTTCGTAAACTTCACAAATTTATTCAGCAGCCTGCGACGCAGTCTTACCTTGTCTATAATAGAAAAGAAATATATAACGGTAATGTTCCGAATTTTCTGTCATTTTTAAACGTACATATATAGATAACTTTTCACAGAGTCATGCGATTTACAAATAAAATAACGACAAAGTTTGAAGAAAAGTGGTCATAGTTAAGCTGTTCTAAGCCATATTTATTTCTTCAGCTTTTTTGAATGCAATCTATTAAATTAAAGATCCAAACGATTCAATTATAAGAAAAAGAATACAAGTCTTTGACGTGTGAATCAATTTAAATTTGTTAATATCTTTTGTTTTATTTTTTGTGCACAGTGGTGTCATTTAACAATTTTTTTTTTTTTTTTTTTTTGTATTAATGTGTGATGGGATGACTTTATGAATTATTATAACCAGGGAAACCAGAAAAATGCTATTGAAAAAGTGTTTTATGAGCATAAAATATGCTGTAAGAATACGATAATATGGTCTAAAAATTTAAAAATATGCTCTAAAAACAAAAATTTCTTCATAAATAATAGAAAACAAGTTTTTTCATCAATTCAATATGTTTTAAATATATTTTAACAAAGAAGTAAAATAATAATAATGTGCTTCAAAAAACAATACAAGAATACAATTGGCCGCTTCGTTCTTGTGATTTAACGCCGCTGGATTATTTTCTCTGCGGCCACTTAAAAGACCGGGCTTATATATATCAAATGTTTTTATGCTCAGCTTGTGATTAAGTTCTGTAGCTGATTCGTGGAGAAAAGCCTTCCGCGTTCGGGTGAATGTGGGTAAGTATGTGGTATGTGGCGTTCGATAAAATTAAAAAAACCTGAGTACCTCAACGAGTTATAACTGGTTCGGGCGGCAATTGTTTGTCTGGGTAAATTTCTTTTAAAATTTCAACTCTATTCGAATCTTTCAGAGACACTTTCTTTGCGTTTGCAATGACTTTGTTTACATTCTCGTGTTGATCTCTATACGTTCGCATAAACGATACTGTCCATGAGTAATATATGGATTATTACTCACTTTCATATAGATTTTGTTTCTTGTTTATATGCACTAAGAAAGGTTTATAATGTTCTTTAAATAGGAAAAAATGACGAGAACATGCTCTTAAGACTGAAACATGCAAAAAATGTCTTTATATGCAAAATATGCACTAACAAATTGATGCCAAAATTCTTAGAAATTCATGAAACTGATACATATCTTACATCCGACCTGATTAATTGCATAAAAAAACATGCAATTGTATACTTCTGGTTACCCTGATTATAACAAATAAAACTGCATAAAACAGGAATTAAAATAGCATCACGTTTTGTATAAAATTTAAATACCTTTTGTTTAGATTTGATTTAATAAATTTTATTTAATTGATCATAAATGTTAATCCACTTTAAATGAAATACGTGGTTCATCATATCATATGTTGGATGTCAAATTAGCTATTTAATGAGGTACTTAAATTATCGAAATCATAAATTAAACAGCTGTAAAGAGTCTTTAAGAAATAAAAGGGCATTAGTTTAGCATTAAATGAAATAATAGAAGAAGTTTTTGAAAAAAATTTGATCAAAATTGTAAAATTGTAATGATATAACAATTAGTCCGGACGGTCAAATTTAGTAGATATCAGTTTTGAACAATTAATGCCATTCCACCCCAAAGAAATAAAAATTGTATTTTCTTTTATGATTTCTCGATATTTTATAATGTCTTAAACGTAGCTTTATACTATGTTCACACATAAGTCTTAATTGGTAATTAAGGGACTTTAAGTAATTGAAGTCTTAATTGAGCTCAATTTACCACACAATAGCCCAATTAATAAATTGATTGAATTTACAATAAAACCCTGTGTAAAGTATGTATAATGAGGAGTGTTCAGTGAGAACTGACAACTATATACGGTGTGCAAAATTCGTATTCGTATTTTTAAATCATTAATATCTTATAAAATAAATACTGAATAATATTTTTTACACAATTTTAAATAAAGAGGTTAACTACTTAAAACAAATAAAAATGGCACTTGAGTTATATCGCTTTTTTATCAGGAAAATATTAAAATCCAAGCAAATATATTTTTGGGATTGTATGAGTGCGGATTTCTCGTACTGGTAAATGTCATATGAAATATATGTTATCAAAACGAAAGAAGTAAACAGAATTGAATTAAAGTTTTTTCTCTAAATTTTATACTCTTTTTAAAGTCAAAGTCTTAGAATTTCTTTTATTAGTTTGTTTCAAATTCAAAAATTTAATTTTTCACAAATAAAATCTGTCTTGGCATTTTCGGCTCTCAAATGTTAATTAAGTCAACCAAATTGCGCTATATGTGAACAACATATGCGATAGTTCAATTTAAAATTAAAAATTAATTGACTCAATTAAAAGCTACATATGTCTGAAGATGATATTAAATACAATAAATACTGAACATTAATTTATATTTTGTTTTCGTACGTTCTTATTCGATCACCCTTTTAAATTTTTTAAATTATTTAATTAAACAGTAATTATCAACTGCAACTGCCACTAATTTCTTGGTCAAACTAAGAATTTGAATGAAAATTTTTTTCTATGTATCGTATATGCAATTTGATTTTATTTTAAATTAGTTTGGTTAAAAACGTATTAAATCATTAACTGTCGTTTTTTATATTACTTTTAAAACAAAATATTTTATATATTTTATAATATTTTATATTATAAAATTATTAAAATTTAAATTATTTCTTTTTTCTTTGTTTTTATATATCAACATCTGACTGGCCATCATCTAAACAAACATTGACTATGTTTTGTTGTATTATTTAAACTTGGATTTTTTTTGTTTCGTTTTCTTTATATGCTTTAGTGTTGCTATTATTTTATTTTAATTAATATTAAAAATTAAAATTATTTAGACTATATAAGGTTGAATTAAATTTTTGAGCCTTATCATTCATTTGAAGACATTCTTAAAGAATAAAACAAACATATCTGTTAATAAACAAATTCGTCAATAAAAAAATAAAATCATAAAAATGTACAAATTGGTAAATACTGAAATTGAAAGTGCATTTAAAAATTGGTTTTAATTTAATTTTCTCAAAATATTCCAGGTTGTTTTGTTCGCTTTAATTGCCGTTGCTGCTGCTCGTCCTGGCTATGTGCATTCCTCACCAGTAGTTTACTCAGCACCCACCTATGTGCATGAACCTGTTGGTTCTATTGTCAGTGGCATTCCTACTGCCGTCTCCCATCAATCTCTATCTCAAGGTCATTCCTCAGCTCATTATGTTCAGCCAATTGTAGCACCTGTACTGAAGACCACCTATGCCGCTCCCGTAGTAAAGACTTATGCTACGCCAATTGTTCATACCTCATATGCTGCTGTTAAACCTCTTTATCACAGTTATAGTGCTGCTCCAGTATCGTAATCATATGCTCCCACCTATGCTGGCTCATACTCTTAGTGGTAGCCGATGGAGGAGACAAAAGATTTTGTACATTTTGTTAAAAAATTCTAAATAAAAATACGTAAAATAAAAATAGAAAAAAAAAATAAAAATTATAAATGAAAGGTTTTTAATTAAATAAAATCAAAATGTTGTGATATACTCGTATTTACACAATTCTTCAGAAGCGTTCATTTTTGCGTGTGGGGCTTTGTAGTGCTCTGCTCAATTTTTGATGGCCCTATCACAACGTTCGTTGTGTTTCTAACTATAGCATTACAAATACTGATCTCAACAACAATTTTTGTTGTTTACGTGGCCGCTTGTCTAAAACAATTGCTTTGTAAATTGTTTAATTTTTCCAATAATGCGTTTCTACTGACATGTTCTGGACAGTAAAATTAGTTTTTCGCAAAACAGGTTATTTTTCTACTCGTTTTTCCATATACATAAAGTGGTTTTTAACAAAAAATGGTTTTGCTCCAAAACATGTCGAAAATTGTCTGTGCAACACTGCACCTATGATTTAAAATACGACTCTGGGGTATCCAATAATGATGAATGACGTTTTTCGCAAATGAAAATTCATTCCATTAAATTTTTCATTATTAAATAATGTTTTTTTCTGTTAAACTAATTGTTAACACCTAATGTTGATTTCCGACACGCAGATGTAGGTTGTGGTGTCATTTGAGACTATGGGTAATGTAGACATTGTCGTATTAGATACTCTGAATGTTTTGGGCATGAGAAATCAATGTGACGTTCGGTGGAACGATTATATTTTTCGAGTGTCGAAGAAAGCTTTCAAGTGTCTCGGTTTTTTAAAACTGTATAGGAAATATAAGACCTAAATCTAATCTAGGATAGAATATTATTAACATGTATGGGCTGGTACTGAGAAGCCTATTTACAGTAGATTGCGAAGAAGCTTATTAATGACAGTAGGGTAGCAAACTCTACCGATTCGTTAGAGCATCGTCGCAATGTGGCGTGTGTTTCAATGTTCTATCGATGCTATGCTCTGATGAAATTAAGTAATTGATTCCTATAAACCACATATTTTTACTTAGTACTTGTATTACTCGTATAGTGCATCCTTTTGTAGTTGATAGTCCCATGAATTGCACAACGCATTGTAGAGAGAATTATTTTTTAGCTGCAAAGTGCGGCTGTGGAATAATCTTCCCGCGAAAGTTTTTGCTGCCATTTACGACATAAATAAATTCAAATCAAATGTACATAAACAATAATCTCTCTAATCTGAGAAGTGGCTCACAACCTATTTTTCTAATACCAACACAATACACCGAATGAGTATGCATCACACTCTGAGTTCTGACCTCAAAAAAAAAAAAAAAAAAAAAAAAAAATTGCACCGAAACTTCAAACTTTTTTGTGTGTCCAGCTTTTTTCAAATGGTTGGTAATTGTTTGGTGATGAATTTCTATTTTCCTAGCAACGTCCATGCTGTCTTTAATAGCGAGGTGCATTTTTAACATCAGATCGAAAACTAGCAAACCATATTGCTG
Source organism: Wohlfahrtia magnifica (assembly GCA_023159175.1). Taxonomy (NCBI): domain Eukaryota; kingdom Metazoa; phylum Arthropoda; class Insecta; order Diptera; family Sarcophagidae; genus Wohlfahrtia; species Wohlfahrtia magnifica. The sequence goes on from JAKWBJ010000183.1 coordinate 3,010,188, forward strand.
CTATTTTTCTAATTACAGCATCGTCCTCATAAACTTAACAAATATTTTCAACAGCCTGCGAAACGGTTTTCTGTAAATGATTGATAACTGCATAGTGACAAATGCCGTTCTCAATTCTTTCCATGATTTAATCGACATTTTTTAGTCATTGGTCGGCCAAAGCGGGATGCATCTTGAACATCACAATTATCGAATAGAAAAGGAGCAAACCATTACGCTGTTGTTGTTCTAATTACAGCGTCGTGTTCGTAAACTTCACAAATTTATTCAGCAGCCTGCGACGCAGTCTTACCTTGTCTATAATAGAAAAGAAATATATAACGGTAATGTTCCGAATTTTCTGTCATTTTTAAACGTACATATATAGATAACTTTTCACAGAGTCATGCGATTTACAAATAAAATAACGACAAAGTTTGAAGAAAAGTGGTCATAGTTAAGCTGTTCTAAGCCATATTTATTTCTTCAGCTTTTTTGAATGCAATCTATTAAATTAAAGATCCAAACGATTCAATTATAAGAAAAAGAATACAAGTCTTTGACGTGTGAATCAATTTAAATTTGTTAATATCTTTTGTTTTATTTTTTGTGCACAGTGGTGTCATTTAACAATTTTTTTTTTTTTTTTTTTTTGTATTAATGTGTGATGGGATGACTTTATGAATTATTATAACCAGGGAAACCAGAAAAATGCTATTGAAAAAGTGTTTTATGAGCATAAAATATGCTGTAAGAATACGATAATATGGTCTAAAAATTTAAAAATATGCTCTAAAAACAAAAATTTCTTCATAAATAATAGAAAACAAGTTTTTTCATCAATTCAATATGTTTTAAATATATTTTAACAAAGAAGTAAAATAATAATAATGTGCTTCAAAAAACAATACAAGAATACAATTGGCCGCTTCGTTCTTGTGATTTAACGCCGCTGGATTATTTTCTCTGCGGCCACTTAAAAGACCGGGCTTATATATATCAAATGTTTTTATGCTCAGCTTGTGATTAAGTTCTGTAGCTGATTCGTGGAGAAAAGCCTTCCGCGTTCGGGTGAATGTGGGTAAGTATGTGGTATGTGGCGTTCGATAAAATTAAAAAAACCTGAGTACCTCAACGAGTTATAACTGGTTCGGGCGGCAATTGTTTGTCTGGGTAAATTTCTTTTAAAATTTCAACTCTATTCGAATCTTTCAGAGACACTTTCTTTGCGTTTGCAATGACTTTGTTTACATTCTCGTGTTGATCTCTATACGTTCGCATAAACGATACTGTCCATGAGTAATATATGGATTATTACTCACTTTCATATAGATTTTGTTTCTTGTTTATATGCACTAAGAAAGGTTTATAATGTTCTTTAAATAGGAAAAAATGACGAGAACATGCTCTTAAGACTGAAACATGCAAAAAATGTCTTTATATGCAAAATATGCACTAACAAATTGATGCCAAAATTCTTAGAAATTCATGAAACTGATACATATCTTACATCCGACCTGATTAATTGCATAAAAAAACATGCAATTGTATACTTCTGGTTACCCTGATTATAACAAATAAAACTGCATAAAACAGGAATTAAAATAGCATCACGTTTTGTATAAAATTTAAATACCTTTTGTTTAGATTTGATTTAATAAATTTTATTTAATTGATCATAAATGTTAATCCACTTTAAATGAAATACGTGGTTCATCATATCATATGTTGGATGTCAAATTAGCTATTTAATGAGGTACTTAAATTATCGAAATCATAAATTAAACAGCTGTAAAGAGTCTTTAAGAAATAAAAGGGCATTAGTTTAGCATTAAATGAAATAATAGAAGAAGTTTTTGAAAAAAATTTGATCAAAATTGTAAAATTGTAATGATATAACAATTAGTCCGGACGGTCAAATTTAGTAGATATCAGTTTTGAACAATTAATGCCATTCCACCCCAAAGAAATAAAAATTGTATTTTCTTTTATGATTTCTCGATATTTTATAATGTCTTAAACGTAGCTTTATACTATGTTCACACATAAGTCTTAATTGGTAATTAAGGGACTTTAAGTAATTGAAGTCTTAATTGAGCTCAATTTACCACACAATAGCCCAATTAATAAATTGATTGAATTTACAATAAAACCCTGTGTAAAGTATGTATAATGAGGAGTGTTCAGTGAGAACTGACAACTATATACGGTGTGCAAAATTCGTATTCGTATTTTTAAATCATTAATATCTTATAAAATAAATACTGAATAATATTTTTTACACAATTTTAAATAAAGAGGTTAACTACTTAAAACAAATAAAAATGGCACTTGAGTTATATCGCTTTTTTATCAGGAAAATATTAAAATCCAAGCAAATATATTTTTGGGATTGTATGAGTGCGGATTTCTCGTACTGGTAAATGTCATATGAAATATATGTTATCAAAACGAAAGAAGTAAACAGAATTGAATTAAAGTTTTTTCTCTAAATTTTATACTCTTTTTAAAGTCAAAGTCTTAGAATTTCTTTTATTAGTTTGTTTCAAATTCAAAAATTTAATTTTTCACAAATAAAATCTGTCTTGGCATTTTCGGCTCTCAAATGTTAATTAAGTCAACCAAATTGCGCTATATGTGAACAACATATGCGATAGTTCAATTTAAAATTAAAAATTAATTGACTCAATTAAAAGCTACATATGTCTGAAGATGATATTAAATACAATAAATACTGAACATTAATTTATATTTTGTTTTCGTACGTTCTTATTCGATCACCCTTTTAAATTTTTTAAATTATTTAATTAAACAGTAATTATCAACTGCAACTGCCACTAATTTCTTGGTCAAACTAAGAATTTGAATGAAAATTTTTTTCTATGTATCGTATATGCAATTTGATTTTATTTTAAATTAGTTTGGTTAAAAACGTATTAAATCATTAACTGTCGTTTTTTATATTACTTTTAAAACAAAATATTTTATATATTTTATAATATTTTATATTATAAAATTATTAAAATTTAAATTATTTCTTTTTTCTTTGTTTTTATATATCAACATCTGACTGGCCATCATCTAAACAAACATTGACTATGTTTTGTTGTATTATTTAAACTTGGATTTTTTTTGTTTCGTTTTCTTTATATGCTTTAGTGTTGCTATTATTTTATTTTAATTAATATTAAAAATTAAAATTATTTAGACTATATAAGGTTGAATTAAATTTTTGAGCCTTATCATTCATTTGAAGACATTCTTAAAGAATAAAACAAACATATCTGTTAATAAACAAATTCGTCAATAAAAAAATAAAATCATAAAAATGTACAAATTGGTAAATACTGAAATTGAAAGTGCATTTAAAAATTGGTTTTAATTTAATTTTCTCAAAATATTCCAGGTTGTTTTGTTCGCTTTAATTGCCGTTGCTGCTGCTCGTCCTGGCTATGTGCATTCCTCACCAGTAGTTTACTCAGCACCCACCTATGTGCATGAACCTGTTGGTTCTATTGTCAGTGGCATTCCTACTGCCGTCTCCCATCAATCTCTATCTCAAGGTCATTCCTCAGCTCATTATGTTCAGCCAATTGTAGCACCTGTACTGAAGACCACCTATGCCGCTCCCGTAGTAAAGACTTATGCTACGCCAATTGTTCATACCTCATATGCTGCTGTTAAACCTCTTTATCACAGTTATAGTGCTGCTCCAGTATCGTAATCATATGCTCCCACCTATGCTGGCTCATACTCTTAGTGGTAGCCGATGGAGGAGACAAAAGATTTTGTACATTTTGTTAAAAAATTCTAAATAAAAATACGTAAAATAAAAATAGAAAAAAAAAAATAAAAATTATAAATGAAAGGTTTTTAATTAAATAAAATCAAAATGTTGTGATATACTCGTATTTACACAATTCTTCAGAAGCGTTCATTTTTGCGTGTGGGGCTTTGTAGTGCTCTGCTCAATTTTTGATGGCCCTATCACAACGTTCGTTGTGTTTCTAACTATAGCATTACAAATACTGATCTCAACAACAATTTTTGTTGTTTACGTGGCCGCTTGTCTAAAACAATTGCTTTGTAAATTGTTTAATTTTTCCAATAATGCGTTTCTACTGACATGTTCTGGACAGTAAAATTAGTTTTTCGCAAAACAGGTTATTTTTCTACTCGTTTTTCCATATACATAAAGTGGTTTTTAACAAAAAATGGTTTTGCTCCAAAACATGTCGAAAATTGTCTGTGCAACACTGCACCTATGATTTAAAATACGACTCTGGGGTATCCAATAATGATGAATGACGTTTTTCGCAAATGAAAATTCATTCCATTAAATTTTTCATTATTAAATAATGTTTTTTTCTGTTAAACTAATTGTTAACACCTAATGTTGATTTCCGACACGCAGATGTAGGTTGTGGTGTCATTTGAGACTATGGGTAATGTAGACATTGTCGTATTAGATACTCTGAATGTTTTGGGCATGAGAAATCAATGTGACGTTCGGTGGAACGATTATATTTTTCGAGTGTCGAAGAAAGCTTTCAAGTGTCTCGGTTTTTTAAAACTGTATAGGAAATATAAGACCTAAATCTAATCTAGGATAGAATATTATTAACATGTATGGGCTGGTACTGAGAAGCCTATTTACAGTAGATTGCGAAGAAGCTTATTAATGACAGTAGGGTAGCAAACTCTACCGATTCGTTAGAGCATCGTCGCAATGTGGCGTGTGTTTCAATGTTCTATCGATGCTATGCTCTGATGAAATTAAGTAATTGATTCCTATAAACCACATATTTTTACTTAGTACTTGTATTACTCGTATAGTGCATCCTTTTGTAGTTGATAGTCCCATGAATTGCACAACGCATTGTAGAGAGAATTATTTTTTAGCTGCAAAGTGCGGCTGTGGAATAATCTTCCCGCGAAAGTTTTTGCTGCCATTTACGACATAAATAAATTCAAATCAAATGTACATAAACAATAATCTCTCTAATCTGAGAAGTGGCTCACAACCTATTTTTCTAATACCAACACAATACACCGAATGAGTATGCATCACACTCTGAGTTCTGACCTCAAAAAAAAAAAAAAAAAAAAAAAAAAATTGCACCGAAACTTCAAACTTTTTTGTGTGTCCAGCTTTTTTCAAATGGTTGGTAATTGTTTGGTGATGAATTTCTATTTTCCTAGCAACGTCCATGCTGTCTTTAATAGCGAGGTGCATTTTTAACATCAGATCGAAAACTAGCAAACCATATTGCTGCTATTTTTCTAATTACAGCATCGTCCTCATAAACTTAACAAATATTTTCAACAGCCTGCGAAACGGTTTTCTGTAAATGATTGATAACTGCATAGTGACAAATGCCGTTCTCAATTCTTTCCATGATTTAATCGACATTTTTTAGTCATTGGTCGGCCAAAGCGGGATGCATCTTGAACATCACAATTATCGAATAGAAAAGGAGCAAACCATTACGCTGTTGTTGTTCTAATTACAGCGTCGTGTTCGTAAACTTCACAAATTTATTCAGCAGCCTGCGACGCAGTCTTACCTTGTCTATAATAGAAAAGAAATATATAACGGTAATGTTCCGAATTTTCTGTCATTTTTAAACGTACATATATAGATAACTTTTCACAGAGTCATGCGATTTACAAATAAAATAACGACAAAGTTTGAAGAAAAGTGGTCATAGTTAAGCTGTTCTAAGCCATATTTATTTCTTCAGCTTTTTTGAATGCAATCTATTAAATTAAAGATCCAAACGATTCAATTATAAGAAAAAGAATACAAGTCTTTGACGTGTGAATCAATTTAAATTTGTTAATATCTTTTGTTTTATTTTTTGTGCACAGTGGTGTCATTTAACAATTTTTTTTTTTTTTTTTTTTTGTATTAATGTGTGATGGGATGACTTTATGAATTATTATAACCAGGGAAACCAGAAAAATGCTATTGAAAAAGTGTTTTATGAGCATAAAATATGCTGTAAGAATACGATAATATGGTCTAAAAATTTAAAAATATGCTCTAAAAACAAAAATTTCTTCATAAATAATAGAAAACAAGTTTTTTCATCAATTCAATATGTTTTAAATATATTTTAACAAAGAAGTAAAATAATAATAATGTGCTTCAAAAAACAATACAAGAATACAATTGGCCGCTTCGTTCTTGTGATTTAACGCCGCTGGATTATTTTCTCTGCGGCCACTTAAAAGACCGGGCTTATATATATCAAATGTTTTTATGCTCAGCTTGTGATTAAGTTCTGTAGCTGATTCGTGGAGAAAAGCCTTCCGCGTTCGGGTGAATGTGGGTAAGTATGTGGTATGTGGCGTTCGATAAAATTAAAAAAACCTGAGTACCTCAACGAGTTATAACTGGTTCGGGCGGCAATTGTTTGTCTGGGTAAATTTCTTTTAAAATTTCAACTCTATTCGAATCTTTCAGAGACACTTTCTTTGCGTTTGCAATGACTTTGTTTACATTCTCGTGTTGATCTCTATACGTTCGCATAAACGATACTGTCCATGAGTAATATATGGATTATTACTCACTTTCATATAGATTTTGTTTCTTGTTTATATGCACTAAGAAAGGTTTATAATGTTCTTTAAATAGGAAAAAATGACGAGAACATGCTCTTAAGACTGAAACATGCAAAAAATGTCTTTATATGCAAAATATGCACTAACAAATTGATGCCAAAATTCTTAGAAATTCATGAAACTGATACATATCTTACATCCGACCTGATTAATTGCATAAAAAAACATGCAATTGTATACTTCTGGTTACCCTGATTATAACAAATAAAACTGCATAAAACAGGAATTAAAATAGCATCACGTTTTGTATAAAATTTAAATACCTTTTGTTTAGATTTGATTTAATAAATTTTATTTAATTGATCATAAATGTTAATCCACTTTAAATGAAATACGTGGTTCATCATATCATATGTTGGATGTCAAATTAGCTATTTAATGAGGTACTTAAATTATCGAAATCATAAATTAAACAGCTGTAAAGAGTCTTTAAGAAATAAAAGGGCATTAGTTTAGCATTAAATGAAATAATAGAAGAAGTTTTTGAAAAAAATTTGATCAAAATTGTAAAATTGTAATGATATAACAATTAGTCCGGACGGTCAAATTTAGTAGATATCAGTTTTGAACAATTAATGCCATTCCACCCCAAAGAAATAAAAATTGTATTTTCTTTTATGATTTCTCGATATTTTATAATGTCTTAAACGTAGCTTTATACTATGTTCACACATAAGTCTTAATTGGTAATTAAGGGACTTTAAGTAATTGAAGTCTTAATTGAGCTCAATTTACCACACAATAGCCCAATTAATAAATTGATTGAATTTACAATAAAACCCTGTGTAAAGTATGTATAATGAGGAGTGTTCAGTGAGAACTGACAACTATATACGGTGTGCAAAATTCGTATTCGTATTTTTAAATCATTAATATCTTATAAAATAAATACTGAATAATATTTTTTACACAATTTTAAATAAAGAGGTTAACTACTTAAAACAAATAAAAATGGCACTTGAGTTATATCGCTTTTTTATCAGGAAAATATTAAAATCCAAGCAAATATATTTTTGGGATTGTATGAGTGCGGATTTCTCGTACTGGTAAATGTCATATGAAATATATGTTATCAAAACGAAAGAAGTAAACAGAATTGAATTAAAGTTTTTTCTCTAAATTTTATACTCTTTTTAAAGTCAAAGTCTTAGAATTTCTTTTATTAGTTTGTTTCAAATTCAAAAATTTAATTTTTCACAAATAAAATCTGTCTTGGCATTTTCGGCTCTCAAATGTTAATTAAGTCAACCAAATTGCGCTATATGTGAACAGCATATTCGATAGTTCAATTTAAAATTAAAAATTAATTGACTCAATTAAAAGCTACATATGTCTGAAGATGATATTAAATACAATAAATACTGAACATTAATTTATATTTTGTTTTCTTACGTTCTTATTCGATCACCCTTTTAAATTTTTTAAATTATTTAATTAAACAGTAATTATCAACTGCAACTGCCACTAATTTCTTGGTCAAACTAAGAATTTGAATGAAAATTTTTTTCTATGTATCGTATATGCAATTTGGTTTTATTTTAAATTAGTTTGGTTAAAAACGTATTAAATCATTAACTGTCGTTTTTTATATTACTTTTAAAACAAAATATTTTATATATTTTATAATATTTTATATTATAAAATTATTAAAATTTAAATTATTTCTTTTTTCTTTGTTTTTATATATCAACATCTGACTGGCCATCATCTAAACAAACATTGACTATGTTTTGTTGTATTATTTAAACTTGGATTTTTTTTGTTTCGTTTTCTTTATATGCTTTAGTGTTGCTATTATTTTATTTTAATTAATATTAAAAATTAAAATTATTTAGACTATATAAGGTTGAATTAAATTTTTGAGCCTTATCATTCATTTGAAGACATTCTTAAAGAATAAAACAAACATATCTGTTAATAAACAAATTCGTCAATAAAAAAATAAAATCATAAAAATGTACAAATTGGTAAATACTGAAATTGAAAGTGCATTTAAAAATTGGTTTTAATTTAATTTTCTCAAAATATTCCAGGTTGTTTTGTTCGCTTTAATTGCCGTTGCTGCTGCTCGTCCTGGCTATGTGCATTCCTCACCAGTAGTTTACTCAGCACCCACCTATGTGCATGAACCTGTTGGTTCTATTGTCAGTGGCATTCCTACTGCCGTCTCCCATCAATCTCTATCTCAAGGTCATTCCTCAGCTCATTATGTTCAGCCAATTGTAGCACCTGTACTGAAGACCACCTATGCCGCTCCCGTAGTAAAGACTTATGCTACGCCAATTGTTCATACCTCATATGCTGCTGTTAAACCTCTTTATCACAGTTATAGTGCTGCTCCAGTATCGTAATCATATGCTCCCACCTATGCTGGCTCATACTCTTAGTGGTAGCCGATGGAGAAGACAAAAGATTTTGTACATTTTGTTAAAAAATTCTAAATAAAAATACGTAGAAAAAAAATAAAAATTATAAATGAAAGGTTTTTAATTAAATAAAATCAAAATGTTGTGATATACTCGTATTTACACAATTCTTCAGAAGCGTATCATTTTTGCGTGTGGGGCTTTGTAGTGCTCTGCTCAATTTTTGATGGCCCTATCACAACGTTCGTTGTGTTTCTAACTATAGCATTACAAATACTGATCTCAACAACAATTTTTGTTGTTTACGTGGCCGCTTGTCTAAAACAATTGCTTTGTAAATTGTTTAATTTTTCCAATAATGCGTTTCTACTGACATGTTCTGGACAGTAAAATTAGTTTTTCGCAAAACAGGTTATTTTTCTACTCGTTTTTCCATATACATAAAGTGATTTTTAACAAAAAATGGTTTTGCTCCAAAACATGTCGAAAATTGTCTGTGCAACACTGCACCTATGATTTAAAATACGACTCTGGGGTATCCAATAATGATGAATGACGTTTTTCGCAAATGAAAATTCAGTCCATTAAATTTTTCATTATTAAATAATGTTTTTTTCTGTTAAACTAATTGTTAACACCTAATGTTGATTTCCGACACGCAGATGTAGGTTGTGGTGTCATTTGAGACTATGAGTAATGTAGACATTGTCGTATTAGATACTCTGAATGTTTTGGGCATGAGAAATCAATGTGGCGTTCGGTGGAACGATTATATTTTTCGAGTGTCGAAGAAAGCTATCAAGTGTCCAAATCAAATCGAAAAGGAGCAAACCATTACGCTGTTGTTTTTCTAGTTACAGCAGCCTGCGACGCAGTCTTACCTTGTCTATAATAGAAAACAAATATGTATATAACGGTAATGTTCCGAATTTTCTGTCATTTTTAAACGTACATACTCGTATATATGTAGATAACTTTTCACCAAGAATGATAAACTAAAGATTACGCCATAACGCACACAAAATTAAAGCTTTCTGCGCATGTTGAATCAATGACGTCACGCAATTTGTGTTCCTATTGGCTAACGATTTTCGACTGTCAAAATATTATATTTATATGTAAATATAACAGTGGGACAATTTAACTTTTGTTTCTACAAAATTATTTATTAGCAAAAACTTTTTTTTCAAAAATGTATTTATTGAAAACTCAATAAATAGAAATTATCCAACAATATTTTATTAATTGAAATATTATATGAAAATAAAATAAAGTGAAAAAAGTTTTTTTATGTTATTATCTTATTCATTTTCCTTTTTCTTTAGTTAATATTTTGAGAAATTTCAGTATTTAATAATCTCATTCTAAAGTACAGTCTACATCTAAAAAAAGTTTTTTCACTTCGTCCTTTCCTTCAATGTCCTTTGCTTCCAACAAGTGGGTTTGGATATACCCGCTCGTAATCGTCAATTGTTCTGCATTTAATTTCAAAAAAATGGCATCACACGATTTTAATGTTTTCATTAGTGCATCTGATGGCTTATTAGCCCACCTTCACTTATGTGGTTGACCCATGTATACGTCGAGTTCTCTAAAGAATTCATTGCAAGATTGGGGTTTTCGTTTTTTAACTTATAACAAATATATCCAGCCAAATTCTCTAAGCCGTCATACTGTAGGTTTTCTAATTCTATTTCATTATTTTCGTGAAATATGTCCTCTGTGGTATTAATACTGATGTTCTTAAATATAGTACCTGTAGAAAACAGAAGAAAAATTAAACACCTTTATTTTAAATTGTATGTCGAGATTTACCAGTTAAATAATTATGTACTTCTTAATCGGCAGTATTGTCGACCTCCAGATTTGCAATAGCAGCTAAAATGCCTTCGTTATAGCCCAGAATATATGACCGAAGTCTATATTTGAATTCTTGACGATCAGGGTGATCGTGGAGCCCGCCTTTCCATCTAATTATTCCAAAAAAATTTTCCAGGACATCCTGATTTAGGCGATATGTTAAAATAAATTCAATATTTTTTCATTTCAATGTACAGCATTTTTGAAAGCGTTGTTTGATTGATAGTGATAGTGGAATTAGCAATATATTCCAAAAAAGGTTCACTTTCTGCCATCTATTAGTGAAATTCATACAAAATATTCGTTATTCAATCCATTACCAATATAGTCCATTTTGCGTTATACGCCATCTATATGTGAGGCAAAAAAAAAATTAAATAATTGCGAAGTTTCTCACATATAGCCCAATTGACAAATTTTAGCACATAATATACAACCCAGTATTATTCTGACACTTTAATACAAAAATCAAGTGATTTCCCTTTTAATGTTGTTCAATTAAACAAACTGACTTATTTGAGTAAAATTGTATGTACAAGTTGTTTCCAAAATGGGTAAAGAGAGAATTAATTTAACAGTGAAAGAAAAACTAAATTTATTAAATGATTTTAAGTGCAATTCATTAAAACATAAAGAATTATGCGCTAAATATAAAATTGAGTTATCGACTGTATACAAAATAATAAAGAATGAAACAAACATCCGTGAGTTAGGCAAGTCAAAGAATTTAAAGACGAAGCGTCAAAGGAAAGGAGTCCACGACAATATTGAAAGAGCTTTGACAATTTGGTTTAACGAAATGCGTATCCAAAACGCTGTCATAACCAGTCTTATTCTTTTAAACAAAGCGAAAGAGTTTGCTATAAAATTGAATGAAGAGTTTGAACCAAACACCAGTTGGTTATATCGATGGCGCAAAAGAAATAACATACGTTTTGGAAAAATTCAGGGAGAATCCAAGGAAAATGACGAGGTGACCGCTATAGATTTTAAAAATATGATCTTACCATATTTTATCGAAAAATGCGCTCCCGATTGCATTCTTAACGCGGACGAAAGTGGCTTGAACTACAATGCACTACTTAATACAACTTTTTTTAGTAATGGAGATCAGCCGAAAGGTTGGAAATCTCAAAAAGCTCGCCTAACTTTATTATTTGTATGTAACTCCGACGGCACAAACCCAGATGCTTCAAAAATAAAAACATACCGGTGACCTATTTTTCAAATACAAAAAGCTGGATGACAGTTTTTACTTGGAATGAAATACTTGCCATACTTGATAATGAAATGATCAAAAGAAACAAAAAAATCGTACTTTTCATTGAGAATGCGTCTTGCCATAAAGTGACCATTACTTTGGCGAATATAAAAGTTGAGTTTCTTCCAGCTAACACAACTGCTATAATACAACCATTAGATCAAGGAATCATCCATGACTTTAAACAGCATTATAGACAGATTATAGTAAAGAAACAACTTTGTGCGATAGAAATAGGGAAGACAGTACCAGAATACATTAAATCCATTACTATATTGGACACAATGCATTTCGTTCAAAGAGCGTGGTGGCTGGTTACGCCAGAAACAATTGCAAATTGCTTTAAAAAGGTATTTAATTAGATTTTTTTATGTCTAGAAAAAATTTCATTTTGTTCAAACGTATTTTGTTAAGGATTAGACTTAAACAAGATAAAAAATCTTTAAATTATATGAACGTGTTTTTTATGTTAGGTCGGCTTTACTATAGTCCAAAATTTGTATGCTAATTTGTCCGTGGATTATAAGCGAATTATACTCTAATATGTTAGTCAAATAATTTTAAAAGTATAAAATTATACCTTCTTGAAATGGTAACAGTGTATTATTCCCATTCACACGTATCTCTGAGATCATTTGCGACATATTATTTAAAATATCAACTTGTATTTCTGGCGCCAAACCGTATGCGTAGGATCGTTCTCTTGAATCATGTCTTGACACTCTTGAATTCATGACATCAAACCAGTTATTTGTCTAGGGAAGAAAAATTACAAAATCATTTATGGAACCATTAAAAAAATGTTATTACCAGTTTAAACAATTTATGACACTCGCTCCAATATTGATTTTCCAAATATCCTAAACTGGCAGCTCGCGTAATAGATTGTGCAATTGTATGTGAGAAAAGTTTGGTAGCTAGTTTAACCTTTTGCCTTTCAACTCCAACCACATTTAAATTTTGTGCTGATATTTTATGTGAGATCTTTAAATCATTGGAGTGTAAAGACAGAAGATTTAAAATTATATCTTTTTTAACATCCTTGTTATCAATGATGAATCCACTATCAATAAAATGGTTGCTCAAAAGCTTGATTAGATGTGGAATATCATTGAACACAAATATTTTTGCGTCGTCGTATAGAAACCTAAAAATTTAAAAAATGCAATAACAATCTGAGAGATGAGTATTTGTATAAAACGTACCAAGGATTATTAAAATCTACTTCTAGTTCATTGAAAAATTTTCTATTTCCACCACCTAAATCGCAAACAATTGCCACAATTGTAAAACCACACTGCTTCATTTTTTTCAATATATTAAATAAAATAGTTTTTGACATTTGGCAGTCGTAATCGTAATATATTGGTTACTTCCAATTTGTAATGAAACCTTTTTAATCGGATAGAAAAACGTTATATTAAAAAACTTGAAGTTGACATAAGTAACTGACCTCTCAGCAAAGCTACTTGGATGTAATTAGCTGGAGCTAGCATAGAGTCTGTTGGCTTGTCGTAGCAGTACTTTTTTTCGCTTTCATTTCGTCAAAACGCAACACAAATAGCTTTTCTTTTTCTGGCATTTGATTAGCCGCAGACAATATTTTAACCACAGGCTTCAAAATACCCGTTGTCATAACCAATTTTTGCGACCATCTTTGCAACGTTCTCACCGAGGGAAGAGGAAAATGTTTTTTCCTTAACAACCTGTAAGCCTTGGCACTTGTGGAATACAAAGTAATGGATTGGGCAATATCTGCCTCTGTAAAATTTTGCCTTTTATCCCCATTTTTAAGTTTTTTTTATTTGGCCTTTCGTAAATAAACATCTCAATGATTTCTCCAAATTTACGTTTGAAGAACTTAAGCTCTGATTTTGCCGAGTCAAATTTTTTAAGGTGATGGCTGATTGACTTTGTAACATATTCAGAATACCACTCTCCTGGCGCAATGCATCTTTAAAAATAATTTTAAATGATCATTTGTAATTTTTTTCAAAAACTTACATACATTTTCATTTTCAAGCTTTTTATGTACTGTTGTAAACTGTCTTCTTGAATTTCAATCGTCATTGAAGAGCTTTTCTCTTCGCACTTTAGAATTTCAACGTTGTTTTCAATTTCAACTTCGTTTGCAGTTTCAACTTTGTTTGGAATTTCAGTTTCCTTTGCTGTATCGACCGTATCTATGGTCGGAACTGCTCCCGGTTTCAAATTTGGTGTACGCCGGTTGCTAAATCCTGTTCTTAACTATTAAGTAAAGGACTGCTAAATTTATATTGTGGAACTTATCCATTCCAAATTTCTTTCAAAATCTTCTTGGGTGAAATGTAAGTAACAAGTTTTCTCCTTTTAAAGATTTATGGCTTTCCATCTGTTGCAAAAGTTTACCTAAGACTTCCTTTGAACTGAATTTTTTGCAAATTTATAAAATGATACATCATCATCATCTACACACATCTACATCATTTTAAAAATTATTAAAATTTCTTTAAAAATACGGGATATTTTTTTTTAATTTCTCACTTGTTTTTTACCACTATTTTGCTTGCAAGTGCCACTGCACACTTCATGTTTTTATTTTCCGGCAATATTTCTTTTTAGTTTTTCTTTGTTTTGTAGCTTTTTTAAGAAACTCACTAATTTATTTTATAATGTTAATTTTTTTCCGTTCTTTTTCACTAAATTTTTGACAAAATTCGATGAATATTTCAAGAAAAAAAAATATATTTTTTTTTTGAAAACTGTCAATGTAATTTATATTGCAGGGCTGCCAACTTTCACGTAATGCACACATTTTTCAGAAAAAATGTTAATTTTCACATCTGAAAAATACTTGGAAACCTTTCAAATAGCCCAACTACGTCATCTAACGGGAAATCATGTGCAAGGCGTAATCTTTAGTTTATCATTCTTGACTTTTCACAGAGTCATGCGAATTACAAATAAAATAACGGCAAAGTTTGAAGAAAAGTTGTCATAGTTAAGCTGTTCTAAACCATATTTATTTCTTCAGCATTTTTGAATGCAATCTATTAAATTAAAGATCCAAACGATTCAATTATAAGAAAAAGAATACAAGTCTTTGACGTGTGAATCAATTTAATTTTGTTAATATCTTTAGTTTTATTTTTTGTGCACAGTGGTGTCATTTAACAATTTTTTATTTTTTTGTATTAATGTGTGATGGGATGACTTTATGAATTATTATAACCAGGGAAACCAGAAATATGCTATTGAAAAAGTGTTTTATGAGCATAAAATATGATGTAAGAATACGATAATATGGTCTAAAAATTTTAAGATATGCTCTAAAAACAAAAATTTCTTTATAAATAATACAAAACAAGTTTATTCATCAATTCAATATGTTTTAATATATTTTAACAAAGAAGTAAAATAATAATAATGTGCATCAAAAAACAATACAAGAATAAAATTGGCCGCTTCATTCTTGTGATTTAACGCCGCTGGTGGGCATAACTTATTTGCTTGTATCCACTATAGTTCGGACTGCAGTGTGTACTTGTCTCTGCGCCATGGAGAGAGAAAAGCCTTCCCCGATCGGGTGAGGGAGGGTAAGTGTGAGGTATGTGGCGTTCGATAAAATTTAAAAAAAAACCCGAGTTCCTCAAAGGGTTATAACTGGTTCGGGAATGAAATGTCTGGGTAAATTTCTTTTAAAATTTCAACTCTATTCGAATCTTTCAAAGACACTTTTTTTGCGTTTGCAATGACTTTGTTTACATTCTCGTGTTGATATCTATACGTTCGCATAAACGATACTGTCCATGAGTAATATATGGATTATTACTGACTTTCATATAGATTTTGTTTCTTGTTTATATGCACTAAGAAAGGTTTATAATGTTCTTTAAATAGGAAAAAATGACGAGAACATGCTCTTAAGACTGAAATATGCAAAAAATGCCTGTATATGCAAAATATGCACTAACAAATTGATGCCAAAATTCTTAGAAATTCATGGAACTGATACATATCTTACATCCGACCTGATTAATTGCATAAAAAACATGCAATCGTATATTTCTGGTTACCCTGATTATAACAAATAAAACTGCATAAAACAGGAATTAAAATAGCATCACGTTATGTATAAAATTTAAATACCTTTTGTTTAGATTTGATTTAATAAATTTTATTTAATTGATCATAAATGTTAATCCACTTTAAATGAAATACGTGGTTCATCATATCATATGTTGGATGTCAAATTAGCTATTTAATGAGGTACTTAAATTATCGAAATCATAAATTAAACAGCTGTAAAGAGTCTTTAAGAAATAAAAGGGCATTAGTTTAGCGTTAAATGAAATAATAGAAGTTTTTGAAAAAAATTTGATCAAAATTGTAAAATTGTAATGATATAACAATTAGTCCGGACGGTCAAATTTAGTAGATATCAGTTTTGAACAATTAATGCCATTCCACCCCAAAGAAATAAAAATTGTATTTTCTTTTATGATTTCTCGATATTTTATAATGTCTTAAACGTAGCTTTATACTATGTTCACACATAAGTCTTAATTGGTAATTAAGGGACTTTAAGTAATTGAAGTCTTAATTGAGCTCAATTTACCACACAATAGCCCAATTAATAAATTGATTGAATTTACAATAAAACCCTGTGTAAAGTATGTATAATGAGGAGTGTTCAGTGAGAACTGACAACTATATACGGTGTGCAAAATTCGTATTCGTATTTTTAAATCATTAATATCTTATAAAATAAATACTGAATAATATTTTTTACACAATTTTAAATAAAGAGGTTAACTACTTAAAACAAATAAAAATGGCACTTGATTTATATCGCTTTTTTATCAGGAAAATATTAAAATCCAAGCAAATATATTTTTGGGATTGTATGAGTGCGGATTTCTCGTACTGGTAAATGTCATATGAAATATATGTTATCAAAACGAAAGAAGTAAACAGAATTGAATTAAAGTTTTTTCTCTAAATTTTATACTCTTTTTAAAGTCAAAGTCTTAGAATTTCTTTTATTAGTTTGTTTCAAATTCAAAAATTTAATTTTTCACAAATAAAATCTGTCTTGGCATTTTCGGCTCTCAAATGTTAATTAAGTCAACCAAATTGCTCTATATGTGAACAGCATATTCGATAGTTCAATTTAAAATTAAAAATTAATTGACTCAATTAAAAGCTACATATGTCTGAAGATGATATTAAATACAATAAATACTGAACATTAATTTATATTTTGTTTTCTTACGTTCTTATTCGATCACCCTTTTAAATTTTTTAAATTATTTAATTAAACAGTAATTATCAACTGCAACTGCCACTAATTTCTTGGTCAAACTAAGAATTTGAATGAAAATTTTTTTCTATGTATCGTATATGCAATTTGGTTTTATTTTAAATTAGTTTGGTTAAAAACGTATTAAATCATTAACTGTCGTTTTTTATATTACTTTTAAAACAAAATATTTTATATATTTTATAATATTTTATATTATAAAATTATTAAAATTTAAATTATTTCTTTTTTCTTTGTTTTTATATATCAACATCTGACTGGCCATCATCTAAACAAACATTGACTATGTTTTGTTGTATTATTTAAACTTGGATTTTTTTTGTTTCGTTTTCTTTATATGCTTTAGTGTTGCTATTATTTTATTTTAATTAATATTAAAAATTAAAATTATTTAGACTATATAAGGTTGAATTAAATTTTTGAGCCTTATCATTCATTTGAAGACATTCTTAAAGAATAAAACAAACATATCTGTTAATAAACAAATTCGTCAATAAAAAAATAAAATCATAAAAATGTACAAATTGGTAAATACTGAAATTGAAAGTGCATTTAAAAATTGGTTTTAATTTAATTTTCTCAAAATATTCCAGGTTGTTTTGTTCGCTTTAATTGCCGTTGCTGCTGCTCGTCCTGGCTATGTGCATTCCTCACCAGTAGTTTACTCAGCACCCACCTATGTGCATGAACCTGTTGGTTCTATTGTCAGTGGCATTCCTACTGCCGTCTCCCATCAATCTCTATCTCAAGGTCATTCCTCAGCTCATTATGTTCAGCCAATTGTAGCACCTGTACTGAAGACCACCTATGCCGCTCCCGTAGTAAAGACTTATGCTACGCCAATTGTTCATACCTCATATGCTGCTGTTAAACCTCTTTATCACAGTTATAGTGCTGCTCCAGTATCGTAATCATATGCTCCCACCTATGCTGGCTCATACTCTTAGTGGTAGCCGATGGAGAAGACAAAAGATTTTGTACATTTTGTTAAAAAATTCTAAATAAAAATACGTAAAATAAAAAATAGAAAAAAAATAAAAATTATAAATGAAAGGTTTTTAATTAAATAAAATCAAAATGTTGTGATATACTCGTATTTACACAATTCTTCAGAAGCGTATCATTTTTGCGTGTGGGGCTTTGTAGTGCTCTGCTCAATTTTTGATGGCCCTATCACAACGTTCGTTGTGTTTCTAACTATAGCATTACAAATACTGATCTCAACAACAATTTTTGTTGTTTACGTGGCCGCTTGTCTAAAACAATTGCTTTGTAAATTGTTTAATTTTTCCAATAATGCGTTTCTACTGACATGTTCTGGACAGTAAAATTAGTTTTTCGCAAAACAGGTTATTTTTCTACTCGTTTTTCCATATACATAAAGTGATTTTTAACAAAAAATGGTTTTGCTCCAAAACATGTCGAAAATTGTCTGTGCAACACTGCACCTATGATTTAAAATACGACTCTGGGGTATCCAATAATGATGAATGACGTTTTTCGCAAATGAAAATTCAGTCCATTAAATTTTTCATTATTAAATAATGTTTTTTTCTGTTAAACTAATTGTTAACACCTAATGTTGATTTCCGACACGCAGATGTAGGTTGTGGTGTCATTTGAGACTATGAGTAATGTAGACATTGTCGTATTAGATACTCTGAATGTTTTGGGCATGAGAAATCAATGTGGCGTTCGGTGGAACGATTATATTTTTCGAGTGTCGAAGAAAGCTATCAAGTGTCCAAATCAAATCGAAAAGGAGCAAACCATTACGCTGTTGTTTTTCTAGTTACAGCAGCCTGCGACGCAGTCTTACCTTGTCTATAATAGAAAACAAATATGTATATAACGGTAATGTTCCGAATTTTCTGTCATTTTTAAACGTACATACTCGTATATATGTAGATAACTTTTCACCAAGAATGATAAACTAAAGATTACGCCATAACGCACACAAAATTAAAGCTTTCTGCGCATGTTGAATCAATGACGTCACGCAATTTGTGTTCCTATTGGCTAACGATTTTCGACTGTCAAAATATTATATTTATATGTAAATATAACAGTGGGACAATTTAACTTTTGTTTCTACAAAATTATTTATTAGCAAAAACTTTTTTTTCAAAAATGTATTTATTGAAAACTCAATAAATAGAAATTATCCAACAATATTTTATTAATTGAAATATTATATGAAAATAAAATAAAGTGAAAAAAGTTTTTTTATGTTATTATCTTATTCATTTTCCTTTTTCTTTAGTTAATATTTTGAGAAATTTCAGTATTTAATAATCTCATTCTAAAGTACAGTCTACATCTAAAAAAAGTTTTTTCACTTCGTCCTTTCCTTCAATGTCCTTTGCTTCCAACAAGTGGGTTTGGATATACCCGCTCGTAATCGTCAATTGTTCTGCATTTAATTTCAAAAAAATGGCATCACACGATTTTAATGTTTTCATTAGTGCATCTGATGGCTTATTAGCCCACCTTCACTTATGTGGTTGACCCATGTATACGTCGAGTTCTCTAAAGAATTCATTGCAAGATTGGGGTTTTCGTTTTTTAACTTATAACAAATATATCCAGCCAAATTCTCTAAGCCGTCATACTGTAGGTTTTCTAATTCTATTTCATTATTTTCGTGAAATATGTCCTCTGTGGTATTAATACTGATGTTCTTAAATATAGTACCTGTAGAAAACAGAAGAAAAATTAAACACCTTTATTTTAAATTGTATGTCGAGATTTACCAGTTAAATAATTATGTACTTCTTAATCGGCAGTATTGTCGACCCTCAGATTTGCAATAGCAGCTAAAATGCCTTCGTTATAGCCCAGAATATATGACCGAAGTCTATATTTGAATTCTTGACGATCAGGGTGATCGTGGAGCCCGCCTTTCCATCTAATTATTCCAAAAAAATTTTCCAGGACATCCTGATTTAGGCGATATGTTAAAATAAATTCAATATTTTTTCATTTCAATGTACAGCATTTTTGAAAGCGTTGTTTGATTGATAGTGATAGTGGAATTAGCAATATATTCCAAAAAAGGTTCACTTTCTGCCATCTATTAGTGAAATTCATACAAAATATTCGTTATTCAATCCATTACCAATATAGTCCATTTTGCGTTATACGCCATCTATATGTGAGGCAAAAAAAAAATTAAATAATTGCGAAGTTTCTCACATATAGCCCAATTGACAAATTTTAGCACATAATATACAACCCAGTATTATTCTGACACTTTAATACAAAAATCAAGTGATTTCCCTTTTAATGTTGTTCAATTAAACAAACTGACTTATTTGAGTAAAATTGTATGTACAAGTTGTTTCCAAAATGGGTAAAGAGAGAATTAATTTAACAGTGAAAGAAAAACTAAATTTATTAAATGATTTTAAGTGCAATTCATTAAAACATAAAGAATTATGCGCTAAATATAAAATTGAGTTATCGACTGTATACAAAATAATAAAGAATGAAACAAACATCCGTGAGTTAGGCAAGTCAAAGAATTTAAAGACGAAGCGTCAAAGGAAAGGAGTCCACGAC
Source organism: Wohlfahrtia magnifica (assembly GCA_023159175.1). Taxonomy (NCBI): domain Eukaryota; kingdom Metazoa; phylum Arthropoda; class Insecta; order Diptera; family Sarcophagidae; genus Wohlfahrtia; species Wohlfahrtia magnifica. The sequence continues at coordinate 3,031,144 of JAKWBJ010000183.1, forward strand.
AATATTGAAAGAGCTTTGACAATTTGGTTTAACGAAATTCGTATCCAAAACGCTGTCATAACCAGTCTTATTCTTTTAAACAAAGCGAAAGAGTTTGCTATAAAATTGAATGAAGAGTTTGAACCAAACACCAGTTGGTTATATCGATGGCGCAAAAGAAATAACATACGTTTTGGAAAAATTCAGGGAGAATCCAAGGAAAATGACGAGGTGACCGCTATAGATTTTAAAAATATGATCTTACCATATTTTATCGAAAAATGCGCTCCCGATTGCATTCTTAACGCGGACGAAAGTGGCTTGAACTACAATGCACTACTTAATACAACTTTTTTTAGTAATGGAGATCAGCCGAAAGGTTGGAAATCTCAAAAAGCTCGCCTAACTTTATTATTTGTATGTAACTCCGACGGCACAAACCCAGATGCTTCAAAAATAAAAACATACCGGTGACCTATTTTTCAAATACAAAAAGCTGGATGACAGTTTTTACTTGGAATGAAATACTTGCCATACTTGATAATGAAATGATCAAAAGAAACAAAAAAATCGTACTTTTCATTGAGAATGCGTCTTGCCATAAAGTGACCATTACTTTGGCGAATATAAAAGTTGAGTTTCTTCCAGCTAACACAACTGCTATAATACAACCATTAGATCAAGGAATCATCCATGACTTTAAACAGCATTATAGACAGATTATAGTAAAGAAACAACTTTGTGCGATAGAAATAGGGAAGACAGTACCAGAATACATTAAATCCATTACTATATTGGACACAATGCATTTCGTTCAAAGAGCGTGGTGGCTGGTTACGCCAGAAACAATTGCAAATTGCTTTAAAAAGGTATTTAATTAGATTTTTTTATGTCTAGAAAAAATTTCATTTTGTTCAAACGTATTTTGTTAAGGATTAGACTTAAACAAGATAAAAAATCTTTAAATTATATGAACGTGTTTTTTATGTTAGGTCGGCTTTACTATAGTCCAAAATTTGTATGCTAATTTGTCCGTGGATTATAAGCGAATTATACTCTAATATGTTAGTCAAATAATTTTAAAAGTATAAAATTATACCTTCTTGAAATGGTAACAGTGTATTATTCCCATTCACACGTATCTCTGAGATCATTTGCGACATATTATTTAAAATATCAACTTGTATTTCTGGCGCCAAACCGTATGCGTAGGATCGTTCTCTTGAATCATGTCTTGACACTCTTGAATTCATGACATCAAACCAGTTATTTGTCTAGGGAAGAAAAATTACAAAATCATTTATGGAACCATTAAAAAAATGTTATTACCAGTTTAAACAATTTATGACACTCGCTCCAATATTGATTTTCCAAATATCCTAAACTGGCAGCTCGCGTAATAGATTGTGCAATTGTATGTGAGAAAAGTTTGGTAGCTAGTTTAACCTTTTGCCTTTCAACTCCAACCACATTTAAATTTTGTGCTGATATTTTATGTGAGATCTTTAAATCATTGGAGTGTAAAGACAGAAGATTTAAAATTATATCTTTTTTAACATCCTTGTTATCAATGATGAATCCACTATCAATAAAATGGTTGCTCAAAAGCTTGATTAGATGTGGAATATCATTGAACACAAATATTTTTGCGTCGTCGTATAGAAACCTAAAAATTTAAAAAATGCAATAACAATCTGAGAGATGAGTATTTGTATAAAACGTACCAAGGATTATTAAAATCTACTTCTAGTTCATTGAAAAATTTTCTATTTCCACCACCTAAATCGCAAACAATTGCCACAATTGTAAAACCACACTGCTTCATTTTTTTCAATATATTAAATAAAATAGTTTTTGACATTTGGCAGTCGTAATCGTAATATATTGGTTACTTCCAATTTGTAATGAAACCTTTTTAATCGGATAGAAAAACGTTATATTAAAAAACTTGAAGTTGACATAAGTAACTGACCTCTCAGCAAAGCTACTTGGATGTAATTAGCTGGAGCTAGCATAGAGTCTGTTGGCTTGTCGTAGCAGTACTTTTTTTCGCTTTCATTTCGTCAAAACGCAACACAAATAGCTTTTCTTTTTCTGGCATTTGATTAGCCGCAGACAATATTTTAACCACAGGCTTCAAAATACCCGTTGTCATAACCAATTTTTGCGACCATCTTTGCAACGTTCTCACCGAGGGAAGAGGAAAATGTTTTTTCCTTAACAACCTGTAAGCCTTGGCACTTGTGGAATACAAAGTAATGGATTGGGCAATATCTGCCTCTGTAAAATTTTGCCTTTTATCCCCATTTTTAAGTTTTTTTTATTTGGCCTTTCGTAAATAAACATCTCAATGATTTCTCCAAATTTACGTTTGAAGAACTTAAGCTCTGATTTTGCCGAGTCAAATTTTTTAAGGTGATGGCTGATTGACTTTGTAACATATTCAGAATACCACTCTCCTGGCGCAATGCATCTTTAAAAATAATTTTAAATGATCATTTGTAATTTTTTTCAAAAACTTACATACATTTTCATTTTCAAGCTTTTTATGTACTGTTGTAAACTGTCTTCTTGAATTTCAATCGTCATTGAAGAGCTTTTCTCTTCGCACTTTAGAATTTCAACGTTGTTTTCAATTTCAACTTCGTTTGCAGTTTCAACTTTGTTTGGAATTTCAGTTTCCTTTGCTGTATCGACCGTATCTATGGTCGGAACTGCTCCCGGTTTCAATTTTGGTGTACGCCGGTTGCTAAATCCTGTTCTTAACTATTAAGTAAAGGACTGCTAAATTTATATTGTGGAACTTATCCATTCCAAATTTCTTTCAAAATCTTCTTGGGTGAAATGTAAGTAACAAGTTTTCTCCTTTTAAAGATTTATGGCTTTCCATCTGTTGCAAAAGTTTACCTAAGACTTCCTTTGAACTGAATTTTTTGCAAATTTATAAAATGATACATCATCATCATCTACACACATCTACATCATTTTAAAAATTATTAAAATTTCTTTAAAAATACGGGATATTTTTTTTTAATTTCTCACTTGTTTTTTTACCACTATTTTGCTTGCAAGTGCCACTGCACACTTCATGTTTTTATTTTCCGGCAATATTTCTTTTTAGTTTTTCTTTGTTTTGTAGCTTTTTTAAGAAACTCACTAATTTATTTTATAATGTTAATTTTTTTCCGTTCTTTTTCACTAAATTTTTGACAAAATTCGATGAATATTTCAAGAAAAAAAAATATATTTTTTTTTTGAAAACTGTCAATGTAATTTATATTGCAGGGCTGCCAACTTTCACGTAATGCACACATTTTTCAGAAAAAATGTTAATTTTCACATCTGAAAAATACTTGGAAACCTTTCAAATAGCCCAACTACGTCATCTAACGGGAAATCATGTGCAAGGCGTAATCTTTAGTTTATCATTCTTGACTTTTCACAGAGTCATGCGAATTACAAATAAAATAACGGCAAAGTTTGAAGAAAAGTTGTCATAGTTAAGCTGTTCTAAACCATATTTATTTCTTCAGCATTTTTGAATGCAATCTATTAAATTAAAGATCCAAACGATTCAATTATAAGAAAAAGAATACAAGTCTTTGACGTGTGAATCAATTTAATTTTGTTAATATCTTTAGTTTTATTTTTTGTGCACAGTGGTGTCATTTAACAATTTTTTATTTTTTTGTATTAATGTGTGATGGGATGACTTTATGAATTATTATAACCAGGGAAACCAGAAATATGCTATTGAAAAAGTGTTTTATGAGCATAAAATATGATGTAAGAATACGATAATATGGTCTAAAAATTTTAAGATATGCTCTAAAAACAAAAATTTCTTTATAAATAATACAAAACAAGTTTATTCATCAATTCAATATGTTTTAATATATATTAACAAAGAAGTAAAATAATAATAATGTGCATCAAAAAACAATACAAGAATAAAATTGGCCGCTTCATTCTTGTGATTTAACGCCGCTGGTGGGCATAACTTATTTGCTTGTATCCACTATAGTTCGGACTGCAGTGTGTACTTGTCTCTGCGCCATGGAGAGAGAAAAGCCTTCCCCGATCGGGTGAGGGAGGGTAAGTGTGAGGTATGTGGCGTTCGATAAAATTTAAAAAAAAACCCGAGTTCCTCAAAGGGTTATAACTGGTTCGGGAATGAAATGTCTGGGTAAATTTCTTTTAAAATTTCAACTCTATTCGAATCTTTCAAAGACACTTTTTTTGCGTTTGCAATGACTTTGTTTACATTCTCGTGTTGATATCTATACGTTCGCATAAACGATACTGTCCATGAGTAATATATGGATTATTACTGACTTTCATATAGATTTTGTTTCTTGTTTATATGCACTAAGAAAGGTTTATAATGTTCTTTAAATAGGAAAAAATGACGAGAACATGCTCTTAAGACTGAAATATGCAAAAAATGCCTGTATATGCAAAATATGCACTAACAAATTGATGCCAAAATTCTTAGAAATTCATGGAACTGATACATATCTTACATCCGACCTGATTAATTGCATAAAAAACATGCAATCGTATATTTCTGGTTACCCTGATTATAACAAATAAAACTGCATAAAACAGGAATTAAAATAGCATCACGTTATGTATAAAATTTAAATACCTTTTGTTTAGATTTGATTTAATAAATTTTATTTAATTGATCATAAATGTTAATCCACTTTAAATGAAATACGTGGTTCATCATATCATATGTTGGATGTCAAATTAGCTATTTAATGAGGTACTTAAATTATCGAAATCATAAATTAAACAGCTGTAAAGAGTCTTTAAGGAATAAAAGGGCATTAGTTTAGCGTTAAATGAAATAATAGAAGTTTTTGAAAAAAATTTGATCAAAATTGTAAAATTGTAATGATATAACAATTAGTCCGGACGGTCAAATTTAGTAGATATCAGTTTTGAACAATTAATGCCATTCCACCCCAAAGAAATAAAAATTGTATTTTCTTTTATGATTTCTCGATATTTTATAATGTCTTAAACGTAGCTTTATACTATGTTCACACATAAGTCTTAATTGGTAATTAAGGGACTTTAAGTAATTGAAGTCTTAATTGAGCTCAATTTACCACACAATAGCCCAATTAATAAATTGATTGAATTTACAATAAAACCCTGTGTAAAGTATGTATAATGAGGAGTGTTCAGTGAGAACTGACAACTATATACGGTGTGCAAAATTCGTATTCGTATTTTTAAATCATTAATATCTTATAAAATAAATACTGAATAATATTTTTTACACAATTTTAAATAAAGAGGTTAACTACTTAAAACAAATAAAAATGGCACTTGATTTATATCGCTTTTTTATCAGGAAAATATTAAAATCCAAGCAAATATATTTTTGGGATTGTATGAGTGCGGATTTCTCGTACTGGTAAATGTCATATGAAATATATGTTATCAAAACGAAAGAAGTAAACAGAATTGAATTAAAGTTTTTTCTCTAAATTTTATACTCTTTTTAAAGTCAAAGTCTTAGAATTTCTTTTATTAGTTTGTTTCAAATTCAAAAATTTAATTTTTCACAAATAAAATCTGTCTTGGCATTTTCGGCTCTCAAATGTTAATTAAGTCAACCAAATTGCTCTATATGTGAACAGCATATTCGATAGTTCAATTTAAAATTAAAAATTAATTGACTCAATTAAAAGCTACATATGTCTGAAGATGATATTAAATACAATAAATACTGAACATTAATTTATATTTTGTTTTCTTACGTTCTTATTCGATCACCCTTTTAAATTTTTTAAATTATTTAATTAAACAGTAATTATCAACTGCAACTGCCACTAATTTCTTGGTCAAACTAAGAATTTGAATGAAAATTTTTTTCTATGTATCGTATATGCAATTTGGTTTTATTTTAAATTAGTTTGGTTAAAAACGTATTAAATCATTAACTGTCGTTTTTTATATTACTTTTAAAACAAAATATTTTATATATTTTATAATATTTTATATTATAAAATTATTAAAATTTAAATTATTTCTTTTTTCTTTGTTTTTATATATCAACATCTGACTGGCCATCATCTAAACAAACATTGACTATGTTTTGTTGTATTATTTAAACTTGGATTTTTTTTGTTTCGTTTTCTTTATATGCTTTAGTGTTGCTATTATTTTATTTTAATTAATATTAAAAATTAAAATTATTTAGACTATATAAGGTTGAATTAAATTTTTGAGCCTTATCATTCATTTGAAGACATTCTTAAAGAATAAAACAAACATATCTGTTAATAAACAAATTCGTCAATAAAAAAATAAAATCATAAAAATGTACAAATTGGTAAATACTGAAATTGAAAGTGCATTTAAAAATTGGTTTTAATTTAATTTTCTCAAAATATTCCAGGTTGTTTTGTTCGCTTTAATTGCCGTTGCTGCTGCTCATCCTGGCTATGTGCATTCCTCACCAGTAGTTTACTCAGCACCCACCTATGTGCATGAACCTGTTGGTTCTATTGTCAGTGGCATTCCTACTGCCGTCTCCCATCAATCTCTATCTCAAGGTCATTCCTCAGCTCATTATGTTCAGCCAATTGTAGCACCTGTACTGAAGACCACCTATGCCGCTCCCGTAGTAAAGACTTATGCTACGCCAATTGTTCATACCTCATATGCTGCTGTTAAACCTCTTTATCACAGTTATAGTGCTGCTCCAGTATCGTAATCATATGCTCCCACCTATGCTGGCTCATACTCTTAGTGGTAGCCGATGGAGGAGACAAAAGATTTTGTACATTTTGTTGAAAAATTCTAAATAAAAATACGTAAAATAAAAAATAGAAAAAAAATAAAAATTATAAATGAAAGGTTTTTAATTAAATAAAATCAAAATGTTGTGATATACTCGTATTTACACAATTCTTCAGAAGCGTTCATTTTTGCGTGTGGGGCTTTGTAGTGCTCTGCACAATTTTTGATGGCCCTATCACAACGTTCGTTGTGTTTCTAACTATAGCATTACAAATACTGATCTCAACAACAATTTTTGTTGTTTATTTGGCCGCTTGTCTAAAACATGTGCCTTGTAAAATGTTTAATTTTTCCAATAATGCGTTTCTACTGACATGTTCTGGACAGTAAAATTAGTTTTTCGCAAAACAGGTTATTTTTCTACTCGTTTTTCCATATACATAAAGTGGTTTTTAACAAAAAATGGTTTTGCTCCAAAACATGTCGAAAATTGTCTGTGCAACACTGCACCTATGATTTAAAATACGACTCTGGGGTATCCAATAATGATGAATGACGTTTTTCGCAAATGAAAATTCATTCCATTAAATTTTTCATTATTAAATAATGTTTTTTTCTGTTAAACTAATTGTTAACACCTAATGTTGATTTCCGACACGCAGATGTAGGTTGTGGTGTCATTTGAGACTATGGGTAATGTAGACATTGTCGTATTAGATACTCTGAATGTTTTGGGCATGAGAAATCAATGTGACGTTCGGTGGAACGATTATATTTTTCGAGTGTTGAAGAAAGCTTTCAAGTGTCTCGGTTTTTTAAAACTGTATAGGAAATATAAGACCTAAATCTAATCTAGGATAGAATATTATTAACATGTATGGGCTGGTACTGAGAAGCCTATTTACAGTAGATTGCGAAGAAGCTTATTAATGACAGTAGGGTAGCAAACTCTACCGATTCGTTAGAGCATCGTCGCAATGTGGCGTGTGTTTCAATGTTCTATCGATGCTATGCTCTGATGAAATTAAGTAATTGATTCCTATAAACCACATATTTTTACTTAGTACTTGTATTACTCGTATAGTGCATCCTTTTGTAGTTGATAGTCCCATGAATTGCACAACGCATTGTAGAGAGAATTCTTTTTTAGCTGCAAAGTGCGGCTGTGGAATAATCTTCCCGCGAAAGTTTTTGCTGCCATTTACGACATAAATAAATTCAAATCAAATGTACATAAACAATAATCTCTCTAATCTGAGAAGTGGCTCACAACCTATTTTTCTAATACCAACACAATACACCGAATGAGTATGCATCACACTCTGAGTTCTGACCTCAAAAAAAAAAAAAAAAAAAAAAAAAAATTGCACCGAAACTTCAAACTTTTTTGTGTGTCCAGCTTTTTTCAAATGGTTGGTAATTGTTTGGTGATGAATTTCTATTTTCCTAGCAACGTCCATGCTGTCTTTAATAGCGAGGTGCATTTTTAACATCAGATCGAAAACTAGCAAACCATATTGCTGCTATTTTTCTAATTACAGCATCGTCCTCATAAACTTAACAAATATTTTCAACAGCCTGCGAAACGGTTTTCTGTAAATGATTGATAACTGCATAGTGACAAATGCCGTTCTCAATTCTTTCAATGATTTAATCGACATTTTTTAGTCATTGGTCGGCCAAAGGTCGGCCACAAATTTATTCAGCAGCCTGCGACGCAGTCTTACCTTGTCTATAATAGAAAAGAAATATATAACGGTAATGTTCCGAATTTTCTGTCATTTTTAAACGTACATATATAGATAACTTTTCACAGAGTCATGCGATTTACAAATAAAATAACGACAAAGTTTGAAGAAAAGTGGTCATAGTTAAGCTGTTCTAAGCCATATTTATTTCTTCAGCTTTTTTGAATGCAATCTATTAAATTAAAGATCCAAACGATTCAATTATAAGAAAAAGAATACAAGTCTTTGACGTGTGAATCAATTTAAATTTGTTAATATCTTTTGTTTTATTTTTTGTGCACAGTGGTGTCATTTAACAATTTTTTTTTTTTTTTTTTTTATTAATGTGTGATGGGGTAACTTTATGAATTATTATAACCAGGGAAACCAGAAAAATGCTATTGAAAAAGTGTTTTATGAGCATAAAAAATGCTGTAAGAATACGATAATATGGTCTAAAAATTTGAAAATATGCTCTAAAAACAAAAACTTAAATAATAGAAAACAAGTTTATTCATCAATTCAATATGTTTTAAATATATTTTAACAAAGAAGTAAAATAATAATAATATGCTTCAAAAAACAATACAAGAATACAATTGGCCGCTTCGTTCTTGTGACTTAACGCCGCTGGATTATTTTCTCTGCGGCCACTTAAAAGACCGGGCTTATATATATCAAATGTTCTTATGCTCAGCTTGTGATTAAGTTCTGTAGCTGATTCGTGGAGATAAAAAAAAAAACCTGAGTACCTCAACGAGTTATAACTGGTTCGGGCGGCAATTGTTTTTCTAGGTAAATTTCTTTTAAAATTTCAACTCTATTCGAATCTTTCAAAGACACTTTTTTTGCGTTTGCAATGACTTTGTTTACATTCTCGTGTTGATATCTATACGTTCGCATAAACGATACTGTCCATGAGTAATATATGGATTATTACTGACTTTCATATAGATTTTGTTTCTTGTTTATATGCACTAAGAAAGGTTTATAATGTTCTTTAAATAGGAACAAATGACGAGAACATGCTCTTAAGACTGAAATATGCAAAAAATGCCTGTATATGCAAAATATGCACTAACAAATTGATGCCAAAATTCTTAGAAATTCATGGAACTGATACATATCTTACATCCGACCTGATTAATTGCATAAAAAACATGCAATCGTATACTTCTGGTTACCCTGATTATAACAAATAAAACTGCATAAAACAGGAATTAGAATAGCATCACGTTATGTGTAAAATTTAAATACCTTTTGTTTAGATTTGATTTAATAAATTTTATTTAATTGATCATAAATGTTAATCCACTTTAAATGAAATACGTGGTTCATCATATCATATGTTGGATGTCAAATTAGCTATTTAATGAGGTACTTAAATTATCGAAATCATAAATTAAACAGCTGTAAACAGTCTTTAAGAAATAAAAGGGCATTAGTTTAGCATTAAATGAAATAATAGAAGAAGTTTTTGAAAAAAAATTGATCAAAATTGTAAAATTGTAATGATATAACAATTAGTCCGGACGGTCAAATTTAGTAGATATCAGTTTTGAACAATTAATGCCATTCCACCCCATAGAAATAAAAATTGTATTTTGTTTTACAATTTCTCGATATTCTATAATGTCTTAAACATAGCTTTATACTATGTTCACACATAAGCCTTAATTGGTAATTAAGGGACTTTAAGTAATTGAAACCTTAATTGAGCTCAATTTACCATACAATAGCACAATTAATAAATTGATTGAATTTACAATAAAACCCTGTGTAAAGTATGTATAATGAGGAGTGTTCAGTGAGAACTGACAACTATATACGGTGTGCAAAATTCGTATTCGTATTTTTAAATCATTAATATCTTATAAAATAAATTCTGAATAATATTTTTTACACAATTTTAAATAAAGAGGTTAACTACTTAAAACAAATAAAAAGTGCGGATTTCTCGTACTGGTAAATGTCATATGAAATATATGTTATCACAACGAAAGAAGTAAACAGAATTGAATTAAAGTTTTTTCTCTAAATTTTATACTCTTTTTAAAGTCAAAGTCTTAGAATTTCTTTTATTAGTTTGTTTCAAATTCAAAAATTTAATTTTTCACAAATAAAATCTGTCTTGGCATTTTCGGCTCTCGAATGTTAATTAAGTCAACCAAATTGCGCTATATGTGAACAGCATATTCGATAGTTCAATTTAAAATTAAAAATTAATTGACTCAATCAAAAGCTACATATGTCTGAAGATGATATTAAATACAATAAATACTGAACATTAATTTATATTTTGTTTTCTTACGTTCTTATTCGATCACCCTTTTAAATTTTTTAAATTATTTAATTAAACAGTAATTATCAACTGCAACTGCCACTAATTTCTTGGTCAAACTAAGAATTTGAATGAAAATTTTTTTCTATGTATCGTATATGCAATTTGGTTTTATTTTAAATTAGTTTGGTTAAAAACGTATTAAATCATTAACTGTCATTTTTTATATTACTTTTAAAACAAAATATTTTATATCGAAGATTTTTATAGCCCATTAAAATTTAAATTATTTCTGTTTTTTTTATATATCAATATCTGTCTGGCCATCATCTAAACACACATTGCCTATGTTTTATTGTATTATTTAAACTTGAATTTTTTTTGTTTCGTTTCGTTTTCTTTATATGCTTTAGTGTTGCTATTATTTTATTTTTCATGGCTTAATTTAATTAATATTAAAAATTAAAATTATTTAGACTATATAAGGTTGAATTAAATTTTTGAGCCTTATCATTCATTTGAAGACATTCTTAAAGAATAAAACAAACATATCTGTTAATAAACAAATTCGTCAATAAAAAAATAAAATCATAAAAATGTACAAATTGGTAAATACTGAAATTGAAAGTGCATTTAAAAATTGGTTTTAATTTAATTTTCTCAAAATATTCCAGGTTGTTTTGTTCGCTTTAATTGCCGTTGCTGCTGCTCGTCCTGGCTATGTGCATTCCTCACCAGTAGTTTACTCAGCACCCACCTATGTGCATGAACCTGTTGGTTCTATTGTCAGTGGCATTCCTACTGCCGTCTCCCATCAATCTCTATCTCAAGGTCATTCCTCAGCTCATTATGTTCAGCCAATTGTAGCACCTGTACTGAAGACCACCTATGCCGCTCCCGTAGTAAAGACTTATGCTACGCCAATTGTTCATACCTCATATGCTGCTGTTAAACCTCTTTATCACAGTTATAGTGCTGCTCCAGTATCGTAATCATATGCTCCCACCTATGCTGGCTCATACTCTTAGTGGTAGCCGATGGAGGAGACAAAAGATTTTGTACATTTTGTTAAAAAATTCTAAATAAAAATACGTAAAATAAAAAATAGAAAAAAAATAAAAATTATAAATGAAAGGTTTTTAATTAAATAAAATCAAAATGTTGTGATATACTCGTATATACACAATTCTTCAGAAGCGTATCATTTTTGCGTGTGGGGCTTTGTAGTGCTCTGCTCAATTTTTGATGGCACTATCACAACGTTCGTTGTGCTTCTAACTATAGCATTACAAATACTGATCTCAACAACAATTTTTGTTGTTTACCTGGCCGCTTGTCTAAAACATGTGCCTTGTAAAATGTTTAATTTTTCCAATAATGCGTTTCTACTGACATGTTCTGGACAGTACAATTAGTTTTTCGCAAAACAGGTTATTTTCTACTCGTTTTTCCATATACATAAAGTGGTTTTTAACAAAAAAGTGGTTTTTAACTTAAAATACGACTCTGGGGTATCCAATAATAATGAATGAGAAATTCGAAAAATATACATATCCTTGTCAGTTTTTCTAAATAACAAAAAACAACTTTGAAGAAAAAAACGGTTATAGTGAAAGGTCAATGTAAGCGGCATGCGAAAGCGGACAGCAATCAGATGTTCTGTTTGCTGCTTAGACTTGTTTTGTTAGGCAAATCAACGCGACAAATTAAATTTATTGATAATAAAAAATATTTGAAGTATACAAATTTCAATATTTTTTTAATACAAAAATAAATTTTAGGCACATTCAAGTGGCAAAAAAAGTTAAACTAAATTCAACTTTGCCGCTCGGCTGCTCTTAAGAGCACTGCAAATGAAGTAAAGTTTAAAGTGTTAAACGTTTTTTATGAATATTTGTATAAAAAGCAACTATTTTTTTGTGAACTGGTAATATTTTTGTTGCCGCATGTCGCTTGCATTGGCCTTTCACTATTAATCACCCAAGTTAGTGGAAAGTTCGGTTCACTTGAAACATACTTTGGTCGGTAATAAGACCATTCTTCAGCGTCTTAATGATATGAACGATGGAGCTAAGCTAAAAGCCTCTCAACAGATACTGAGCCCTTATGCCAATTCAGCATAGTCGGGATCCTTAGATGATATCCAGACTCATATAACAGCTTCTGTCACAGCAGCGGATGATAATACCTCACACACAGTTAGGTGCTGAGTTTCAGTGGCGTTATGCTGCCATTTCTTTTGTGTGGAGAAAAATGAATCTGGATATTCAGGATTATCTTAATAATTTCCAAGCATTTGCTGGAAAATTGATTCCAGACCACTTGTTATGGGCCATGATAACATCAGCAGATTTACGTGAAAAACGTCAAGAATCAGCTTAAGATGCGGTACAGCTCAATAACCAGGGGATATTGAAGAATACAAAATTATTAAAGAAATAGAAGACAGTTTCAATTGTGAGCTCTTATTTAAACAGTGAAAATTCGTCCCAGGCTAAAAAAGATTTGAAGAGTTGTGTAAATACTCCTTTATTAGTGATTCTAGCTCAGTAATGACCATTGAGCGTTAAATGATTTTTTTTTTAAGAATTTTAGGTTTTTTAAGTATGCGTCTCCAATAAAATAAGATGCTTTCAGAAAACCAATAATAACTCTGGCTTATATTTTCGTTTATATTCACCAAATCCCCACCGAAAAATTTTAGTGTTGGAGAAATGTAAGTCAAATGCAGATGTAGATGTTAAAAAAGAACAAAAGTTGTATGGTTATTTTCTTCAAAAGACTTTTTTTTAGTTGTTTAAAACGTAAACGTCAAATTAATTTCGAAAATTTGCAAGCTAAAAAATTTAAAGCGTAATGGAAACGAAGACACATTGATCAAGGTAGTGTTGCCCGTACAACAACTAACTAACAACATATATTTGTTGTTTTTTTTTTGTGAATGTTGAATGTCAAAAAAATTAGTATAACTTATATTTTAAGTAAATATACCTAATCCCCTTCTTACACTCTAGATAAATTCAAAACGATATCGTGAAAAAAATGGCGTAAATACAGGATTAGGTATAATATAAAAAAGCGTTTGATATTTTAATAAAATACATTTGAGCCTCTTTGTATATTTTACTTACGTTCCAAGCAATATCGTGTAAAAATTCATGCAAAAACAGGATTAGGTGTAAGCTGAATAATACTTTTGACAATGAAGAATCACTGCATTACATAAAAATAACAGTCAACTGAACCGGCAACACCACCTTCTTAAATGTGCATTGATGGAAACACCTAAACATGTTTTGCGCAAACAAGTGTTGTGGAAACGTACTATTAAATGTATATTCGTAAATGAATGAGCCTACACGGTGAAAAAACATATATTCTAATATTAGGCATACATTTTCGAACATTTGTACATCTGTTCATGTCCTGCTTTTGGTAAAGTTACGAAATAAACTTTCTTAATACATTCATCGGAGAGCCCTAATAAACTTCGTTGTAGAGACTGAGTTTCTTAATGATGAACGATGACGGGACACTATTTTTTCGTTAAATGTAGATTATTTTTTAATAATTCATAGTATGCGAGCGCATAACAAGCGTTTTTGTCTTAGGTGTTAGTCTTCTAATCTTAAGACATCGTGACTGGTTAGCCCTATTAACCTAACCTAATATGAGTCATAATATTCGTACGCATGGTTCAGAAAAGCTTTTTATTTGCACCGAATATGAATATAAAGCGAAAGTCCAGTTGCATATACTGGGTACACCCCCTGCTAAGGGACTGAAAACTATTCATTGCTAGCATTGGTTGCCCGAAGTCCCTAGGGCTTTCAGTTTCTGTGGTACCAAAAAAAGTTTCTGCTGAGACTTACAAAGTCAAGCTTTCCATTCCGGGCGCCAAACTTGCTTTCATTGTTGTGATGCCAGATATAAGTGTCTGTTGAGACTTTAGAGACCATTTTATTTAAAGTTAAATATTGTATTATTTAAAGTTAAATATTGACTCACACTTCAACGTCAAGTTTTTCGCCTAACCTAATACGACATTTCTTTGTATCAGTATTTGACAAATTCAACCATGGAGAGGGAAACAATTGAGCAACGCGTTAAGATTGTTGAAGCTTGTTAAGTTTTCAAATCAAAATTTATTCGTGCACTTCGTAATTTTTTTTGGTCAGCATAATCGACCAAGTTTGTCCACAATCTGGAGAATAGTACGCAAATTTCAGTAAAACAGACAAATGGAAATTCGCGAGTGATTGTTAAGAAGCCGTTGAATCCACAAAGAGCGACTGGCCGACTCGATCATGTGATTTGACACCGTTGTACTTCTTTCTTTGGGGATATTTAAAAGCGTACGTCAATAGCCCAATTAAAATTGAAAAGCTAAAGAATGAAATAATTCGGCATATTAACGACATTGAACTACAATTATGTCTCAAAATCATTGAAAATGTGGACCTACGGATAGAGGTATGCCACCGAAGCCGTGGCGAGCATTTGGCTGATATTTTGTTTCACATACAATTGCCATACATCCTTCTATCATAATAAAAATTATGAAGAAAATTCTCTGTAAACTTTTTGTTTCATTTACAATTAACATCGTGCATTTTGGTTAGACTACCCAAAAAAGGAAAAAATTTGTCAAGCTT
Source organism: Wohlfahrtia magnifica (assembly GCA_023159175.1). Classification (NCBI taxonomy): domain Eukaryota; kingdom Metazoa; phylum Arthropoda; class Insecta; order Diptera; family Sarcophagidae; genus Wohlfahrtia; species Wohlfahrtia magnifica. Next base: position 3,046,545 of record JAKWBJ010000183.1, read on the forward strand.
ACCGAACCGATGGTGGAACTAGAAAAATAGCTGCAAAAGGTTTGTTCATTTTTGATTGATGTTAAAAATGTACCTCACTGTAGTCGACAAATCATTAAAAAAGTCGATGAGATCATGGAAAGAATTGACAAACAGCGGCTGCTAGGGAACTAGGCATTTATCACCAAACAGTTATTAAGAGAGAAATCTATCTTGAATATCTGTATTATCTTAAAAGAAGTTAAGCTAATTCTTAGTTTTTTTTAAAGCCTGTGGCTTATGTTACTATATAGTCCAACTTGAATTAATGTATTGTAATTGATTATCCTGTTCCAGTAAATAAACAAAAAAAATTTTATATCTTATTTTTTTATTCTTAACTTTAGTATTGTAAAATCACATAATATTTAACAAAAAATATGCATAAATCTCCTTTCATTTGTAAAAAAAAAACCTTTTGTCCTCTGTGTTATTGCAAATTCTCTTTACCATTGAGAGTATGAAGCACCATAAGTGGGAGCATATGATTTAATAACGTGGCCAGTATTATAAGCATCATAGAGAGGAGCAGCAGCAGCAGCAGCATATGTTTTTAGAATAGGTGCCGCAGCATAGCTGTTATGGACAGGAGTTGCAGCATAGCTATTATACACAATGGGAGTAGCAATAGTTTTTACTACCGGAGCGGCATAAGTAGTTTTGATAACAGGAGCTACTATAGGTTCAACAACATGAGCTGAGGAGTGGACTTGGGATATTGATTGATGAGAGACAGCAGTGGGTATGGATTTGACAATAGAACCAATACTGGCATAAGCAGGCTCCTGCACATAAGTGTGTGCAGAGTAGTGCACAGGTGATGAAGCCAAATATCCTGGACGAGCAGCAGCAATGGAAATAAGAGCGGCGAGAATAATCTGTAATAAAAATTATTAATAAGATTTTTAAATAAATTTAATAAAATGTACTTATTTTTTTATTTTTAATTTTTTTCTTGGAAATACTGACCAATTTATACATTTTATTTAAAATTGTTCTTCTTGTTAAAATGAGATTTGTATTTAAGACACTAGTCGTGTACTCTTAGAGAATAACTTCAAATGATTGATGGCATTAACGTAAGTAGACCAAGTTTATATAGCCAAAAATATGTTACAATTAAAGTAAGCCGGATACAGGCGAATAAACAGAAAATGCAAAATAAAATTATTTTTTTTTTAATCATACTTTCAAACAATTAAAGCCAACATTGTGTCTAAACATTAATTGTTTTAAAACAACGTCTACTAAATATATGATAACCGCGAAATAAAATAAAAATTGTTAGTTTAATAGCCAATAAATAATTAAAAATTAATTTAATTCTTAAGAAAATGATTAAGACATGAATAAAAACAAACTGATTATTTGATAACCTACACTAATAAATAAAACCGAACATTGATTGTTTGAGTATTAGATTTGTATATAAATAATTCTATATTTATTTAAAAAAAATCAAAAATAATGTTAAATACACCATAGAATTATTTAAATCACTCATAGCTAAATGTAATACTTCTGAGTTAGTTCACAAATTTGGGTTCATAAGAAATATTTTCAGATTTTAGTTCGATCTAAAATACCTCTACTGTATGCCATCCCACGGATAAGAATTAGTTGGTGACATAAAGAAAAACAAACTTTACAAACTTTAACAAAAACCCAATACAATCTCTTTCAGTGGTGTAGGGTTCAAGGGTTGTTTTAATCCATTTACTTTCATTTTCGTTTTTTTTTATGGCCTTTTATTACTCTTTTGTATAAGTCAGCTTTCTTAGACGACATTACCACGAATGTTGTTGACAACTTCATTGTTTGTATGTGGTAACATCTGTAAAATAATCCCGGTATTGTATTGTGTCTGGTTGTCATCATATTTGTTTTTTCAGCCCGTTACGATCCCTAGGGCAGCAACTAGATTCTCTTCGGAGTTGAAATACACCCAGATCCTTAAAACCTACATGTATATCATTTAAAAGGTCTATTCCTCGTCTTTGCAAATCAGAAAAGAAACTTAACATCGGGTAATATTCAGTAAAGTTATTAACTCATAAGTTCACGAAGGTAGGAAAGACCGGTGTTTTACCAGTAACTCGTCATATTGGAAGTGTTTTGAATATTCCAAAAACAGATCTTTTACTACTCGATGTCGCCTATCGGAAAAATAGTATCAATTGCCAGGTGTTTTTTACTTATTTTTGTTTTTTTGTTTGTTGGAACATTTAATCTTTTCTTTCAGTATGCTGTTCTTCTCAAAACAGATATCTTACTTCTGAAACGGTAAGTGCAAAAAAAAATATTTTAAAAATTTGATATTGTTAGACGTGGGAACTCTTCTAAAAAGAGGTTTGTTATTTAATTAATAAACTTAAATTTTAATTAGAGCAGAATAGCTAAACTAAACTAGTTTACAAAATTCATTAAGAAAACAAAAATTTTAACTTTAAATTATAAATTCAGTTGTGCTTCTGTATTAGCTTACATCTAGGCAGTTCATTGAAATCATAAAAAATAATTTAAACAAATTCAAAAATTTAAATAAATTAATTGATGCATTCAGAACTATTTATTTTGAAATATATATTTTGGCATAAATTTAGTAAAGTGATATATTCAATGCTGTTGTTAATAATGTAAAAGCGGGAAGTATAGCTTAAACTAAACGGATTACTATCTTATAGAATAAATCTAATGGAAACTTAATAATAGAGTCCAACAAGTCGATGTTTCTTCTGGATAGTATGTATAGTTTTTAAGATATTTTTTATAAGAATTAATGTCATTATTGAGTCCAGGGATTCGTCTTCAATACGCAAAGAATTTATATCTTTTGCTGTTGCATGTGGCTCAATATTTGTAATAAAATTGCGTTTTACAGTGAAATCTATGCTTACGAAATATAACCGAAAAGAGGCTTGATTACTAAACAATTGCAAACACTTCATCGTTGGACAAGCAATCTTATTATTATCGCGAAAATGTGCTAATGCCTGGGAGTAGATATTATTTATGCCATTTCCAATAAAATTGCAAGAATTTACCGAACATCTGATCTCGATATGACGGCTCAAATTATGTTTTGACACACGTTTTTTGTGGAATGACTTCGATGTAATGCACAGCATAAGAATTATTAGTGGCAAACAATTTGCGACGTTTTAAAAACACACACTCAAACACATTGCATGCGTTTTCTTTATGTGTGCACAAATATATGTATGTAAGTGATAGCTCTTTAGACTTTAACATTTTTTCACAATTTCGCATACAGGCCTTATTTTGGAATAACATGATATTCACATAAATATATAATAAACGACACGTAGATAAAATATAAATATTTGAATACAAAAATTTTATTATTTTCATATACTAAATACAAATTTTAGTTTACGTATTTAATTATAAAATTATGACGTTTTTTTTTGTTCTCCATCACTCCTCTAGGGAGCATATTGGCTTTCCACACAGCATCTATTGCTTTGTTTCAGTTTTTTGTAAATTAATTTGATATTTCAAGCTAAGTTGATGATTAATCCGCTGTAGCTTCTTCTATATCATTTTTTTTGTGTAGTGTTGAAGATCCTTGCTAATTGGTGGTGATCTTTACTTTTGCATTGTAATGTTTTCCTAGTAGATGGCGTGGTTTTCCTGATCATTCGTCTGATGTTTATCATCATTGCCAGAGGTATGCGAGAAGGGTCAGGGGGGCTTTTTTCTTTACTTTTTTTTAGATGGAGTTGTCTGGAGGAAAACATTCGAAACAACCAATATTCTGACGTACGTTTTTGGAAATTTATTTTAATTGTTTTTAGGCAAATTGTTTAACATTCAACATTTTGAAGTTATTTGCAAAAATGTATCGAATTTTTAGGCACATTTTGTTTCCAAATGAACATTTTTATTAGCAAATTTATATTTCTGCGTAAAATTAAGCAAATTATGTGTTTTAGAGTAAATAACATTGACATTGATATAGTGTTAGACGACACGAAATTTTCAACATCAATTTATTCAATATATGGCCCTAAATTGAAATAAATTAATTAATTAAATGTTTTCGAGTATAGAAGGAACGATCAACTTGTTTTCGGGAGCTTCATCTCTTTCTTCTCGTACAAAATTATGTGTCTTCAGAGTTTGTGAGGTTGAATTTATCGGTTGTTTTTCCGTATCAGGATCCACATTGAAAATTCGTTTTGTACAACATTAACTTTGTTAAGAACTTTACAAGTTTAATTTGAACTATTTTTTCACAATCACTTTCGCAATGATTGTCTTCGACAGAAAATCAACTGATTACACCTTAAAACCCCAAATAAAAAATTAGCAATTAATTCTTGTTTCACCACAACTTTGTAGAAAAATATTTCTTTATATACATAAATCTATGTCAGCTTTTCGAGACCTTGGGCTATAAGGGGTTAAAGGGGTCATACTAAACGACTAAACTCTATTAGCTCAAAATGCATTCTGAGTTCATATGAATTTCATAGTAAAGGTTAACTGTTTTGTTGGGTTAGGTTAGGTTAGGTTACATAGTTCGACCGCAGTTTGCGAGAACAGTCGAAGGACCTATGGACCTATGGCCCTAAACCTGGATGTGTAAATCACCTGGTCGTCGCAAATGCCAACCGGTATACTTGAAAAGATTGTCCAGACTCGTCAGTGATATACCTTAAGACAGACCTGATCATGGATAAGACGCGCACTTGAATATCATAGTCTAAGATCTCGTAAAGCAGAGCATTTAAAAAGAAGGTATAGTATTAATTCCTCCTCCTCCTGACAGTTCTTGCAGATATACGCATAATCATACAGTGCCCAGTAATTTTACCCGAGGACAAAGTCACACTCATAGATGACGCCATGCATGCTAACCTTTGTACCTTGTTTCGAATGGTAAGATACGACCTGGTGTACACCACCTTTCATCAGACGAATTCTCCATAAGTCGTGTGATAAAGGTATACATAAGAGCTCTAAAACTTCGTTCTTGGATTATCGTGACATAGAGATACTGTGGTTTTTGCTGAAATGTATTAAGAGACTTTGTTTTATTCAAAAATAATAATGAAATAGTTTAACAAATTTTATATTTCCCGCCAGTACTTTGATTTAATATTTTACCTCAATAATCGTGACGTTTGCACATAGAAAATAAATCAAAGTCTATTGATTTATTAATTAAACTGCTACCGTTGTCATCACAAACGTCTACAAACTTTCCATAACCGTTGTCTAAGACAAATCCTGCCTATTTTTGGGCCGCGAGTGTTATCAAATGTGAAATTATTATGAAGAGCGAATCAGGTAGAATTAGCAATTGGAATACGCAAACACAAACGGCAATGGTTTTGCCACGTATTACAAAACGAGTTTGACCCCTTTTTACCAAGCGGGAAGAAGAGCGGGAGACGTTTCACGGAAGCCGATATGAAATCTTTTATCTATACATGGAATGAATTTAGAAATAAACATAGCTCAGAATCGAGTGCGATGGATTACGGCTATAGTTGGGGCCTTATGCTGCAGTGGCAGTTAAAGGAAAATATATATAGGGTCCGCCATCTAACGTTTTTTTTTCAACTAGTGCTTATTTCGTGAATAGTAACACTTAGCTCATGTCTGATTTGACAGATAATTAGGTTTATCCTTCCGCTGGACGAATATAGTTGAGTTTACGCTTTTTTCGCTTCGCTAAGTGGGCCTGCGACCGACTTACAGAAGATGCCAATTTTGCCAAAAAAATCATCTTTTCAGACGAAGCTCATTTTGATCTTGGCGGGTATGTAAACAAGCAAAATTTTCGCATTTGGGACACAGAAAACCCGCACGCATACATTGAAAAGCCGATACACCCAAGACAAGTTATTGTTTGGTGCGGACTTCGGTCCAGAGGCATAATTGGACATTTTTCTTCGAAAATGAGCAAGGAGTGGCCGTTACAGTCAATGGCGATCGTTATCGGGCCATGTTGAACAAATTTTTGTTCACATAAATTGAAGAGGAGAATACTAGCAACATTTGAAGCTACACTCGATGTTTTGCGCCCTGTTTTTGAAGATCGCATTATCAGCCGCAGAGCTGATGTCGTTGGCCACCTCGGAGCTGCGATTTGACGCCGTTGGACTATTATTTGTGGGGTGCCGTCAAAGATAAGTGTTACGTCAACAAGCCAGAGACAATTGACGCTTTAAAGGACAATATTCTTGAAGCCATTGGTGAAATATAGCTACACACAATCGATCATGTGCTTAAAAATTGGATCGATCGTGTAGGCTACTGCATGGCCTGCCGAGGCAGCCATTTGAATGAAATTATTTTCCATTATTAACCGGAAGGATCGTACTTTCAAATAAAAAAAGAAATTTGAGAAAATATTCAGTAGTTTTTTTCATAGCATTACAAAAAAATATTTGGCGGACCTTGAACTGAAACTACTTTGAACTGAAACTAATTATTGTAAAAATTTTTGTGCTAAAACAATTGAATGTGCAATTTCGAAAAAGGCACTTGTCGGAATATTTAAAGTTTGCAGGAAATAAAAGAAAACTAATTATTTTTTAATGATGTACAATAGTTCAAAACATATATATGGATTATATTATCATATTATATGGATTATATTTTGTGGCTAATTTTTAACCGAAAATTACAGAAATATTTGGATATTGAATTTATCATATATGTTTCTTTATATATTTAAAATTAATGAGATGTGTCATTTTAGGTATCGAAAAATTAAAGGCAATACTTCTACTAAAAGTAAATAATATACTTTTTTAAAAAATCATTGCAGTTTTATGATGAAAAACTCTGTAAATTCGGCCGGTACATATTTTTTGAGTTTTGCAATATCTGCAATTTTCAGATAATTAATAGGTACATTGTCTCTATAAGCTGGATAAGAACAAAAAGAAAAATAACGACTTTGAGTGTTAAACAAAAAAAAAAAAAAAAAAAAAAAGCAGTACTGCATTGCACTTTTTGTACTGTTTGTTTAAACAATAATTTCGAAATGGCACATCTCTTAGAGTTGTGACATATCCGCCATAACGTCTAAAGTAGAAAGAATGCTAGGGCTGTCAGTTTCTCAAGCGTAGTAGATGCAGGGGAGCATTTGCGACTTATTGATACGAAAAAACCCTTTTGCCAAAATGTGCGAGGTGTGCCCTTTTCGAAATTAATTAGACGTTTCGTAAGAAAAATAAATTTTTAATTAAATGTTCACAATACATAATATTTGTATTATTCTTTTCACTTTACAATATTTGAGTATATTTTTTATATTTTTATATACAACATTTATTTTCTAAATTTTGCATAAAATTGTATTTCATTACAAGTTTTTGTCTAACAGTTTATTATTATTTTCCTTTTACTACATGCCCATTTTTTTATTTTCACTTCAGAGGCCAACCATTCCAACCTTTTGCGTAGGCTAAACCTGTATCCCAACCTGCTGCTGGATACAACTCTGAGGTATAAGCGGCTACGGGGGCATATGTTAGTGGTGCCACAATTTGTGTGTGTGCAGGCGCATAGTGTGCTTTTACATATGCAGCTGCTGCTGGTTGATAATCAACAATTGGTCTCAGGTAAGGACGTTTTTCATGTACAATCGTTTGACTCTGATGTGAGACGGCAGTTGGCAAATGAGATATGGTGTGACCTACTACAGAAGGTTCGTAGGTGTAGTGTTCATAAGAAGGTAGAGCAAGTGAGGTGGTCAAATAACCAGGACGGGCTTTAACAGCACTGATGATAAGACAGAGAACGATCTGAAAGGAAAATATTGACAACGTATATTATTTTCTAAATATAATACTTTTAGTTCAGTCAGTTTATAGATGTAATAAATATTGGAAAATTATTAAATTTTTTTATAGTGTACGAGTATAATCCATTTTAATAAACATTTTTTTTTTTTTTTTTTTTTGGTATCGTTATTTTTAACAGTTTGGTAGCGAAAAGATCATCTCTTTTATAATCTTTTATGAAAATAAATTAATTTTTATAATTTTAAAATATTATAATTTGATCTATAATATTATTTCGTTTTCGATTTTTTTTTTTTTTCTATAATTTTTATTCTTACAATTTTCAACATTTTGTTTTTAATAGAAATCCTTTAAACTTCACACTGAACAATATTAACTACCGTATTAAGTTTCGTTGTTAAATTTGAACTAATTTGATATGAAAACCTCATTAGGTTTTTATACAAAATTTTGATTGTTTTTAATTTTCTTGACCCATCTTCATAAACATTTTTCAAAGCAAATGTATAACAACAGAATTTAAGATTTAAAAAAAAGAGTGATTAGTTCATAACTAATTTGCATTAAATATGTTTCACACTTGAGTAAATTTTTCAACAAAAATTCAATGAAAAAAAAGATGAAAAATTATTCTTAAGATTTCTTTGAGGTGTTTTCAACCAAATTCGATTTGTTGTTGTTGCTGTTGTTTTTCTTGTTTTATAGCCCATTGTCTGCTCGAATAGTAGACAAAATGTGAAAACAATAAGAAAAAAGTGTTACCATTTGGCATTACTGACCAAATTTGCAAGAGTGTGTGGCATTACGGTTGTGTATCCACATTTGTATTCCTCCTATCTTGTTCATAGATCATGTTATCAAATATTTTATAGTTGTTGTTGTTGTTGTTGTAACTAATTTTGTTTTCCTAAATGGGCTATTGTTATAGTGTATGTATAACAACAAAACTTAAGAAAACCTTTTTTGAACTAAATTTCTGCCATAACTCTTGCACACCCATTTTCTTGGAAATAAAAAAAAAATTGTAAAATATTTTTCAATAAATCAAATTACCGCTTTATCGACCGCAGTATAAAGTAAGAACACGGAAGTTGTTTTACAGTTTTTATTTAAATATTTTTTCCAACTTTGTAATAATTAGCGAATTCATTAGCGAATATATTTAAAAAATAGGCACTAAGGACAATATTAGTGTATAAAGCAGGTGCGACAATGCTGTCCAACAGTTCTTCCTAATAGTGTAAAGGTTGGTCCAACGATAATGCACGATGTTAATTGTGAGTTTCAACATAACGTCATGTTTTTTCCCCAACTTAATTTAATATTATTTGTGTCAGTGTTTGTCAAATTCAGCCATTGTCGTTAAGATTGTTGAAGCCTTTTACGAAAATGGACCTTTAAATCAAAATTCATTTCATGCACTTCGTAATTATTTTGGTCAGCATAATCGAACAAATGTGTTCACAATCGGGATTATTGTTCGCAAATTTCAGCACGCCGGGTCTGCAAGAAATGTGGAAGCACCTGTGGTTGCTCGCCCAGTTCGTTCTGCGGAAAAATTGCTGTTGTTCGCGACAGAGTGGCAGAAGAGCCGTCACCCTCAACTCGTCGTCGTGCCCAACAATTGAACATCTCACGAACATCACTGATGCGAATTTTGAAAAAATATTTGATTTTTTGATTACAACGGATCTGGACTATATGTGTTTCCAAGACGATGGTGTCTCTTGCAACACAGCCACCGAAACAATGCCTCTTTTGCGCAAGAAATTCAATGGTCGTGTTATCTCAAATCGTGGCGATGTGAAGTGACACCGTTGAACTTCTTTCTTTGGGAATATTTAAAAGAAAAAAGTGCACCTCAATAGGCCGAGAACAATTCAAAAGCTAAAGGATGAGATAATTCGGCACATTAACGACATTCAACCTCAATTATGTCTCAGAGTTAATGAAAATGAGAACCGACGGATAGAGGAATGCCACCGAGGCGGTGGCGAGCATTTGGCCGATATTTTGTTTCACACATAATTTTCATAGATCCTTCTATCATAATAAAAAATATTACGATAATTATCTAAAAACCTTTTGCTTTATTTACAATTAAGTTTTGGTTGGGCCAACTTTTATATTATCGCTCACTTGGTCATGATAGCTCATTCCTAGTTACATATCCTTCAAATAATGCGAGTATGTTCGGTATGATCTCCCTCACCCTGGTAACTTAGTCTAAGCTCCCATAGAGCGGAGCAGTCAGAGAGAAGGTACTGCATCGATTCCTCTTCGTGCTCATCCTGACAGCTCTGTTGCGCAACCTATCATACAGTATCCGGTAATTATGCCTGCATGAATCCCGATCGATCATCTTCCAAATCTAAGAACAAAAAGGCCAAAACATTCTGAACATTCGTTAAGTGACGAAATTGGTCCACAAGTGTTTCATCTTCCTCAGTGCCCAGTTGTCTATCAGCTGACAGCGCAACCTTTGCCTGGGGACCAGAGGGGAGCTCCTTGTAGTGTACTTATTAACAATATTATTCCTTGGATGTTAGCATGACAAGGAACATATATCAGTTCGATATGGCACTGCTTAAGTGGGGCCAATCAGTGAATGCAGCTGAGAAGACATATCGATTTCGATTTCACCACGTATGTAAGAGAACTATTAGAGGCGAGACTGCCCACGTAGATCCTAATCTGCGTTAGGTTGACGCCTTCATTGCCTTCTTTGTGGGATTCAGTAGATCACATTTCTTGTGATGTAATTATCGGATCTTTAGTATGCTTGTCCGATCCATCGCCAATTTCTGGTTCATACCTCTCGTTCAACTAATATTTGACAAGTCTCATTTCACAGATGTTCGTTGTTTATGGTGTTCGGCCAAAAGATGCATACTATTTGTCCAAGGATCTTTACACTTTATTCAAGTCAGCACGTGCAGCGTTCCATAATTCGCAACCATATAAATCCTGATTTTCGAACGTTTTATATGTGAGTGGACTGCCACATTTGTTTTAGCTGCTAATGCGTTTATCTTGCTTTGCAAATTCGCTATGCTATATTTTCTCTCGAGCTGCCTATATTCGTTATAACGCTGCTGAAATAGCAGAAAAATTCACGTTTTCAATCTATGTCCGGTGCAGGTTCAATTGACGAGTATGTGCAGCTTTTGTTTGCGATAAATTTATTCTGTGTAAAGATGATGAAAATGTTGTTGTTGCATTTCCAAATGTTAATTAAAGAAGTTGCTAATGACAGCTGCATATCTTTGCGTTTCGAAACATAATTTTCGAATTAGCATCGAAATAGGAATTTCTGAATGTTCAGAAAGTTATGCAGGCGAAAATAAAAACCTGTTGTTTCACTCAAAGTGCACAGACAAGCTAAGAACGAAAAAAACGGGTCACTGGTTAAGTGTTTACTGAATGTTTGTCTGTATTGAAACCACAAAGCTTAATAGTCGATAACAGTGAATAGCGAACGACTTTAGCATTATGATGATGAACATTAACAGTAATCAATGCGTGCGGTTGCGTTTTGTCTTCTGGCATAACATTATAATAATTCTTAAAACCCTATAAATTTTGGTTCTTTCATCAAGAAGAGAGAAGAGGGTCCTGAAAATGTAGATGTTTAGGAAAATGCTAAGAAATGCGAATAATGAATCCAAAAGGAAAAAAAAATATAAAAAATAACCGTAGTATTTAAAAAAACATCGTTTATATTTGTCATATATTCGTAAGTCATTGATAAAATCTATTTTCGTTAACTTGTTATAAAAATTATTTAAATTCCTTCCTGCACACACTTTATTACCATTCAGATATTTACTTGCAATTCTATATCTATTTTAAGTATTGGTGATTGTTATGGCCTAAGGAAACAGACTGTTGCTATATTTATTTAAATTTGTTTTATTTAATTTTTCAAATGTTTTAGATTTCCTGGTTGCAAAACTAAAAAAACCTTTAGATCACTTTTATTGTAGGAAAATATTTTATTAAGATTAGTATTTTCTGCTATTTAAATTCGTAAATACCCGAATTATGGTAATTTGCTTAAACAATTTTGCTTAGATGGTCTAAAACAATAGATAAAAATATGAAGTTTAAGAAAGCGAACATAAATATTAAAATGAGTCATGACGTAGCGTTTAACGTTATTAAGTAGTGCCTTGTTATATGAAACATTTTTTTTTGCCTTAAGAAGAAAATCTAATGGCAAACAATATCTTGTAATGATATTACATTATTTATTTGGCTTAATCTGGCTTCAACACTTATTCTTTTTTATATATTTTCATAACAAATTTAATTTTTATTTTATTTTTTTTTTTATAATGTAATTTCAAATTATAATTGTAGACGAGATATACCAATTTGATGATGTTTAAACAGATATATAAAGTGAGTGATTTTGCCGTAATCTTTATTACAAATTGAATACGAAAACGGACGAAAATTGCTTTAAGGAAATTATAATATTATTAAATTTAAATTAATGATTGAATATGGTAGACCTTCAATTAAAAGAAATTCAAGTCGTTTGCATTTAAAAATTAATATAAACTTCTCTTAAGATAGATTTAGATTGAAATAAAAAAGTAAATTTACTATTAATCATAAACCAGCCTTGCATAATAGACTCACATAAAAAAATAATAAAATTAAAAATAATAATATGCGAGGGATACTATATATGTTTCGGTAACTGGCAACACTAATGTCAACATCTAAAATCTGGCAACACCATAATAAAGATTAACATTTTTAGCATAAACTTACTCAAAACCTTTTGATGTACAAATGCAATTTATTTTGTGTACAGTGAAAAACAAAAAAATTGAAATTTCAAGAGAAGGTTTTTGTTGGATTATTTTTCACAAATTTCGACGTCGGTTATCTCAACAAGAATATGTCGATGAACTTACTCAGTTCTTTGTATGGCGATAAATCACCATCAAAAACCACAGTATATCGCTGGTATAGTGAATTCAATCGTGGTCGTAGTTCGGTCGCCAACGAATTCCGTGTCGAGGTCAGCCAAAATCGTTTGTTGTGCCACAAAACATCGAGGCAGAGCGTGAACTAATAATGTAAGATCGTCATGTGACATATTGTGAGGTAGGGGCATCCTTGCACATTATTTCCACTTCAATTCTTATGATTTTGCATGAACTCTTAATTGTAAAAAAAATTGGTTCTCGTTGGATACCCCATAATTTATCAAATGCTCGAGAAAAAGGCTCGCGTAGATTCGTGTAAGGAAATGACTGAAAATTTCGACCGTGATGCTTCAAAAGACGTGTATGAAATCATGACAGGTAACGAATCATGGATATATGCGTATGAGCCAGCAACAAAACAGCAATCGACCGTGTGGGTATTCTTAGAGGAGCTAAATCCGACAAAAATAATTCGTAGAAAAAGCAGAGCGAAGCTTGGTTCTTCAGCCGAATGTCATGTGATGTGACCACTGTTTCGCTTGAGTGAATGATTTGCGAGCGTCGAAGAAGCAGTTGAAGCGTTAAAAAATCATGTTTTAGACGTGCCTCAAGAGGAATGGAATAACTGCTTTGAGAAATGGTTTGAACGAATGCAAAAGTATATTAATCATCAAGGAGAATACCTTGAAAAACAATAAAAACATTTTCATTTAAAAATATTTATTATTATTTTCTCTTCCCGAAATATAAATAGTACCACTTGTAAATAAAAGCAATCAAATAAGGCAAAACTAATGCACTGCTTCATTGTAATCATTTCACCCTTTCCGTTTTTCTATATCATACGCCACCTTCCATCGCCAATTTGAGACAGAAAACTTATGGATGTTACTTTTTTATATTTTTGTAGTTCTGTAAAAATTAATGGAAAAAATATTTCGGTTAGTGAGGCTAGTACATTGTTAGGATTCAGAAAGTGAGCGTGCCTAGATGGGTCCGCCATCTAACGTTTTTTTTTCAACTAGTCCTTATTTCGTGAATGGTAACACTTTGCTGATGTCTGATTTGACAGATAATCAGTTTTATCCTTCCGCTGAACGAATATGGTTATGTATACGCTTGAACAACGCTGGGAAATATTGCGACATTACTTTGAAAATCACGGTAATGTTGTAGAATCAAAAATCATCTTTTCAGATGAAGCTCATTTTGATCTTGGCGGGTATGTAAACAAGCAAAATTGTCGCATTTGGAGCACAGAAAACTCGCACGCATGCATTGAAAAGCCGATATACCCAAGACGAGCCACTGTTTGGTGCGGATTTTGGTCCAGAGGCATAATTGGACCATTTTTCTTCGAAAATGAGCAAGGAGTGGTCGTTACAGTCAATGTCGATCGTTATCGGGCCATGTTGAACGCATATTTGTTCACAAAAATGAAAGAGGAGGATATTAGCAACATTTGGTTTCAACAGTATGGCGCTACGTTTCACACAGCCGAAGCTACACTCGATGTTTTGCGCTCTGTTTTTGAAGATCGCATTATCAGCCGCAGAGCTGATGTCATTTGTCCATATCGGAGCTGCGACTTGACACCGTTAGACTATTATTTGTAGGGTGCCATCAAAGATAAGTGTTACTCCAACAAGCTAGGAGCAATTGACGCTTTAAAGGACAATATTCATGAAGCCACTGGTGAAATACAGCTGCACACAATCGATAATGTGCTTAAAAATTGGACCGATCTTGTAGGCTACTGCATGGTCAGCCGAGGCAGCCATTTGAATAAAATTATTTTCCATTATTAACCGGAAGGATGGCACTTTCAAATAAAAAAAGAAATTTGAGAAAATATTCAGTAGTTTATTTTATAGCATTTTCAAAAAAAAAAAAAAAAAAATTATTTGGCGGACCCTTTACATAACTTTATATAAGTACTTTATTACTTAATTATTATTTATTTATTTATTTATTTATTTATTTATTTATTTATTTTGATAAATTTGTGTAAGTAATTTATTTATTAAAATGCATTCATTGCCATATGACATAATGCCAAAAAATCACTTTTGGAAATAAAATTTACAAACATTACTTTTAATTATTCATTAAGTAAGCTCAAGCAGCTTAAAAGTGATAAAGATAATATTACGATTTACATAGCTGACTGGTGTTGTGCTGAGGGATTTTCTATAAATCCCAGCAACAGCATCATTGTCGTTTTTCAAATGCATTGAAGTTGAACCTTAGCGCAATTACTGATGGGGGGCGGTTATTAGCTATTCAGTTGAGGTCAAATATCCGGGTGTTGTCCTAGATCGGAGACTAAGCCATATTTTCGGATAATTTTGGGTAATCGATGAGTGCTTCGGCTATCTTCAACAACTCTATGTGGCTAACTTAGTTCTTTGCTAAGTCCCTGGTCATTTCGCAGTCGATGGCAATGAAATTTTCGACGAACTAGCGGGGGCGCGGTCAGCCGCAACGAAATTTTTCAGCCCACAGCCTATTTATGGGATTAATTGGGCAGAGCTGTGAGGTCGAGGCTGCACAGATGGAAACATTCTCTTAGTGTCACACGTAGAGATGCGACAGGCCAAACTGTATGGATTACGTAGGGATTACATTAGTAGGACAGTGGGTTTTCTATCGGTATACTATTACTACCTGAGTTATCGTCTCAACAGCTTACGGCTCCAGGAGGGAACAAAATGTCGGCTCTGTCTAGAAATGGTTGAAACCATGGGGCACATTTTATGCAAATGTGTTGTGCTGTCTAGGACCAGATTGCACTTTTGCGAACGTGGTCAATTTGACTCGGAGGATAGTTTGTCCAAACGAAGATTTACTCGTCTTTATTTGGAGGACGCAGAAATTGCTGTTTGAATATGGCTTTCGGCCTACCACTGTCTATTTTTGGGAATAGTTGAGTGGGATTGTGGTTAACGGAACATCATCTGCGTGCAAGATCGCACTACCGGGTACGTGTCCGGTCCGTGATTACAGTGCGTCACAAATGTTATTTTAGTTAAGCTTTTCAAGAGCTGACATAAATTTTACATAAATGTATGAAATCTTTAATTGCGTTTATCAAACGATCTAAATATATAATTCAATGTTTAAAGATGATTTGATGTTAATGTTGACGGCGGCTACGACTCCAATGGTTCATACGCTCAACCCAATTTTGTCGTACTCTCTCCAGCATATCGGCTGGTATCTTACGAATAAATTCTTCACTATTGGCTTCAAGTGCGTCTTCCGCTGCCGGCTTGTCCCTATATTCATAAGCTTTAACATTGCCCCACAAACAATAGTCTAAACGCGTTAAATCGAACGATCTAGGTGGCCGACTGTTCACCGAACTCGCCTCTCAATTGGTCCATTGTTTCGTGTGTTGTGTGGCATGTGGTACCGTCTTGTTGTAGCCAAATGTCAGCCAAGTCCAGCTTTTTTATTTTGGGCAAAAAAAAAAAAATAAATTGTAATCATCGCACGGTAGCGTTTGCCATTCACAGTAACGTTCTTGCCTTCGTCGTTTCTCAAATCGTACGGTCCAATAATGCCAGCGGCCCATAATCCACACCAAACAGCGCATTTTTCAAAATGCTTTGGCAGTTCTTGCAATTATTCTGGCTGCTCTTCACACCAAATATTGAAATTTGCCTTGTTTACTTATCCATTCCACCAGAAATGAGCTAACCATGAAATGGAAGAATTGCACGATGCACTCTCCTAACCGAACATGAATTTTTATAATAAAATTTAATAATCTGCAAGCGTCTGCCAAAACCAATGTTGCCAAAAAGTAAAATGCTAAAATAATCACCAGATATCTAAAAATTTGGGGTGGTGCGGTATAGTGGTAAGTGAGCACGCATAATAACACGAACAACGTAAGTTCGAGCCCAGCAGACAAAGGACATGACGAAGAAGAATATGAGTTGTGGTTTTGAATGTTTAATAAAGAGACTTCAACTTCCCTCCAGACAACTCCGTCTAAAAAATAAAGAAGATGCCCCACTGGCGCTGATGACAAACATCAAATGAATTATTAGGAAAACACGCCACCTACTGGAAAAAAATTACAATGCTGAAGTAAAGATAACCACCAAATAGCAAGGATCTTTACCACTACGCAAAATCATATGGAGGAAGCTACAGTGGATTTATTATCTACTTAGTTTGAAAGATCAAGTTGATTAAAGAAACTAAAACAATGCAATGAATGCTTTGTGGAAAGCCAATATGCTTCCTAGAGGATTGATCGAGAAAAAAAATTTACAAATTATGAAAGTAAACATTTTAACTTCTTCCCAAAAAAAGTTTTGATTCAATCCAATGAAGAAAACGTACAATTTTTCTATTTTTTTTACTAAATTTCCACAAGCGTTTTGCATAAAAGTATGATCATTTCTGTCAAACAGCTTCATTAATCGCAATTTGATTTTGTGAATTTTGTACTTCTTTTAACTATTAATCTTGCCGAAGAGTAAACTTGACTGGTTTAAACCTAGTTTTTCCGATAACCGTCTGTAAACAGTTTTAGGTGTTTAAGGATTAAGAAAAATCAAACGATTGCACTGCCAATTACTTACTTATCCACATATTACTTTGCTTGCAATGGATTATTCAAAGTATTAGTTTTATAATTTATAATTGAATTCTAAATTTCAAAAACTCATTTGTTTATTTTAATTGGCATTTTATAGAGTTCAATTACCCATTATATGTAATTAGTTATTAACATTAACCAATTACTTATGAAAGTAATTCGTTACAATTATTTTTAATTGTACAATTGGTTATTGTCAATTGCTAATTACACGGGGCTACAGCAAAAAACGCCTTTAAATAAAACTTTATGGAATATAATTTTTTTATGGGCGTGGCAAGTTTTTTGACCAAAGTATGGTATTTATGTCAATATATTTCATCATAACTTGAAAACGACTTGACCGATTTTAATGCAATCACCAAATGTTTAGGAACAAAATTTCTTATAAGTCAACTGAATACAATTTTTTTGTATTTTCAACATTTTCGAAGTTAATAGTAAATTTTTTTCCGCGCAAAATTAGAGCAGTTTTTTATTTTCAAAAAGTCATAAAAATTTTTAGATGTTACGCACTTAATGAATTCAGCGCATCAAAATTATTTTATTTAAAGGCGAGAAAATTTTTTGTTTTTTTGTAGACCAGTTATTCCAAACTATAATTGGTAATTGGCAATCATATGTAATTTGTAAATTGCAATCACTAATTAGAAACTGCAAGTAATTGATTAATTATAATTGGTAATGCCCAAATCTGAAATAAATTTTATTTGTTTGTTGCTGTAAATTCCTTAATAATTACAAACTAAATAAAGTCATTGTCATGTCACACAGAAAGTAAAATGAATATGTTTTGTTAGCAGACACGCAAAGGTCACAAAAGAGTAGTTGAAAACTGTATATAGTGACATTAAATTCTAAAACCAATTTATAGTTAAATTATTTTTATTTAACTTTTTAAAGCTATAAACTTGACCTTCATAAATAAAAATGTTATCTTTTTACATGAATTGTAGCATTCGGCTAACAACATTTACCGGCTGTGGCTACTTGTTGCTTGCAAAAAAAAAAAACAAAAAAAAAATTAAATAAAATAAAAACAAAAATTTAAATAATACAAGCCACTAATTAATGTGTAACGATATAAAATATAATTTTAAACAGAAAAAAGAAAACATAAAAGAGGCCACAACAAATTATATTGAATTACATGGTAGAGGGTTACTGTTACTACCGATTCACTCATTAAATCAATTCTCATGGCATTGTCTTTTATTGCGTATTTTTTGTTTGTATTTCTATTTTTCGGTTAACATTTTAAGAGTTTTAAATTTCTTACAATTGTAGGTCTGTATGTTTTTACTTTTTTTACATTTTTTCTGTGTTAATTGGCGAAAACACATAAAACAAAAAACCAAGAAAATCAAATATAAAATGACTAATTAAACCGTGAATAGTATACTCGTAACTCAATAAAAACTCTCAACTATTTTCAAGACCAGTATGCTGCTGCCACAGTTTAACCAAGATAACTAAAGTTTAAACTTAATTTTTTAATAAAATATAATTTTAATGACTTTTTCATAATTCCTTGCTTCTTAATTGTTGTAGAATTTTAGGCGCAGGTTAACAGTTTAACTCTGCTGTAAGCAATAATTTTAAAAAAGCTTTTTTATTACTGTTATAGCAGCTCTTGTAGAGGAATGCTATTAAATTCAATTTTTATTTTAATTTAATAACATACATAAAGCTTGTTTCTTAAGTCTTTTGTTTTAATACGAGAAAAAAATATATATAAATTTTTTCTTTTCTCCTATAACTTTTAAATTTTGTATTTCTGGAAAAATAATACATTTTTTAATAGAAAATTTCAAATACTGGTTATGCATACGCTAGGAAAAGAAAAAGGTTATAAAATTTAACAAAATTTAACTGATTTTTTGTTTGTTTAGTAATTCATTTTGAAATATATAAAAACCGACTCTGCTCTTTGAAACCAAAATGGTTTATTTAAAACATAAATCTTAAATATATATTTCGTGGTAAAGCTTTACTGCAAATATTTTTTGCTTTATTTGGCTTGAGAAATATGTATTTATGTATTTAGATATCACACTAATATAAAAGTAATATTCCGTACCATCATACATAAAGAGTAGTCCAACCAAAGGCACGACGTCAATTGTATCGGGCGGGCCATTTAAAGATTTGAATTTAAAAATGCAATAAAACAAAAGCGGTTTGAAATTTTGCCGAATTTATTTTTTTGTTGTAAAGTAAAATTGTTCCGGTTAGAAATGATTTATTATTTTATTCATACGGCTGCCGCGGCTGGCCACACAATACCCCATTCGATCGGACCAATTTTCGAGAACTTTTTCAAATGTATGGGGTCGTATCTCGGTGTCATCACGAATGTTGGCCTTCAAATGCTCAGTTGTCTCTGATCAAAAAATTCAAATGGTGTCAAATGGCAGCTACTTGGCGGCCAACTAAAATCAACATTTCTGCTAACTAAACGGCCATCAAACGTTTGACGCAATAAATCGATTGTGGCAGGAGATGTGTGGCAAGTTGCACCGTTGAAACCAAACATCGTTCTTATCAATACCAGCGGGCACAACATTGACCGGAATGGTTGCGAAATATGAAATATGGGCTACTGATGCCTTCGCTTTACAAGCCGCACCAAAAAGTCACTCGTAATGCGTGCATTGGCTTCTGTAAGGCGACGTTTGGTTTTTCTGAGCCCCAAATACGGTATCCACCATGTTGAAAATGAGCTTCATCCGAAAGGATGATTTTTTTTTTGTAAAATCGACATCATCGTACAGTTTTTCGTTGGCCCATGTATCGAAGCGACGGTAATGCAGCTCTTGAACCAATTGAACTTTGCTAAGCGTCATATATAGATTTTTTCGCAAAACTCCACGTAAACTGGTGCGTGAAATATTAAATTCTTGAGAACGATAACGAGTTGATGTTATGAATTCTCACGCACACCCTCAGCTACAGCTCCGATAAATTCAGGTGTACGCTTAGGTCTTGGCTCATCAACAAGGAAACCAGTTTCACGAAATTTAGCAATAAATCTGCATATACCGGGTATTGTTTGCCCTTCTCTGCGGCAAAATTTTGTACGATATTTTCGTGCAATTTCTGATCAATTGTCTTTATTTTGGAAATAAATTTATAATAAATCCCAACGTTGAGTAAGCTTAGATCGAGATATTTCGTTCAATGGAGATAATATACTGAATTTTGTGACAGAATATTATGATATATATATTGCCAGATGCGAAAAAACCGCTGGCTCATATTTAGATCTATAGATGGCCCACCCGATAAATAAATCAAAAAGTTTTTAGATAATTATTTTAATATTTTTGATCGTGTTCGAAGGATCTATGACAATTACGTGTGAAACAAAATATTGCCCAAATGCTCCCAACGTCTTCGGTGGCATACATCTATCCGTCGGTTCATATTTTCAATGACTCTAAGACATAATTGAGGTTAAATTTAGGTCGTTAATGTGCCGAATTATCGTATCCTTTAGGTCTTGAATTATTCTGGGCTAATTGACGTATGAAAGTAGTTCAACGGTGTCACATGATGATCGCGGCCAATTAACATCACCACGACATGAGATAACACGGTCATTGAATTTCTAGCGAAAAAGAGCCATTAGTTTGTTGACTGTGTGGTAATTGGCACCATCCTGTTAGAACCACATATCGTCCAGATCAATATTCCCAATTGCTGACCACAAGATGTCCATTATCATCTTGCAATAGCAAGCACCATTCACGATAACTGCTTATCCAATATCAGCTTCGAAGAAGTACTGCCCAATAAAGCTGCCAGGCCATAAACTGCACCAAACAATCACTCTTTGTTCAGTCACTAGTGGATTTTCATTTACCCAAATGCGGCCATTCTGCTTGCTGACAAAAGTGTGCTTCGTCTCTAAAGATGATCTTCTTTGTAAAGTCACCATTCACTTCTGTCTGATCAACTTACCATTCAGCGTACTAACGATGCTTTAAATAGTCCGTAGGCTTTAGCTTTGAGTCAATTGAACCTTGTAAGCGTGTAAATTCAAATCTTTATTCAATATTCGAATCAGTGATGTTCGTGAGATAATCAATTGTTGGGCACGACGAGGAGTCGAGGCAGACGGCTCTTTTGCCACACTATAGTGAACAACAGCAATGTTTTTCGCAGAACGAAAACATGTGCTGAAATTTGTTTACAATTCTCCAGATTAAGGACACATTTGGTCGATAATGCTTACCAAAAAAATAAAAAAAAACGAAGTGCATTTTGATTTGAACGCCAATTTTCTTAGAAGGCTTTAGCAATCCTAAAACGCTGCTCAATTGTGTACTTCTTCATAGTTGAATTCAGTCAAACACTGAAACAAAGAAATGCCAATAAACATCTGAAAAAATTTTCACTTTTTTTTCTGTACTTGTGATGATTAAAAAAATAAGTGGTTCTATACTGTTGAATCGGAGTGTATAAATAAATTCTTTTACTTATTAATTAATTTAAAATGTTCGCTAAGCGTGAAACAATGCATAAAAAACACCAAGCTGATGATTACTTTGACAGTTAGATATCATTCGTGTCAAATATTTAATTATATATTGCGACTAATTCTTTGATAATCCATTAACTCCTCTGCAGAAAATAATTACTTCGTTTCAAACAAAAAGTATGCAAATATACAACATAATTCATAAAATAGTTTCAAAATCTATTTCATATTCTTGCCTTCATTTAAGATGAGTTATGATCAATACAGCAAAACCATTAATCCAATATTTGACACATTTTATGGCATCGTTTTACACAATTAACAAAATGTAAGCAACATAATGTGACATAATTTATTACAATGACTTATTTATGTATGTGATCCACTGACTGTAAAGACAAGTTATGAATGAACCTCTAAAATCTCTAAAATAACAACAACAATAACAGCAACAACAAGAACAACAACAACATTCTTCAGTGCAACAAGATTTTTAAATGTAGACAAAAAACGTCATTATTTTGATGATTTATACTCTCTTCAACAAAGTCATTATAAATCATAGAAAAACCACCGAAAAAAATTGTATATTGTGTAGGTGCTAGCTGACAAGTTAACAACAATAGAAACAATAAAAGCAACACTAACCTTTTTTGGTTAACTGAATGCAATTCGATGCTCTGTGTTCCATACCACATGCTTTAGTAACTACTTGTACAGTGAAAAATTTACGAGTACTGCCAAGTATTAAGACAATTTTGTTTTTCATATAGTGCGTTTGTCTAGCACTGCTGCACTGCTGTACTGCAGTACTGCTGTCGTTTGCCTTTTAAAATATTCGAAATATGTCAAAAACATTCATAAAAAAAACCAAACTTAAACAAACTTTGTTTTATGGAAAATTTGTGTCTGATTAAATAAAAGAAATAAATAAAAAAATTTAATAAGTTTTAGTTGATAAAGACCGAAATTATAAAATCCTACGCCACAACATAATGACATTTAAAGGTAAGCCATCAAGTGCTGAATTAATAAAAAGTAAGATCTTATTTGTAGAATTTTATTATTAGTTCAACTTTCGATAAATTTGATACTTTACAATGCGATTTATCTTCGGAAAAGGATTTAATTTTACTCTTATGCCTGTTCATAAAGTATTACATATATCAACAGAAACACCACCTTTGACGGTGTAGGGTATAAATACTGGTAACAGTTTCAGTTTGACATACCAAATTTGTTCGTTTTGTGTTTGGTTTGACTTGAATAGGTTAAAAATTTTTTTTTTTTTTTTTTTTTTTTTTTTTTTGATACAGATTTAAACCTAACAATACAATCTTAAGCGTATTGTTGTCCAAAAATGGTCTTACAAATCAAAAGCATACGACAACAATTCGCTTATTAACAATGGCTTAATAAAATTGGGGAAAAATATATGTTCTGTAGCAGGTGCCATTTGTGGTAAATCATTGTGGCAATAAATTATTAATAATTATTTAGAAAATGGTTTTTCTATTGATCGGTTTGTTTTCCAAATTTAGCAAACGATACTTAGAATAATGTTGTTGTTCTTGCAATGGTTATTGTTGTGCTTCGGAAACAACAAAATATTGGGCTTGGCAACAAATGTACGTGCAGTATTCTTTGGGGATTAGATAAAAGCCATTTAATGATTACATATATTGAAAATTATTTAATTTTAAAGAAATTATTCCAACTGTTTATACAAATTTACTCCAAAAAGTCAAATAATAAGTTAAGAGGTAAAAGTTGCTGACAAAAAAATTGGATACTTCACAAGGCTACTTTAGTAAAAATTTCTTTCTAACTATCATATAGCAAATAAAATTGGACAAAGATGGCGTCCGACAAGGTCAACTTGATCCATATATGGAATTATTAATAATGTGTAGGTAACGCATACAACTCGAAGGCCTAGAGTATGCAGATACATTTGAGTATTTGTATTGCAATTAGTGTTGCCACAACTTCGTATTTTTTGTGACCAAATTTTAATAAAAAAGTAAGCAAAAAATAACAAAAATTTTAGTAAAAAACTTGAAGATTAAACGATAAATGATGAAATAAAACATTATAATAATGATATATGTATAATGTTATGTATATCGATTTTATGGATATATCGAGCCATAACCGCCAAAAAGACGTAAGTGACAAAAAACAAAATTTTCAGGAGAAGTTTTTTTTTCAATATTTTTTGTTCTAGAGTAGTACATAAGACTCTTTTGTTTTTGCTGTAAAATCGCAAAGGTACATTTTAGAGCTACAAAATTTTGTATGCTGGTGGGAATGATCGAATACTATCGAATACCATTATGATAGATATTAAAACCAGTTAAAACTATATAATAGGGGTTCGGAAGTTTTCTCTTACCCGCCGTATAGTCCACAAATTGTCCGTCCGACTAAGATTTATTTCAATTGGAATACGTTTCACTTCAAAACCGCGTTAATTGTGTACAGGCTTGATTTGTTCTTGTCCTTAAAAAATGTGCAGTCTTTTGGCATGTAGTCCACATGTTATAAAAGAGATAAAAAATGCTTATCAACATTTTGAATAAATTCAGGTTGTACCAATGTTTCACAATAAAAGCCCAAGCAAAAGTATCGTTTCTTAAGCTATACACCTTATAAAAAGCTGTGTAATAAACATTTGAAGAAATCATTACCTTTATTTCGTACTTCGAGAAAAAAGGTAACTAAAGTGATAAAAAATAATCGAAAAATAACCAAAACGGCAACACTGCCCTCAATTTAACCTGCAACAGACGTCATTGACGACATGCAATCCTTCTGTTATCTTGGCAGCGCCAGAAATATGTAATTGCATGTTTTTTCTCATGCAACTAATCAATACTGATGTAAGATATATATCCGTTTTATTTATTTATCCGCTACGGAAGTAATCATCAGAGTTCATTGTGTTAGACATATTCATTTTTATGAAAATCAACTATTAAAGTCATATATTCCAGATATTGCATATTGAAATTCCATAGGGAGACTCCTGACCAACAGGGTCATTGTCTCCACTATGGGATCAGCTACCGTCTACATGGTGGCTGAAAGGGGCACTCCACGGGGGGTTCTTTCCCCGCTCCTGTGGAAATTGACCGTTAACACTTTGAGGCTTGATTCTAATAGATTCAAGACTGTAGCGTATACGGATGATGTTGCTGTGGCTGAGTCGGGAAAATTTCTTGACACAATGTCGCAGCGCCTTCAAACATCTCTAGGCCTGTATGCCTGTCGTAGGGCCGTTGCAAAGTCCTGGGGTCTAAGTCCTACGAGTTCCATTTGGATATTTAACAAGGTGGTCAAGCCTATACTTATGTATGGTGCGGTTGTATGGTGAGGTCTCTGGAGAAATCCACATATTGCAGGATCTTTGATAGGGTTCTACGGAGTGCAGCACTGATGATTACAGGTGCGCTCAGGTCTACTCTTTCGAAGGCCTTGTTTGTACTAATGAACTGGCATCCAGCGGTCCTGATGGCTAGGCAGATGACATGTCTGCGATAAGGTTGAAGATGGCAGGGGCATGGGCATGAGGCCATCTTTAGGTATTTGAATACGATCCCTGATGGGATAGATTACTGCACACCCCAGCTATATACGGGATGAGGGAATCCTTTAAACTGCCGGACTACTGCAGTGACTTACAGGTGAAAGTCTCGAAGATAAAGAGGGCAGCGAACTGGTTGATGTACTACGGGGTATATGACAGTGATATCCGGATCTGTATGGACAGTCAGGCTGCGATCAAGGCGCTCTCCGATGTCTACTCGATATCGCGACTGGTGTGTGAATGCCGGTCATCTCTGAATCGAGATATCGAGACATTCAGACCTGGAGATTATCTGGGTAAGGGGTCACTCGGATACCCGGGCGAACCGTGTGGCAGGCAGACTTGCGAGGGTGGGCTCCCTCCTCAAAAATGAGGGGATTGAGCACTCAGTTGGGATGCCACTCTTCTCTTGCAGACTTATAGTCCTGCAGTACATGTTGGACAGGGCACAGCTACGTTGTGATGATGAGCCCACGTGCTCTGTGTCAAAGCAAATCTGGACCCTGTATGATAGCGCTCGCTTGGAGTCTATTATGGGGATGCCGCGACTTAGGCTGCGAACTATTGTGGCTGTTATTATTGGGCATTGGGCGGCTGGTGCGCACGCTAGGAGATTGGGTCCGCCGTTCAATGTCTATTGTAGGGGTTGTCAGGATGAAGAAGAGGAGGAGACTGTCGAGCACATCCTGTGCCAGTGCCGGAGACTTTCAGACATTAGGACTGTGCCTTGTCGGATCTGGCTGATGTGAATATCGGCAAGATCTCTTCTTTTGCGCATGCGTCTGGTTGGTTCCGATCGGACCGAGATGCGGACATGTAGGTTGTTCATTTTCTGGATTTTTGATTAAAATTGATGGATTTTTAACTACAAACTATATAATGAGTTAGTCGACATTCTGTCCTCAGACTTTTTGTTCGTTTGTCAATTCACCAAAAATAAAATCACTAAGAACTCTAATGATGATTCCCGTAGCTGGTATCGAAAATATGTTCAGTTCTGCTGGTGTTATTGTTGTACGGTTGTCACAGTTGTCAATTATTTAAAAATAAAAAAAACATTGAATAAAACAATTTTCTGTTCATTTGATAGAAAGTTTAGTATTGATCTCAAAGCAAATAATTAAATAAAATAAAAAGGAACTGTTATTCTTTAAATATGACCCCATTATATCTGTGGATTTTGAAATGACATTTTCAATGCATAAAAATGTGCTCATATATGATAAACAACGTTTTACATTTGAACATACTAACCAATCAATTAAGCCGCTGGTTTTAGGTCTAAGATATTGGTATCTTTGGAAAAGTCGTAATCTCGGTGTTATAAATCAGTCAAAAAAAACTATTATTTTTATTGTAAAATGTAAAGAAAAATATAAAATAAAAAAATAATACTTTTGTTTTTAAAAAGTCATTAAGCTCATAAAATAATTCAAAGATTACAAACATTATATATTTCAAAGATTACAACACACATTTATCAATATAAAGATATATTATTATGTATTTATTCACTATCACTTTGTATTTCATCAGTAACTTCGTCGTATTTCATCAGTAACTTACGTTAAAATCCACCTTATCAGATACTGAAAGAAACAGTCATTTTGTTTCTTTAGGAGCAAACATTTATTTTGCCTTTGGAGTCTTGCGAATTGCACTGACCACAGCCTCTGAATTTATTAACAAAAAGTTAAAGATAACTTCTAAATTATTAATCCTACTTAATCTGACTTCTTAAATATTTTATTAACAGTTTATTACCTTTCTTCAGACAAAGAACCAACAGGTAGTTATGAATTTTGAACTACTTCCCAACTGTGAATCAACAATTTGTGTAGCATTGGCGACATCTAATACCACTAACAACACTGACTAACAAAGCTTTATGGAACATAATGATCTTGATGCGCTGAATTCAATTCGTTTTCAGTTTGTTTCCGTCGGGCTCAAATTTTTTATGGGCGTGGCAAAATTTCGACCAAAGTATGGTAGTTATATCAATATATGTATTTCATCATAACCTGAAAACGACTTGATCGACTTTAATCCAAGTATCACCAAATATTTAAGAACGAAATTTCCTATAAATCACCAGAATAACATTTTTTAGTTTTTTTTTGTTAACAGTTTCGGAGTTATTCATATCTTAAATGCAAAAAAAAAGAAATTTTTTCGGGCAAAATTAGAGTAATTTTTTTTTTTCAAAAAGTCATAAGAAATTTTTCAGAATGAAACGTTCACAGGTTAAGCAATTAAGGCTTAAGCTGTTGAGAATAAAATAAGCTATGAATCATGAAAATCGATTAGCTATTGCAGATTTGATTCAAATTTAAATGCAGGTACCTAACTTTGATCAAAATTAGTGATACAATTTTTTCCTTGCAAAATAAGTGGATTTTTTTTCTTTAATTTCTTAAAAAATTATAAACAATTCTTAGAATATAAATTTTATATTTTAAACATTTAAATGAAAGCCAGATACGTTTAAAAATAAATAACATATTGCAAAGGGTGGTCTAACCAAAAAACGAGCAACACTTTCATAAAAGTCTTCAACAATCTTAACGCGCTGCACAATGGTGTACCTCTCCATGGTTGAGTTTGTCAAACACTGAAACAAAGAAATGTCAAATTAAGTTGGGCAAACAACTTGCCGATAAGGTGTGACTCACAATTAACATTTAGTTTCTTTGTAACTATTTTGGTCTTTCAGCTAAGCAGGTAATCGGTCCACTGCAGCAGGTGTCTATCATAGATGTTGTCATTGTCTAGAAACAACGCTCTCTGTATATTTGGTGTAGTGGTAGTTTGAAGCCTGGCTGCTAATGCTTATCATAGACCTAGAGCTGGTGTTGTCTGGCCCTTGCGATTGTTGTTGATGTTCATTTATCTTTCTCACCAAAAGGAGTGCGAACGGAGGTGTCAAGATCATCTTGAGGAGGGCGTATGGTGGTTAAATTTTGAAAATTTTATATCATAAATGCATTGTCATTTTATTATGATTTAATGTTTATTTAAAAGTTGCTTATAATCATAAAGAAAATTATTTATCGTTGCCTTTAAGAAGCAATTTATTTTCTATTATTTTTAATTTTAATTTTAATTCGTAATTAAATATTACAAATTGGTGCATACATTTCATTTAATTGTAATTAAACCACAAACAGCAGACACAATTTGAATAAGAAAAACATTAAAAATAATATTCTGAACGTATGTGTTTAAGTCCTGAGAACTTGATTTGTAATTGCAACACAACAAATGAAAAAATAATGACTGCAATAAACCAGCAGAAATAAAAAGTAAAATACGGTGTTTTAAATAAAAACAAATCTACACTCTTATATTGTAAATGCATTTCAAATAATAAATAGATGTATGACTGACTATATGACTGACTAAATGAATGATTACCGTAATAATATCGTGTATTCATTATGAATGAATCAAATGTAACGAATTGTAATTGTAACACATTTTCTAAATGCGGACACACCTGTTTAATGACAATAAGAAGAAAAAAAAGACAAACAAAAGCAATACTTAACGAAACATGACAAACCATAAAAAATAGTTTCAACAGTGATTTTAGTTTTAAGATTTAATACAATTTACACACGGACTTTGCTTGTTACATATCTTAACTTGGTACAAAGACAGTTTATGCCGGTTCACACAAGGTGGTACTGAATGGTAACTTCTAATGGTGTCATGTTCCAATGCAGAATATTTAAACAATTGGTTTGTTTACGTGTAATCACCAGAAGAAAAAAAATAAATAAAAAATATTTTTTGCTTTTAGAAAAAGAAAGATTGGTTTACTTCTCGTTTACACCCTACATAACTACATGGTGGGATATGTAATAATTATTCTGAGATTTCTAAGTATCGAAACCATTTTTAGAGAATTTTAGCTGCAGTTGTATGAACTTCCAGGAACTAACTATATCACCTATCAAATCAATTTTAATTTCTCATTCTTCTACTAAACTCAAAAATGCAGGGTATTATGTATGTTTGAAATGCATTCATTTCTTATTTGATTCTCAGCTTTTTAACTTCTAATGACTAAGTCTTGATTTAATCTATTAAATGCTTATTAAAGTCAATAATTGGTCTCATTTTTCTAATCTCTATTATTAAATATTAATCATAATGAGTTCAGTATGCCGTATGATTAAATATCGAGGCTAAATATTTCTTGTACTTCATTAAGAGACGTATAAAAACGTTTTAGGAAGTTATTATTTGAAATTAAAGTTAAAAAAATAAAATTACATTTTCTTAAGCAAAAATTATAGTTCAAGGTGTTTTGTTATTGTAATAACGAGCATCATAAATGACTCGTTGTGTTGTTGTTACAATTTCATATATATAATAAAGGGTGGTCCAACCAAAACACACGATGTTAACTGTAAATAAAACAAGAAGTTTTCAGAAAATTATTTTTAAATTTTTTTTTATGGTAAAGGGTGGGCACATTTGATGTTAGCAACTAAATTGGCTTAAGACACAAGTAGCTTCCACTAACACGTCGGCAGACGTCCGCTCTTTTCACAAAATTTTCAACCACATTTTCCAACAAAGCTTCGCTTATCTTGTCAATGCAGCGGCGAATTTCATCTTTCAGAATGTCAGTTGGTTTTGGTTTGTTCACGTAAATCCGATCTTTCAAATGGCCCTAGAGAAAATAATGCAGCGGCGTTCAATCACAAGAACGAGGTGGCCAACTTACATCGTCAAATCGAGAAATTACGCCACCGTGAAATTTCTCATGCCGTAACTGAATTGTTTGGCTGGTTGTGTGGCTTGTGGCGCCGTCCTGCTGAAACCATTTTGCTGTGAAAATTTTGCTTGTTTTAATAACCGCCTAATTGAAAATGGGCCACATCACTAAAGATGGTTTTGTTGAAAAATTTCTTTCTGAATCTTGTGAAAATAGCGGACTTCTGCCGACGTGCTAGAGAGGAACATTTGCTCGACATCATATTCCATTATTAATTCCCATATTTCTATTTTATATTGGTATGAAGAAAACTGCATTTGTCAAAAAAAAAAAAAACAACGCGCTTTTAAGCCAATTTACTTCCTAACCTCAAATTTGCCCACCCTTTAGTAGGATTTATGACAATTATGTATGAACAAAATATTGGCCAATGCTCGCCACGGCCTCGGTGATATACTTCTATCCCTCTATCCATATTTTCAATAATTCTGTGACTTAATTGAGGTTCAATGTCGTTAATGCACCGAATTATCTCATCCTTTAGCTCTTACATTTTTCTTGGTTTATTGACATTCACTTTCTCTTAAATATCCCCAATGAAAAAAGTCCAAGGGTGTCAAATCACATATCGTGGCAGCCAATTAACATCGTCACGACATGAGATAACACGGCCATTGAATCTCTCGAGCATTAGAGTCATTGTTTGTAGCTGTGTGGGAAGTGGCACCATCCTGTTTGAACCACTTATCGTCCAGGTCTATATCCTGAATTTTTTGCCACAAGAAGTCCGTTATCATCTCGTGCTAGCGAACACGAACACCATTTACGGTAATTGCTTGGCCGACCTCATTTTCGGAGAATTATGGTCCAATGATGCCGCCAGCCTATAAACTGCACCAAACAGTCACGCTTTGTGGATGCTTCGACTTTTCAACATTCACTCGTGGATTCTTATTTACCCCAATGTGACAATTCTGCGTGTTAAAGAATTCATTGAGGTGAAAGAATGCCTCATCGCTAAAGATTGTTTTCTTTGTAAAGTCACTAACCATTCGACTTACAATGGTCAGTAGGCGTTAGCTCTTGAGTCAATTGAACCTTTTAAGAGTGTAAGTTCAAATATTTATTCAAAATTCGCATCAGAGATTGGGCACGACAACGAGTTGAATTTGACGGCTCTTCTGCCACACTATCGCGAATAACTGCAATATTTTCCGCAGATCGAAATAGGAAAGCATGCACAACTGTTTCCACATTTCTTACAGGCCCGGTGTACTGAAATTTGTGCACAATTCTTCCGATTGTGAACACATTTGATCGGTTATGCTGACCAAAAAAAAAAAAGAATCACGAAGTGCACGAAATGCATTTTGATTTGAATGCCCCTATCCGTAAAAGGCTTCAACTGCTCAATTGTTTATCACTCCATGGTTGAATTTGTCGAATACTGCAACAAAGAAATGTCAAATGAAGTTTAGCTTAACTCACAATTAACATCATGCATTATGGTTGGACCACCCTTTAGCTAGTCACACAATACATATTATTTGTTTTTCTGAAGTTTGATTCTAAAATGTATTACTTTAATTTTAAAGAAACAGGAAATGTCTTGCAATAGAAGTAGATAATTCGTAAATCGTACTTTTAAATTGATTTAATGGCTGTTACCACGGATTGAATGAATTAAAAAAAAAAACAAACAGAAATATAGAATATTATGATGTGTGTGTCTTAAGTCTTTTGATTTTAAGCTGTTTTCATAACAAAATTTTTATTTGCTTTAAAATTCATTTTGATTATTTTTTTTTAAACCACTGTAATATAGTAGGTGACATTTTGGTAATGCTTTTCAATCAATCAATCAGTCCGTCAGTATAATTAATTGTTGTTATATTAGTTAAACGGATTTGTCATGACTAAACTATAATTATTATTAGTTGAGGCTTAAAATGGTTAAGGGGATTTATATTTATTTTTGTAATTTTTTAGCTACTCGAACGAGCTATTTACTATATTAGTGTTACTGCCTTAAAAATTATTTAGAAAGTTGCTTTCAATTGACAATTATTTAAATAGAATTTGGTGTATACGAGTAAATCAATTTATAAAATAATTAAAATGATATTCATTAGCAAATGAAGTTTAATTTATTTCTTGGAATTTTTAACTACGTCAAGAAGAGAAAAGTACAAATAGTATTATTCGAAAAAGCTTTATTTCACAATATCGAAAGTATAAAATGCATCTTTATGAACATAAATTATCTTAATGACAATATTTGTATTAGTATCGGCGAAAATCTTCCTCAAAAGATTTGCAGCGGATCTTCGATTTTATAATTTTTATAACCATCAACAGAGTTTTGCTGATACAAATAAAAAAAAGAAATAGTAGTCAGACGGTGCGAGGTCTGTGTATCAGAAATTCATAGCTAAAGGCAGTCAATTTTTGGCGGGTGTACAAAGATGCATGTATGGTGGTGGATGATGTTCTAAAAACATTCGATGTAATTCATTGATACATCGAAACAATTTGTTGTTTTTTTATTGATCAACATCAATGAAACATCGACATATTTTATTTGATGCATCGAATTAAAAATTTAATACAAACACTTTATAGCATTTGTAGTCAAATGTCATTATCAACTTTTTTATACCACAACAACAAACAGCAATTTGAGATTGAAGCAACAAATAAATTATCCGTCTACAATTTTTGTTGCAAGTTTATTTCAATTAACAGAAAATTAAGGTTGTTAGAGGCATAAATCTAATAAATTTTTAAGAATTTTATTTTACTGATTTTTATCTGTGAGTTTTTTTACATGCTTGGCTCATCTACATAATAAGCTGACAAATACGTTTCTGGTAATCCCTTCTACGCCTGTACTACTGTACCGACTTTGAAAAGATATGTATGTATGTATAATATACATTGTAAAGGGTCCGCCAAATAAAATTATTTTTTTGAAAATGCTATAAAAAAAAACTACTGAATATTTTCTCAAATTTCTTTTTGTATTTGAAAGTACAATCCTTAATAATGGAAAATAATTTCATTCAAATGGCTGCCTCGGCTGTCCATGCAGTAGCGTACACGGTCGGTCCAATTTTTAAGCACATTATCGATTGTGTGCAGCTGTATTTCACCAATGGCTTCACGAATATTGTCCTTTAAAGCGTCAATTGGCTCTGGTTTGTTGGCGTAACACTTATCTTTGACGGCACCCCATAAATAATAGTCCAACGGTGTCAAATCGCAGCTCCGAGGTGGCCAAACGACATCAGCTCTGCGGCTGATAATGCGATCTTCAAAAACAGTTCGCAAAACATCGAGTGTAGCTTCGGCTGAGTGGCACGTAGCGCCGTCCTGTTGAAACCAAATGTTGCTAATATCCTCCTCTTCAATTTTTGTGAACAAAAATTTGTTTAACATGGCCCGATAACGATCGCCATTGACTGTAACGGCCGCTCCTTGCTCATTTTCGAAGAAAAATGGCCCAATTATGCCTCTGGACCAAAATCCGCACCAAACTGTGACTCGTCTTGGGTGTATCGGCTTTTCAATGTATGCGTGCGGGTTTTCTGTGCCACAAATGCGACAATTTTGCTTGTTTACATACCCGCCAAGATCAAAATGAGCTCATTTGAAAAGATGATTTATTTTTTTTTTTTTGGCAAAATCGGCAAAGTAATGTCGCAATATTTCCCAGCGTTGTTCAAGCGTATACACAACCATATTCGTTCAGCGGAAGGATAAAACTAATTATCCCTCAAATCAGACATGAGCTAAGTGTTACCATTCACGAAATAAGCGCTAGTTGAAAAAAAAACGTCAGATGGCGGACCCTTTAATTGATTTTAAAGAATTTTCCTTACAGATGTGCACAATGTCAATTTTATTTAAAACGGTTCAGTACTTTAGGAGTAATACGACTATAAAATTATTACTAACACCGGTAAATAAAACACATTGTTGAGAACATGAGCTCTTTCTTGTCCTATTCCTTTAATTTGATTTATTTTAGTAATTTGTTCTTAACAACTTACTTTAACAAATCAATTTATGAACTTCTTTATTCAAAAACTTTTAAGGGAATGAGTATTGAGTGCCAAAAAAAATAAAAATAAATAAAAATAAAAATAATAAGAAATAATAAATTGCTTTGAAGACTGTGTGTATGCAATTTCATAGTTTTTATAAATGGGTTTTAAATTAGTGTGTCAAGAAGCGGCTGATGTTGATTGTTGTTGCTGCATTTGTATATAATGCTAGTTGACTACAATGTAATAAATTTTTTGTCAGAATTTTTTTTTTTTTTTTTTGTATAGGTTTTAAATGTTTGTTCCGATTAGCGGTAACTTTCAATTGTATTTAAGAATGTGTATGTTTAATACATACATATAAATAATAATTGATATTATTTTGCTGCATACTAGGGAGATTGGACGGTTATTATTCGACCAGTTTTAATCGGCATTTTTGATTCTGTCGAATACGGTTTTTTCGAATAATAAATAAGCCGGTTGATTTAACACGAATAACCGGTTAATATAAATAAGTATAATTTTTATACGTTTATATATTTTTTATTGCAAATATGCTCATCCTTTAACGATTTGTATAAATTTGTGTATTATTTTTTGTATATATGACAACCTTGAGCATCTCACAAAGATCGTGAAACTAAGTTATATCAAAAAAGATATGCACACTTGAGCAACAATATCTTTCTATCTTGCTAATGTTGTCCGGTGATATCGCTGTTGAAAGTCTTCAAATGGTATGGTCTGGGATTGAATCGACGACTTCTTGGTTGGAAGGTGGGTGTTTTACCTAACATACCAAGTACGTAGTGCATGAATTTACATACAGTGATGTTCGAAACCGAAGCTACTTTTATTGTCGAGGCAATTAACGACTCGTATATATCCAATTGACTTAATTCTTGTTATCTTAGGCACCTAAATTATAACTATAATAACAAACTTTTAGTTCCATTCTATACCAAGTAATACAACAACAAAAACGAAATTAGCTGTTTGAAACTTAAGCAACTTTCAGCACTTTGTGTAATAAACATTGTTTTTAATGGCCTTCGCATAGCCTTTGACATAGTTTTTATGAGATGTGTTAGAATTATTGTCAGTATTGATTGTCACTTTAATTTTAAGCTCCTAGTCAGCTTCTACTTATTTTTAGAACGACGTGGTCCAGTTCTCTGCTTCAAGAATTAGGAACAATTTTATTTAAATTAAGGAACCAGTTAACCGGTTATTTGAATAATTATTAACCGAAACCCGATTTTTTAAAAATTGCTACTTTTAGAATTATTCGAAAATCGGTTTTTGAAACGATCTCCATGCTGCATACTCAGTTGGAAATTTAATATTATTTCATTGCATACCCTTTCGGAAATTGGATATTATTTAACTGCATACCCATTTGGAAGTCCAACAAACATATTTTCGGCTTAAGGCAAATAATATTCGTCGTACACTCTACTTTATGTTTTGTTAATTTTTTTATTTGTGGGGTGGATTTTCATCCAAAGATATATAAATTAAAAAAGATTAACATATATATTTCTAAGATGCGGTCGATTGTGTCAGCTGCTAAGTACTCTAGTTATTGCGAATATTATTAAATTGATTGCATTGCATCTGATTTTGAGAAGTTTACTAAAAGTGACGTTATGGACTAACCATTACAGAGTGGTACATCGGATTTGGAAGAGTAATAAATCAGAAGATATATCGTCTCATGAAATTCCAGTTATTTGAGGATTTCTGTCAGATAACTGAAAGAAAATCCGTTGAAAATTTG
Organism: Wohlfahrtia magnifica; assembly: GCA_023159175.1. Taxonomy (NCBI): domain Eukaryota; kingdom Metazoa; phylum Arthropoda; class Insecta; order Diptera; family Sarcophagidae; genus Wohlfahrtia; species Wohlfahrtia magnifica. The sequence goes on from JAKWBJ010000183.1 coordinate 3,082,538, forward strand.
GAATGACTACAAAACTCAGTTACCAAAACTATATTATTCTGATTTATTACTGAATATAGTACTACTTAATTACTGTAACCAGTAGAAAAATGAGAACCATCGAGCAAAGGGATTTGAATATGTATGCAAAAATTAATCTGGCGTTAAAATCACCTTTCAATAAATACCAATTTTGAGAACATCCGCTGCTTCAGAAAGTCTATATGGCAAAAATTTAGCCAAACTTTTATTTCAACAAAAAATAGTGGGATATACATATGATTAGTCTCGTGTAGAAAGGCCATAACTCAAGCAATTTCAAATTCATTAAAGAATGTGTGACGAGGTGTATTTGTGTGCAATGTATTGAAATCACTATGTGACTTAGAGCCTTTTTAAATGTATATTTATTTTTATATATAAAGTTTCCCATCGTTTCTACAAGTCGCATAGGGTCTCAGTAAATTTCCTGAATAATTCTTTATTTTGTGCCAACGTCTTCACTTTACTCCAATTTTGCAATTTTCGTAGGTAGATATAAGAAGGACGCGCTCCAAATGGAATTGAGACGACCAAATATCCGACGGACTGTCTGTAATCTGTAAATGTGTTAATATGTAGAACAACGATATATATGTATTAACTATTTTATATCCAATTGTAGTCAAACTTTTCGTAACCACATTTTTTACCTACAATCGATGCTAAGGAAACTTCAATATGTATTTTGTGAGAAATCGATACTCCATCGATGTAGCTTTGCAATGCCTTGTATCGAATGAATATCTAAGTTTTTTGTTTGTTTTTTTTTAATGTCCATCACTATTTCGCACTACTTATTGCCAATATATTCGTTTTTGTATTTAAAATTATTACTATGTATTACTATGATTAGGGAATTTGAGGGATTTTATAACGGCATCCTACAACACAATCTTAATAATCAATTTAAAGGATTTACTAAAATATGTATTTAAAGGACCCTGAAAGGTGGAAGTTTGTTACGATTTGAATGAAATTTTTTGAAATTATTTTTTAAGCAATTTTCATTTTATTTCATGTTCAAAATAGTATCATTTTACATTCAAGTAGAGATCATTTATTAATAATTCTTTACAACATTTTGAAGTATGTTAACACGCATGTTCTACCAAGTCAGTTAATGAGTTTTGTAATTTTCCAATTTAATATTTTAACTTATATATCTTTTTTTTGTATGTAATTTATGTTATTTTGTATGAATTATTCAAACTATTAATTTGCCGATAACATGAAAGGAAGAAAAAAAATTGAATTTCAATTTCTTTAATTAAAACATGATCATATTTTGTTAGTCAATTGTTTCTCATAATGAACGATAGAAACTCAATAGTTTTTTGAGTTTTTTTTTTAATGAATGAATAAAAATACGGGAATTTCATAAGAAATTTATGTTAAGTTTGATCAGTGTTGCCAGGAGAAGGAAAAAATCCCTACATGTTACTAAAATAGAAGCGTTAAGAAAAGAAGGCAGTTATTTCATGTTCGCCAAAACGTAGGGATTTCATTTTCTGATTTTGCAATAAATGAAAATAAATTTTTTTCTTTAATAAAAATTTTTTTAAAATTAAAACGCTTAAAAAATTATTGTCCCAAAAATCACTTAAATAAAGTGTACAGTATTTCCAAAAAAAGTATAATTTTTGGTTTGTGAACTTGCCTTGGGGTGGCGTGGTGTAGTGGTTAGAGCGCACGCATAACAACACAAACAAACCCCTGACCTTCCCGCCGCATACCTCTGACGATGATGACAAACATCAGACGAATGATAAGGAAAAACACGCACGCTACCTGTTGGGAAAAAATTACAATGCTAAAGTAAAGATCACCACCAATTAGCAAGGATCTTCACCACTACACACACCAAAGAAATCATATGCAGGAGGCTACAGCGGATTAATCATCTACTTAACTTAAAACAAAAATATCAAAAATTGATGAAAGAAACTGAAACAAAGCAGTATATACTTTGTGGAAAGCCAGTACGCTCCCTAGAGGAGTAACGAAAAAAAAAAACTTGCCGACGTTAATATGTATATGTCATTTTAGAAAATTTCATTCCAAAGAGCTTTTATAGGTACTAATTTTAAAATAACCTACTGTTTTTTGTACCTGAATTTAATTAAAATTACTACAGGGTGGTCCAACAAAAACCCACGATATTAATTGTAATTAAAACAAAAAGTTTTCAGAAAATTATCTTAATGTTTTATATGTATGATAGAAGCATCTACGACAATTATGTGTGAAACATATTATTAGCTCAATGCTTCCCACGGCTTCGGTGGTATACCTCTATCCGTCGGTCCATATTTTCAATGACTGTGAGACATAATTGTGGTTAAATTTAGTTAATGTGCCGAATTATATCATACTTTAGCTCTCGAATTATTCTTGGCTTATGGACGTACACTTTTTCTTTTAAATATCCTCAAAGAAAGTTATCACATCACATGATCGCCGATTAAAATCGCCACGACATGAGATAACACTGCCATTGAATTTCTAGTAAGCCATTGTTTCGTTGGCTGTGTGATAAGTGGCACCATCCTGTTGAAACCACATATCGTCCAGGTCCATTCACTGTAACTGTTTAGACGACATAATTTTCGAAGAACTACAGCCCAATGATGCCGTCAGCTCATAAGCCGCACCAAATAGTCATTTTTTCTGGATGCATTGGTTTTTCAACAGTCACTCGTAGATTCTCATTTACCCAAATGCGGCAATTCTGCTTGTTAACGAATCGATTATGATGAAAAAAAAAAAAATAAAAATCACGAAGTGCACGAAATGCATTTTGATTTGAACGCCAATTTTCGTAAGAGGCTTCAACAATTTTAACCCGCTGCTCAATTGTGTTACTTTCCACGGTTGACTTTTCGAACACTGAAACAAAGAAATGTCAAATTAAGTTGGGCATAAAACTTGACGTTAAGGTATGATTCACTTCACTGGACTACTCTGTATTCAAAAATTTTGTTAAAAAAAAATTATAGGAAAACCTATAATTAAAATAGAATAAAAATAAATAGAATAGAATTAAAATAAAAGTGTAATTATAATTTCTTATTTTTGTTATTAAATTTTTACAGTCGTATTCATAAAAAAATAAAAAAGATTACAAAGCAAAGCTATTCATAAGCGAACTTTAATTTAAAATTCATATTTTAAATCATATGTAAATAAATGAATTTTAAAATTGATTTGACCATAATTTAAAGCTTTTTTAAGAATATTGTTGTACAAGAATAATCATAAAATATAAAACTTAAACAAATTTTTAAAGTAATTTTTAAAGTAAAATTTTAATGTTTACCAAACACATTTTCAAATTCGAATTTCAAATCGTCGTAAATCAAAAGTTTTCAAGAGTCAAAGTGACCTTTTCTTTGTACCGCATAAGCGTTTCAAAAATATTATTACTTTCAATAATATCGTCCTTCTAATCATCCGAACAAAAAGAATTTTTTACAAGTATTATTTTTTAATAAAATAAATAAATGAAAATCATTTTTATACGATTTAAAAAAAGAGGTTTTATTTTTAAAACGAAGAAACAAATGGCATTTGAGTCATAGTTCTATTAGAAAAATAACTAATATATAAATTGTACTAATAGGGAATGTTTAATAGTGAAAATACTGAATACGATTAAGAATTAAAAAAGAACTCTTTACTTTGAAAAGGTATATTAATTAATTTGAAAATAGAACCTAAAATAAGATGTTTCTGTGAATACGGCTGTTAATACGCAAATGCGAATAAAAGTAATTTCTTATAACTATTGTTTTTCCTTACATTTGAATGACTGAAGTGGGTAGGGATTTTTGTAGGGGAAATATGTTTAACGTGTGGAAAAAAAGACGGCTTTTTTTAGATATGCGTAGGTATTTTTCAAAAAATCTCATCATTCATTTCATTTTTTTAGATATGCGTAGGTATTTTTCAAAAAATCTCATCATCATTTTATTACATACATATTTACATGCTTAAAATTTTATCTTATAAAACATTTCTCAATTTCTTGCCAATCAATACAATCGCCCTCATAAATATATATATACACCTCGCATATACATTGTATGACATTTATTTGATAAAGTGCTTAAAAAATTTGTCACAACTGGAATTTATCTTCTCTTATCGCTTTCAATGTTCATGTTAGTTTATGTATTTTTATCACTTTTTCACATCCTTGATAATCGTGACTCTACTGTTTGGCTGCCAGTTAAAAGTGACTGTCATTAATTATTCGCAACGTTGTGCGTAGACAAGTCTGTAACAGTTTTCTGCAACGAGTTTAACTCAAATAAAGTAAATAAATAGACAAATAAAACGAAAGAAAAAAACGGAAAAAATCTATATTTAATACCCGAAGGCGCAAAATGTTAAATTGTTTAGTCAATTGTTAATCATTGCTTTTAACACACACTCACACATGTACAACATTTTGTTAGACCTATGGATCTAAAGTATCTTTCATACACATGTAAGTCTGTGTCATTTGGCCAGTCATTTATTCATGCTTTCGTTTATTGCATTGCAATTCTACATTTTTTTCTTACTCCCATACTCACGCATTTAATAACAGAGTGCAATTGGTCAAAATAATAATAAAAAAAATTTTAAATTATGAAAAAATTAAAAAATCTTATTAGATTAAGTTCTACCTTATGATACCCTATACAGACATATATATATAAAAAAATATTTAATGATCGGGAAAAAATACTAAAATCTATATTTCGCCGTATTTCATAATAATTCGAAATACATAATTACTGGTTCTGTATATATATGCCAGTTACGAGGTATGGCAACAACTAATGAAAACGTTTAAAAAGTCCATTGAATGGTTTTGCGAAATATTTAAATAACTATTCGAAACGTTGATTTAGCTTTGTTTTTACAACATTAAAGTATGGTTTTTAGAGTCTTTATCCAGTCTCAACTAATGTAAAATTTCTTTATTCACTAAGTATGTGAATCTAATATAATGTCCACAAAGCAATGTTTTTGCGTAATTCGCTCTCTTATTCATAATTCAATCTGCAATTATGAGCCAACTTACATTATTCCCCATACAATATTTTAAAGATATATCATCCAAATTGAAATTCAGTTTCAATTAATCTGTAAATTACAAAAAAAAAAATTTTGGTGATTTCTAAATTGTGAACCTCAGAGCGATGCCCTTTTGAGCACTTTGGCGTTCTTAGCATCAGACAATTTCCCAATCCTTGTCAGATTGAGGATGTTATTTAATGGTGCTGCACAGAAAAGGTTCGAACTGATATATGATGTCACAGCATTTCTGGCTAATGAATCTGCTGCTTCATTAGCATCTATCCAACAGTGCCCAAGTACCCAAGACAACTGGACCATATTTCTAAGCGTAAGGCTTTGGCATCATTCTAAGCGTAAGGTGTAGCAATATATGAAAGCTTGACTGTCATATAATATATTATTACTTTTTTACCTTTAAAAACGATTATTTATGAGTTCGTAGATTGCAGTTAAAATAAAATAAACCTTAAGTTTGGTTTTTATTTAAAATCCTTTATTTAACATAGTTTTGTGTTCCACTGTTCATAACATTTCCACGAGCAATAACAATTTCTATTCTTAATTACTCTTTCTGTTTACAACTTTCAACCTAAAGCTCTTTTAAACCGATCATTGTTCCAACTTAGATTCGAACACAACCTTTAAAACCAGAGGTTAACTCACTTACTGAGTTAGCTCCAACTAAACTAGTTTTTACTTTACTAATAAACTCCATACGTACGTACTCACACGTATAGGCAAAAAATAAGCAAAAAATAAACAAAAAGAAATAAATACAGTGCAAAATGGCCTGAGTGAGAGCTCTCAAATTACTACCACAATTGTAAAATGCACTAAATTAGTTTGCCTGACAATGGTTTATACCAATAAACTCTCTTCACGCTGAGTTTACAACAAATAAACTCGCTGCTGTTCGCATCGATGGGCTGAGAAAACAATACTACGAAAGTTCTCGAATCTCTCATAATTGCAGGTAGATTTCGTTTATTTCCTTTACTTTCTTTTTAGTTCTTATCTCGGGGAGATTTCCACGAAAGCTTCGAGTAATATTGACATGTGAATTCTTTTTTTGGGTGCGCGGATACCTGTCGCCATTGGATCTCCTGACGTTGAGGGACGAGGGGCTGCTCTGTGGAGACGAGGGCCTGCTATTTTATCACAGGGGGGTCAAAACCCTGGGTTTGGACAGCCTGGTATATAACACTGCACAGTGAGGTGGATATCTGTGCCATGTTGTTGTTAATTAGTTGTAAGTAGTGTTTTAAATTAGTTTTAAGCATATGAGTGTTTCCGTTTTTCCACATTTTGCGGAATACAGTATAAGAGTCAATTTGTTTTGGTGATGGATTACGGCTTTTCTGCAGTATTTTAGGTTTTAGTTGATAAGTCTATGATAAGTATCATTTACGCATAGAATAAGTATCCACATGATTAATTAGTTAAAGATAAACTATGTAAGAACAGAATATTTGGATAAATAAAGTAAAGTACAGTAAAGTTTTTAGTTCTTATCCAGCCATGCGAATGTAAACATCTAGTTGTCTCAGTCTTAGTTATTTTATTGTTGTTTGTTATTTGTTTTCAGTTCGGCATGCTTGTTGTTGCCATTCATTTTAATTTACTACATTTCTGCTTATGTTCTTCTTGCCGAATTGGTTATTTAAAACCAAGCACGTATAGTTGTTTTAGTGGCTTGTGTCTATTTTTATAGAAATGTAATAAACGACAGTGGTTCCAAAACTTGATTTTCGTAACAATATTAATGTTCTTACCCTTGAGCTCACTGTCCAGGGTGATAAGGCTTCATTGGACAAACAATCCCGATTCGGGAATCAAACCCTAAATCTCTTGCCAAAGCGCATATGCAAGGACATAACATTCAGACCGAAGGTGATTAAGGACGAATTTCAGCATCTCTAGGCGAAAATTTTTGCCGTCCATCATGCTGTCACCCTCATCACATAGTTATAAAGCGGTGTCAAACCAATCCAGGACTCCAAGGCTGCTGTTAGACACGTTCTTATTGCCCCAATTATAACGAGGCAAGCGAGCCTCTGTACACTGTCTAATTTATTCATGGTAGCTTTCTTAAGCCTTTCTTTACCAAGCTTTCGGCGCAAAAGTGCTAATACCGGCAAATAAAAAACCAATAATTAAAAATAGCTAGAAAAGGAAGAAGAACCATCAAAACGAATTACAAAGGCGGCAAGTGAACGGGGTAATTCGTCTGAGTAACCCAAAAAAAGTAAAACGTATTTTAGTTTCAAAGTTCGAATCAAAGTCAAACTATTATTTTTTAGAGACATTTTTTATAGCAGATCTGTGATTTTAATGAAATTTTTAAAATAAAGCCTTTACATTTTCCTTAATTATTGTAGTGAAATTGCAAATTTTGAACCTAAATGTTTATAAAGTTATTTGGAGAGCATCTCTCTTGTTTTGAATTAGATAATTCACTGCTTGACCATCACCTTTGACTTAAGCTGCTTATTTCACTGGGTGTAAGGCATATCTTTGTGTACATTATTACCCCATTCGTACAATTTGCCATATATTTGTTTAGTTTTAATCATTTCATTTCGCATTCTATAATGATCAAAACAGTATGACTTTTAGAAACTCGTATTTTTTATTTCTGTAGCTATTCACGAGCACAAAAGGTAAAATGGAGAAGGAGATCTGTTATCGCATTTTCGAAAAATACGAAAAAACTATACGTTTAATAAATATAAATTGCTATGATTTAACTTCTATTTGAAAAAGTCAGAGAATTAAAATGATGTGAACATTTTAAGCCAAATATTATCGTACACCGAGTAAGCGAATGGCGATGTAGGGTAGTACATAATTATATCTTATAAGGACAGTCTTCACAGACTTGAATTTAATAAGATCTCAAAGTCTGTGATTGATAAGAGCTGTATACAAAATTTTGTACGAATATTTATTAAAATATAAAAAATTTGTAAGTTGACTTGCGGAATAGAAGTAAAGTTTGGCTACGCTAACTTATGTAGCAGATCAAAAAGCCTAGGTTGATATCTCATTTCGAATTTATTTTTCCAGTAGTACTGTATTTTATTACAATGAATGGAGGCCTTCACGTAATGTCAAATATTATAAACATGAGATGATCTCGTAGCAGGTACAGCGGTGGAGCAAATTCTTAAATTTTTATTTATTAAACTCAAATAAAGTATGAATTGTAACTTAAAGATGTTCCTACATATGATTTTGCATCTCACTCAAAACAAATTAATCTTCGTTTCGTCTGACCATAGCATGTTGCTCTCAATACTAGAGTGTAGGTTTTGTTTTCGTTTGCTGAGAAAAGATACATATCAAGGACTTTTATCCATAAGTCTAGCCTCCACAAGTTTTTTTGGTATTGGCGACGTGAAACAGGAGAAATAACTTCATTTTTCTGGCTGAACACTGACACAGTACAAGTTCTAATGTTTTGGCATAAATCTACACCAATCATTCTCAACATTTCATAAAATACAATGATGGTGATCAAAGTGCCTCAGAGCGATGTTTTGAGTAATTTTATTATAAAATATTTAAGTGTGACGAAAAGCAGAATGTTTGGCGATAAAACTAGGAATTGCGACATAAAAACTTAATGCCAATGATAGAGCATGGATGTAGACAGTTTCGTTTTAGATTTGCAATACATATTGGTGGTGGGTTGAGTTTTTATGAATACACAAATGGACCGCTTCATATATTTAAACCCACTTGTAGATAATTTAGGGCAATCTATGAACAAAAGGGGTGTCCTCTAGTTGCTGATATATGAGAAAAATATCATAGATTTATTATACATAAAACAAAATTGTTAAAACAGTGTTAACATTGATAAAAATTTCTATCTTTTCACATCAAAGTTAAAAAATCTACCAAAAATGTAAGAAAATTTAAAAACCAACAACTACCAGACTTATAATCCGATCGGACAAAACGGCAACTCTGCACCTAATGTACATGTAGTTTCTAAGCAAAACGAGGTTGTCTTAGAGATTGCATTGCTTATTTACTACCATAGGGGAGCAGGCGTATTTACGGCTTTAAGTTGCTGCTGTACTAAGGTAGTTTAAAGCCAGAATAAAGAAAAAAAGGAGTTTGTGCCAGATAATTTAGGTGATATTCGTACCGATAGTTAGCTGCGCCTTTTTGGGAAGAAAGTAACACAAAGAAACTTTTATTTCAATATGAAGTTGCATTGCGACCAATGCTGTTAATTGTGAAGCGGTAGTTGAGATATATCTCATTCTATGAGCAAGAGGTGTAGTGTAGTAGTAGTAGTAGTAGCAGAATTCAGATGCGCTGGAAAATTTATTCGTTTGATACCTATGCTAGCAATACAAAATCAATTGAATACTTTAACTGAATTGCATGTATAATTCTAATGTATTGTTATGAAAATAAAAATGCACCACATCTCACATTGTGGAATTATAGTCTATTGGCTTGTGACAAGGTTGTGAATGTGTTACCCAGGTAATGCCGTACTGATTTGTGTATGTATTTAAAATTAACGCACATAAAATAGATGATTTGAGAGCGTTTCCGTAACTTTTTAAACTGTAGACAATTAGGCATATAAGGAGGCTGTTTTGCCTTCGTCAATATAGTTAACGTTTTGCAGTCATGAAGTAAAGTCGTATTTAGGCGTAAATAAAGGTGTTGTATAAACGAATATTAAGTGCAAGATAAATAAGTTGGAGACTATATAGCTATAATTGTATACTGTAAAAGTGAGGAAATAAAAAATGTAAAACAATAAAATCGTGATATTTATTTTATTTTGATGCAATTAAAGAAACTCAAACACCTTAACAAGGTTAAAACGTAACAGTATTAAGTACAAAAGGTTTTTTAGTGGACAATTAATACTCTGACAACTCTGGCTATTAATATGATATATAACTTTTTTCCTTTAATTTCAATATTTTGGCTTAAAATTGTAATCAATGCGTATTACTATTTCAGTTACCAAAAACCCACTTATTTTGCGACGTGAATTTATTTAAATGCGTTTAAGTATGTGCCATATTTTGTGTTTTTTTATTATTTATATGCTTATTTAATTTTTTTTTTTTAATAATTTATTAAAAGATTTTATAATTTATGTTTTTAAATTTAAAAAAAAATAATAATAATCAACTGGTGGGCTTTGTAAGCACTCCCTCATAAGTCAGAAAGTGAAGGTGCTGGTCAGTAAATGCTCGCAAATATATACAAAATAATAACAAAGTGAAAGCCTTTAAAGCAGCCTAAATTCTTTGCATTATTTTATACTCAACTAAGTTTAAATTTGATTTTGTTTTAAATATGGGAAAAAAAAACTTTATTGCTATCATTTTATTGTCAATCAGTTGCCCCTGACCAATATCACAGCAAATTTAGAAGTTACCAGACCATTTTTAATTCTAAATATCCCTTCACTTAATTGTCACTGTAGAATATGTGTGCCTGGAGCCTTTTATTGGTGACAAAAATACAAGTTTTTAGCTTACAACTATTTGCATTTCAACAAGGTTTTACATATCTAGCTTTATGCAACAGTCATTGATTGACAACAACAAAAATTTGTATTTTTGACAACATTAATTAAAACAAAAATTTAAATATTGATTTAATAATGTTCGACCTCTGGACATAAATGTCTGTACGTCTGTTTGTCTGTTCTTTTCTTGTCTTATTCTATTTTGCATTTTAATTGGACAATCTATGCATGCAAATGGCTTGAAATTAAAAAAGAAATATTGAAATTTGCATTATTTATCTCTTACGAGGAATCTCAAATGTTGACTCAATGTAAACCTAATGATACTATTTTTAAAGGTTTTTGGTTGTTTAACCACATGAAAATGTAACAAAAATACTGTTTTGGTAACTTTTTTAAAAATTGTTGTTTCTTCAGAAGTATTTGTATATACATAAATAGTATGTATCCGGCTGTGAGCTATAAAAAAATGTTGTTTTTTTTATTTTTTATAACCAACTAGAGCGTAATGCTTAAAAACTACAAATTAAATCGAATTTCATTTCAATAAACCTTAATCAATAACCTTTTCTTTGACAATGGTTCCGACCATTACCTTGCTCTTTTTTGCGGGTCATTGCGAACACTATTTGCATTTGTTTCTACATTAAGTCTAATTGACTCACAGAATATTGCAATATAATACATGCAAACGTCTTTAACAGGAAGAAAGTGCCTACCTGTGGAAGAAATAGAGAATTCAATCAGATGTCTCAGGAATAACAAAGCTTCAGGTCTGGAAAACATCACATCAGAACTCCTTCCACACCACTTTCTATAAGTGCATAGATTATAATGCCGGTCATAGAGCGATTCTGGCTAACAAACACTCTGGATATAAAACTTAAGATGATAATGATCATCTTTTAAAAATAAAATAAAAATACGAGTAATAGTGTCATAATGGAATAGCTACTCTATTAGCCAATTCTAGTCGCTAGTGACGTTGGCGGTAGCTCATATCGAGCAAACCATACCTAACTCAAACTATCATTCACAGTATTCTCATCGTAAACTCTTGAAATTTTCGGGTTTTTGCACCCTATTTTTCTTTCCTTATGGATAATTAAGAAATCAGATTTTCAAAAAATAAATAAATAAATAAATAAACAAAAAAAAAAAAAACATAAATTGCAATAAATCAAACATACATGAGTGATTGTTGCCCTTTTGTAAGGCCCATTTTTGTGTATTTTTATAACCTCACCTAATAATCGTTAAAGTAATTTTCGCTCTAAAAATACCATATTTCCCCTTACGAATTAAGTGATTAAAAAGCAATTGTTTTGGGACACGCATGTTTCTCTTTTTTATTTGCTTGCGATTAATTAAAAAAAAATTATTTGGAAAAAAAATTGTTGAAGGCTTCCTATATATCATTCCATTTATTTATTGTTTAATCGTTTTTCTTAAGTTAATTAAAAAATGTCGTTAACAGCAGGCATTTGCACTAGACTAAAAATTAAAAAAATATTAATATAGTCGATAAACTCTAACAATAGCACAATAAAAAAACAAACAAAAACTCCAATGTTGCAACAATTTGTTGTATGAAAAATCGAAACAAAAAGAAAAAATAACATTTAATTCTAGGTTATACATGACCATTAAAACGACATGTATTTATTTTGTCACATGGTCATATACACAGAATAGTTTAGTTTAAAAGGCAACTACAACGACAATAATATAAAGTCACTACATGACCTTGACCTACATACAAACAATTTGCCATTAAATTGTTTTTGCTTTTGCTTTAGATTTTAATTTTAAATGTTACAAGATTGTATTGCTATTAAAACAAAAACAAGAGGTCTTCTCTGAAAACATGTCGATTAAAATACATATGTATGTTGATTTGATTTTTAAATAATTCATTAAAACTGAAGGTACTCATTTCTGTGATTTATTTAAGATTATTCAAGCCCGGTGTGCTTCGCTACCCCATCTTTTTCAACATTTTGTTCTCTTCCTGTCAAAACCCAAACATTGCTTCAGTCGAAAAAGACACTCTAGTAGGGAGACCGAACGGTTATTATTCGACCGTTTTTAACCGGCTTTTTCGGTTTTCTTAAATTGTTAATTTCTCGAATAGCGAATAAACCGGTTATTTTATCACGAACAACCGGTTAATTTAAATATGTATAATTTTAATGCGTTGAAATATATTTTTTATTGCAAATATGCTCATCGTCATTTAAACACTTAAGCAACAATAATTTTTTCTCAGTTTCTGTGAATAAATATTAATATTTTATATATGAACTTGATGATCAAGTAGATTCATTAAAAAATATACAAACGCTGACTCCGAACGCCAGATTTAGAGAAGTTTTTCAGAGTGCAAATACTCATAACCATTCGTTTGTAATGTTGTGAGTTAATACCGCTGTTGAAAATTGTTAGATGTGTGGCCTGGGATTGTACCGAGGACTTCTTGGTTGGTAGTCGAGTGTCTTACCTATCTCGGAGGCGAGTTCACTATGGCCCATTCACAAGGACAGACCCATTAAAGAACCCAAAAGGCATATAAAGACCCAAAAATATCAGTTACCTCATTTAAGCCAACCGGGACCCTTGACGAGGTTAATCAACTTCGAAAGTGACACATCCCTAAGACAGTCAGATCATGGAAGCTACATGGACCCGAATGCCTAAGTCTAAGCTCCCATAGAGCAGGACAGACGCAGAGAATGTGTTATACCGATTCCTCCTTCTCTTTATCATAACAGCTCCCACAGTAGCCATGACCAGGCATCCCATGCGATCCGATATGCGACCCATTATACAATGCCCGAAAAAGCCCGATCAACCCCCTTCCAAACCTAAGAAAAACATAATTTTTTTTCATGAAAAGAGAAGGCCAAAGCAATCTGGATATTTCTCAAGTGGGGATATTGGTCCACTCAGTGCCCATTTATCTAATAAAACCGACGATGCACATGAAGTGGCATGCACGTCCCCCTGTACGAGAGACAGAGAGGACCCTGTAGTAGCGAACTTATTAGTAACTTCATTTCTTCGGATGCACGCATGACTTGAAACCAATATCAGTTCGATTCTTGTTTTTATCTGTATACAGTCTTGAAATAAGCACACATTCATTTCTATGTAAAGGGTGGTTCAACCAAAACGCACGATGTTAATTTTAAATAATACAAAAAGTTTTCAGAGAATTATCTTAATATTTTTTATTATGGCAGAATGATCTATGACTATTGTGTGTGGAACAAAATATCGGCCAAATACTTGCTATAGCTGCAGTGGTATACCTCTATAGGTCGATAGATATTGTGAATGACTCTGAGACATAACTGAGGTTGAATATGGTTAATGTGCAGAATTATCTCATCCTTTAGCTCTTGAGTTATTCTTGGCTTTTTGACGTACACTTTTTCCAACGGTGTCAAATCACATGATGGTGGCGGCCAATTAACATCGCCACGATATTATATAACATGGCCATTGAATTTCTCGCGCTAAAGAGCCATTGTTTCGTTGGCTGTGTGACAAGTGGTACCATCCTGTTGGAACCACATATCGTCAAAGTCCATAACTTCAATTTCTGGCTACTAGAAGTCCATTATCAGTTTGCGATAGGGAATATCATTAACGGTAACTGCTTGGCCGACCTTTTTTCGAAGAAGTATGCCCGATGATACCGCCAGCCCATAATTGCACCAAACAGTAATTTATGCGCCCATTTTCTTAAAAGGCTTCAACAATCTTAACGCGCTGCTCAATTGTGTTCCTCTCCACGGTTAAATTTGCCAAGCACTTAAACAAAGAAATCTCATATTAAGTTCGGCAAACATAAAAACACACATTTATTTTCATATATAAGACTATCAAATAACAGCGTGCTGGGGTAAACCTATCTTAGTTCTTCAGATATTCCATAATTAATGTTTGCTTGGTATGGAGAGCACCACTTCCTCTGACCCTATCCGATCTAGATTTTATTCACTAAATCAGTTTCATAGGAAAGTGATTTGGACAAAACTTTATGGCTATCGTTATAACAGTTCTGAAGATAAGCTACAATTAGTATTTGCTTTCTTGAGGTTAATTTTCTCCTTAATCAAATCCCCCCCAGATTTTTTTATTGCTTTTTTTAGAAAGGAGTTGAGATAAAATTTGATCGCAATCAGTGTAATCGTAATCGAAAATTAATATTCCCCCTGATTATATTTGCCCTACATTTAGTTTCATAGGAAAGTGATTGGAACAAAATTTGAAGACTGTCGCTTTAATAGTTTTTTAGATATACGATAATTAAAATTTGCTCTTAAAGGGTATACCTCTCCCCCTGACTATATCTGCCCTACATTTTTTCCAATAAATCAGTTACATACGAAATTAATTGGCCCAAAGTTTTATGACTCTGGCTGATACAGTTCTTCAGATATGAGATTATTAATATTTGGTTTGTATGAGGGAAGGGTACCTAGAACCTATCGAAAAAAATGTAGCCTATGTCTACTTCCAGGCATACAGGATGATATAGCGAACATTTCAAGAAAATCGATGCAGCTGTCTAGCCGTCTATAGACTTCAAACGCACATTCATTTTTATATAGAAGAATAAAAAAAGTTTTTATATATCTGTGTCGAAGGAATAGAAATGTAGCTTAAGTCGACTTAAGACTTTCTTACTTAACGACACAGACTTATCGTGTCTAGAGACAACCTCGGAAAAAATTTTACAGAATACACTTCTATTGAAAAACCTCTAAACTAGTTTTATTATATAAAATAGTGCCCGTTATTAAAATGTCTTGAGTCGACTTAAGCTGCTCTTCCATGTCAGCACAAATATACAGTAGTGGAAGAAACAATAGGGACATTTTCGTTTTTTTTTTTTTTCAATAAATAGAACAACGTGAAGTGGTCTGAATAAATTTTAATTTATTTGGCTTAAATGGAAAATCGTATGTACGAACTTCTTTGAAATTTGGTGTGTCCCTACTATTTCTTTCACCACTGTATATGAATATCATGACGTTAAAAAAAAACAAGAAGATGGAAATGGAGTAAAAAAATTACACAAAATAAACTTCTCAATCTAAAACCCAGACATCGCTGATTTTCTGTTTGCAAACTTGATAGTAAGCTACTGGTTTTTGGCCTTAAGCAAAATCAATAATTTTCGAAAGGTTTAAATTAATTTATTTATTTTAATTTTTATAAAATTTACATCTGCTTTTCCAAATTTTCCAGTTGCAATAATTAAAAAAACAAAACAAAAAAACGTTCAGAAAATTAAAAATCATGTACATTTCGTGTTAATTATCTGTGTTTTTGCATTATTGTAACCAGCATTGACTATAAGTGGCTACCAGTCTTTCGCACTTTTTATTTATATTTTAAAATTTGAAATGAATTACTCTGGCTTGGTTTAAAACTGTTGCATATTAATATTTTTTTAATCTTTTTTGTTAATCTCTCTACTGAAAGTATCAAATTTCTTTTGATATCTTTAATTTATAGGCGATCAAATATTATTTTACGTATTTTTTTTACAATTTAAATAAAACTCACAAACTTTTCAATTTCAATTAAATGTTTAATAAACATATAATTAATTGATACTCTTTGCGTATGAGTGTAAAAAAATTTATTTGAAAATTGTTAATACGAATAATTAATTGGTTTAAAAATTGTCTTTAATTACTTGTTCAATCATGACAAGTGTTGTGCTTGCTATTCATACTTATGTATGTACTTATATAGTTTAGAAAGGCATGTTTGCTTGTTTCAAATTTTTATGAAAAAAAACAACTTTTAAAAAAATAAATCACAAAACTAATTTAAAACTTAAATGGGCTTATATTATGGTAGATTATAATCAATCCATTGATTAATAGATTTTATATTTAGTTGTTTAATTTGGATTTAAGCCTACGAGATCTTGCAATTGATTTACGCTTATGCTGAAAATCTGGCAGAATAAAATTGAGTTGTTTAAGATAATTAAAATCGTTTATTAAAAGAAAAAGAGGAAAAATTATTAAGTAATTATTCATCGAATAATGAAGCTTCTTTTAACATTTTCTAGTATTTTCTTGATTTAGTATAAAATCTGTTCTACAGCGCTGGAACTATGAAACAACTCAAAAAATGCCAAAAGTTCATAGATAATAATGGCAAATACATATGTTTCATATACTAGTACAGGGTGGGCAAATTTGAGGTGAGGAAGTAAATTGGCTGTCAAATGATTAAATGTCGAGAAATGCTGTGTCAACAGCTGACACTAGGAAATTTAACTGTGGAACGCTACAACGAAAATTTTACTGTATCACTTCGTAAAATTCGATCAGCTTTTCTTTGTAACAAGCCTTCTTTCTTTGACCGCTGTGCGTAATTTAATCGCCAAATTCGAGGCTCACGATACTGTTGCTGACATTGGATCAAAACAATACGCTCGTAGTGGCCGTAGTGAAGCAAACATAACCGCTGTACAGCAAGTGTTGAAACTGAGTCTGAAATATCAACTCGTCGATGGTCGCAACATTGGGCATCACCAGAGAAACTTTGCACAACATATTGCATAAAGATCATCATCTTCACGCTTATAAAGGTCAACTCATTCAAGAATTAAAGCTAGCCGACCATTGTTTGCGTCGAACATTTGTGAATTGGCTGTTTGAAAAACTGAACGAGCACAACAAATTAATCTTTAGTGATGAGGCCCATTTAAAATTAGGCAGTTATGTAAACAAACCCAATTGTTGCATATGGGGCTTAATAAATCCACAAACAGTCATCGAAAAACCATTATATCTAAAGAAAGTCGCCGTATGGTGCGGTTTGTGGTTAGGCGGCATCATCGGCCCGTATTTTTTCGAAAATGGGCAAGCAAACGCCGTCACCGTGAATGCTCTGAGCTACCACGCCTTGATAAACAGCGGATCAGATGATTAATCGTACTTATACCAAAACTGTATCTGTGCCAACGTTCAGATTTATTAGTTAGTTCTATATCCAGAACGAGAGCATAGAACGCGTGGACAAGTTCTGCTTTTTGGGCAGCCTAATCATATTCGTATTAACAAAGCTAAAGCAGTTTTTGGTCAGTTGCATAAAGTGTCAAAATCAACACCTTTATCCATAACCACCAAGCTACGAATTTTAGGTCAAATGTGAAGTCAGTTTTACTAAATAGCTGCAAAATCATGCTGATGAGCAAGAGCTTGTCAAATTACAAGTGTAAATAAACCGTTGCCTGAGACAAATAATACGAAAATTTTAGTTTGAATATTTAGTAAAAATTATTTTCTTTAATTTTCAGTACCCTTCCCTGCTATATAATCAAACAATTACCCCAATATATGTATAACCATACAGTTCAATGGAGAGATTTCCTACAAATACCACTTCAATATCATCAATCATTTAAAAAAAAAAAATTTAAGTTAAAATTATTGTCAACGGCTATTAAGACCCACACAAGAAGTTAAAAAAAAATTATTTTTTATATATTAGTTGCGACTCACAAATCAAAAGACTTAAGATACATACATGCATACATATAGACTTTGTTGTTTCTTGCTGCAATTAAACGCTCTAAGCGAACTCATTATGCCTGACTTAACAAAACAACATTACAGTTATCGATTTAAAGTGAAATACTAATAAAATGAACGGTACATACATATTTTTTTTATTACATTCTATTTTATTTGCTGTGTGGTGTTCTGTTGTCAATTACGAATCATAAAGAACCAGTAAAACAATAAATAAATATACAAAAAATTCTCACAATGTGCTTTCATACTACATTTGCAGATTCTAATATTGAGTAAAAAAATAAATAAATAAAAAATAAAGTATTTCCGTTTCACTTTTTTATAAGAATTTCAATGCAATCTGGAGTAAAAAATCAACACGAAATTAGATGCAATTGATATTTAAAACAAATTAACACCAAGCAGAACAGAATTTGCAAACAGAATTTAAAGAAAATATTTTGATTGAACAAAATTTATAATTTCAAAACATCCTGTTCAATTCAATGACTTAAAACCATAACAATTTAAAGATTATTGAGCATTTAATTAAGCAATTGTTTAAGAGGAAAGAAAGAATTAAAACATAATTAACGAGTAATTAAATATATTAATGAAATCAATGTTTCAAGTGGCGGTTTTTAAAGAACAACTCATTGCATAGGTTACATTATATGAGTAATACTTTGAAGCACAGTGGGTCTATTAAGTCTAGAGGATCTTGTAAAAAATATTTTAATAGGTGTTCGCAAACATTTGTTTGCAAATTTTTTCTTATATCTGAAACGAGCTATAAACGAATTTTGCTCGATTGTTTGGAGTAAAGCCATTATGACTTTTGGATTTTTCGAGCGAAAAACTGATCCAATTGTGTTTTTACGCTTCTACGGAATTTAAAGTTACAGCATTAAGAATGTTCTGCGGAGATCGAAACAAATGACAATCTGATCTGATCTATATGGTGAAATTTCCACGCAAACTTCTCTCAGTTTCTGGTTATCAAAGATGTGTGTGGTGTGCCGTTGTCATGATGGATATCAAAACCTTTTTTTTCTGTTGATCAATTTTGTACGCCTTAATTAAACTGCTTAATTCAATATCGTTAATTGTTGATAGTAGAGATCGGATCAATCGCTTGACTAGGTTGTAGAAGCTTATAATAAAGAATTCCTTGCTTGGTATCAAATCTGGCTTTGCCATCGTTTGCCAGATTTCATCTTGCTTCGTCCATGATCTTCTTCGCATATTATTGTCGTACGTGATCCACTTTTCATCGCCCGTATTCATTCGTTTTATTACGTTAACTGCTAATTCATGTGGCGCCCAAACATCGAGCTTCTTTGTATATCCAGCTTTCTTCAAGCGGTTGAAAAATATATGGTTATAAATGCCTAGTTTGCCTAGTAATGTCCACGTTGACAGTTTCAGTGGACAATTTTAGTGATTGATCGACCAGAGTGATGTACATCTTTAATATCAGAATTATCAGATCGAAAACGAGCAAACCATTTCGCTGCCGTTTTTTTAGTTACAACATCGTGTTCGCAAACTTAACAAATTTTTTTAGCAGCCTACGACGTATTTTACATTTTCTTTAATGGAAAAGCAAAATTTGACGGCAATGTTTCGAATTTTCACTAAACTTTAAACGTAAGTTGATATATTTTCACAGAATAACGTGATTTAAATGATGTCTTCTAACACAATCTAGCTTGAGATATATCTTTTAAAACTCGTTATAGTATTGCCTGAGGCAATTTCCAAATGATTTTTTTCGATATACATAGAGTTGCTTTGTTGCAAGGAGTTGTTGCTATAATACAGCATCATTGTAGTTAGTGTGTCTCTCATAAAGGGGCCTATAAAAAAATTGCCAACACACACAGAGATATATGTACTCTTGGTTACGTAGCGTTTGCAAATGTCAAGCTATGATGCTAAAATTTAGCGGGAATATCAACAACAACAAAAAGAAAACTCAAATCGGTAAGATGGGAGCGACACACGAGCGTTATTCCGAAAACTTTGTGATCAAGGTTGTAGAATACAGAATAAATGAATTTTTATACAAACAAAGGACTTAAGACACATGCTTGTTTTAACAAATATTTTGGTGAAAGATTTTTAGATTTTGTTCAAAGTTAAAAAAGTGTATATGTTGTAACAAAACAGTATTACAACATCTATGAAATAATAATAGACTTTGAGTTTTTACAACTAAATTGATATATTTTTGTTTCAACCCACTGTTCTTAAAAAATATTTTTTAAACTCCAAACAATAGCAAACCATGAAATTTTTTCAAACTTTAATTATCTTGCAGTATATGAAGTAATTTTATTAAAACTTTAAAGAATTTTAATAAAACAAAAGCCTCATTAAAATTAAAAAATTAAGCAACTGAAGAATAAGACAACAGCCAGAAAAAATTAGAAATAAATATAATTGACAATTAAAATAAGTTGGCTGTTAATAGAATAATTAAATCAATTACTAAAGCATATAACAAACAGAAATATAAATAAATAAAAAAATTAAAACAAACCAATATTAAATAAAGTGCACATGATTTGATTTTATTTAACGCAAGTTAACATAGTATTTCTTTTTAATTTTTTATGTCATTTAAGAGCCGGCTTTTCAAAACCGCTAAATTTTTCCAAAGGTTTCCGGCTAAGAAAAGCAAAAATTTATCGCAAAAAACAAATGCAAACACAAAATAAAAAGCTTTGGTTTTAAAGCAAAAGACAAAAAGCTTTTCGCAGTTTTTTTATTTGTATTTGCTAGCAACCCTCTGTTATTGGGGTTTTTTTCTCTCTCTTTTTCAGCTCAAGCCGCAAAAGTTTAAATGAAAAATCTGTGAAAAAATTCTGCCTCTACTAACGTATCGTTCATTTTTAGAATCGTGTGTAGTATTTGTTTTTTATTTGTATTTTTTTTTTTGTAAATATTTTCCCTCAAAGTTTTTATTTGTTTTTATTGAGTTTTCTCAACAACCAAAAGACCTATAAATATTGCATGTTGCCGATGAATTCAATCAAACCATAAGTTGCTTTAAGCTTTAAAACATATTAAAACTTAATACTCATTTTTTGTAGTAAAATTTTATTCTTTAAATCAAACTTAACAAAATGTTCAAATTGGTAAGAAAAAGAACCTTTAAAAGTGTTAAATATTTATAAAGAATTTAAATTAAAGGATAATGGTGTTTGTGTACATGTGTAAAGTGTGTAAGAAGGTGCTTGTAAACAAAAGACCTAAGACACATACATGTATTAAGTGTTTCTTACAAGTCAGGCATATGTTGAGTAATAAACAAAATAAAAACCATATCTCGTGTTATAAAAACATTTTAAAAAAATTTTACATTAAAACATATCTTAGAGCATTGGATAAAAAAATCTACAAATTTGTTTTTTTTTTAATAATTCAAACCCGGAAAATCATACCTCGAAGTATTCTTCTGATTAGCTATTATTTGTTAGCACTTAAATAGAATTTTTTTATCATAACGAAAATCCAGCTTGATTTTCCGAGTAAGAACAAATTTATGAAATTCCTTTTTTTTTTGCTAAAACTCAATCTATGATTTCGGTTACTTCTAAAGCAAACTTACATACGTGAATTGAAGGACTTTAATGTCATAGTTGAAACGAAAAATTACCATAAAATTGGCATTCGATATCGAAGGAAATTTTTTATTTTGTCTGAAATTGTAAGAAATTTCGTTTGATATCGAATGCTGTGTTTCATTATTGGAATGCGTTGCGTTAACATTCAATCGATTAATAGTTGTTTGCTTGAAGTTACTTTTATTTATTTAATAGATTCATATACAAATACATATGTTTGCAAAAAATTTTAATTCAAAAGTATGTATGATCTATAACTGTCATAACCTTTGGTTGTAAGCCAGATTAGCAAAGTTAAAGCATTTATACAAATTTAAGCAATATGATATAATATATATTCATTATATTTACAATAACATTTTTCGCGGTCAAATATAATATTACCAGCAATAATAGTTTAATATAAGTTTCAAAGTTAAATTAAGCGAATCAATTTTCTATACTTTAAGCAAGATTCTAAGTAATTGAAAAGTAAACCAATACTACAAGCATTACCATTGAGAATATCTAATACTTCAGAAAGATTAAATTGTTTTTTCTTGAAAGATTTAAGTCTGATACCATTGAAAACAGGACACACGTCACTAAAATGCTAAGTATTTTCTGTAGCATCTAAGTTGCAAAGAGTGCATATACCAACGGATGTACTTCTGAAAAAAGTACAGCAGCCCTCCTCTTGCTCTTATAATCAGATCTACTGCACGTGATAAGAGACTTGTAGAATATATTGGTAGCACTAAATATTTTAACTGTGAGTATATATAGGTCATGGAATCGAGAACTTCTTGCATCAGATGTTTAAATCTGGTTTTCATGCAATAAAACGAGGTGTAAAATTAGTTTGCAGTATTTACTAAGTGGTAGTGAGTTATTTTCTGCAACAAAGCCTATTGGAGTACATACATTTGTCCAATCGTCTGGCCAAAATTTGTGTTTTGCAATTATCATTTCTGCAAGCTTACGAGGCAGTTTGTTGTAAGGCATGTTAAGGACTTTATTAATATAATTAAAGTGTAATTTAAGAGCATCCAGGTATAGTGAACTCAATTCAGTTTGATTTTAATTCAGGATCATATAGTTCTATGTGTTGCTAAGCAGCTTAGCATCTTAATGAAAAATCTAAAAAGTTTTTCAACCGCATCATGTTTTTTTATCCCCATACTTGAGCACAGTAGAACGTAATCGAACGAGTTGCAGCGTTAAATATTTTAAATTTATTTTTAATAGATATTTTTGGGTTGCTTACATATTAACACCAAGATGAAGAAATTGCCATTTTAGACGTTGTAATTTTATTTCCAAAATGTTTATTAAAAAACAAATTATAGATTAGATCAATTCCAAGATATTTGTATGAGTCTCTCCTAGGTAGTCTAGTGCCAACATGAAAAACCATTACCTTACACGTAGAGAGCATCAATCATCACTTGGAGGTCATTTGGCGAATCAAAGATTAAAGCAATAAAGGAGAATCTCTACCGTAACGTTACCAATAGTTATACCCATCGGGAGAGCATCAGCAAAATCATTCAAATATAAGACAAATAAAATTGGACTTGGACCTTGTTTGACCCAAGGTCCACTTTAAAGGATGTTAAAAAGGAGTTACCAAACAAAATTTGATTGGAGGTATTATCATATGAGTTTTGTAATATTCGTATTATTTTTGACGACAGTGAATATCTAGGGATCAATTCAAAAGCGCGGAAAAAGTCCACAAAGAATGCATACGTATCGTTACCGTTTATTATATTTAAATGAACAATATTGATTAAATTAAAAACGTTTCCAACAGTTGAATATTGCTTTCGAAATCCGGCTTGGAATTCGTACAAGATAATGCAATTGGCAATACTTAGAAATACTTACAAAGAGTATCTAATAAAGACAGGCCACGATTATTTGAAGGGCAATTTGGATCTCATTTTTTCAGTATTGGACGAAAGATCATATACACATCTTTCATATACATATAGCACATCTTTCGAAAAATTATCCTGACCAGGTGATTTATTATCATTTAAATTTTTTAAAACGGGTTCACATATTTCAAAAGGAGAGTCATGAATCTATGTAGTACGGCAAGCATCAATTAAACATATTTATGGAATTTTGAAATTATAAAATACTTCTAAAATATGGAAGAAATTTATGCTGATGATATAATACACCTCTTAAATGTGACCGAAATTGTAGTTCATTTGACAATTTCCATCACTTTATATTATGCAGTTCATTTAAGTTAGTATTGTAATATTGTAGTTTACTTTCAGTGCATGTTTTTAGATAATTATTTTTGGACAATACATGTATAATTTTATTGATTTTTTCCCCACACAACTACATGTTTACTTTTGCACGTCTTTTAATGTTTTAGAGCAGAGATGTGCAAAAGTAAAAGTGTATGTCTGTCAGAGAGAGTAAAGTTGACGTTTTAAAAAAGTTAAAAAAAAATCAACATGTGCATTAGTCGCTGTTTCAGTGACAACTAAAAACAAGATCGTAAGAAACCTTTTAAATTATTTTTCTGTGTCTAAAAAAATTCGCGTACATTCTCTGCACATGTGCATTCGTCGCTGTCTTATTGACGACTAACAACAAGAACGTAAGATAACGTGTGAATTGAAAGCGAACAATTGTACTATGAAAAGCTCATGGCTGGTTTAGAAGTTCAAGTCAAGCTAGCAGAGTTTAAGACTTAAAAGCTTGAGCACATTTTAAAAAATCCATAAAACCATTTTCTTCCTAAATTGTTTTCCAATTTTATAAAAACTTTGACCGAAATAGAAATTTAAAAAGGGATCTAGTGACAAAACACTTTATAATTGCACTACTCTTGCACATTTCATAAGTAAAAACAAAAGAATTAAGACACATAAACACCTATAACTTATTTTATATATTAAAAAAAGTCATATATTTTTATAATTATATTATGCATCTTTCAGCTGACCGTATTCTCTGCTCTCTTCGCTCTTGCCTCCGCTGGTTATTTGGGTGGTTATGGTTATGGCTTAAGTGCCCCTGCTTATCATGCTGTAGCTGCTCCAGCTGTTGTACATGCTGCCCCAGTTATTAAAACTTATGCTGCACCAGCCGTTGTACATGCACCTCTTCTTAAGGCTTATGCTCCAGTAGCCACTTCTTATGCCAACACCTATAAAATCTCACAAAAGGCTATACCCGTTGTACATGCTGCTCCTGCTGTTGTTGCCGCTCCAGTTTATAAGTCATATGCTGCTCCTGTACTTTCTGCTCCCGCTTATGGTTATGGTTACGGTCATGGTCTTGCTCTCGGTCATGCCAGTTATGGACACTCCATTTACCATTAAATTCGATAAACCAAAAGTCAATTGATTAAACGATAAATATTTCATTGTGTTCACTTGCCAACGACTCTAGAAAACCATAACTTGTGCTCTTTATTTTTCATTATATCTACTCATTTTTAATCTTGTCATTTATTTCACATTTTTTTTCTGTTTTGTATGAACTTGTTTTTCCATTTAACCAGAGAAGTATTATACAAAAAAAGACGTAGAACATCGAAACAATCCTCCTCATTATTAGAAAAGAAAGAGAGCGTGTGTAAAAACCTTATTTTAATTTTAATCTAGCGATCTAGAGCAAAAGAGAGAGAAAAAAGAGAGTGTATGTGTACCTGTATGTTTATTTTATTATTTCACATATGATTTCTTGGAAATTTCTGAGTTATCTTCTAGCCGAGCTTAAAAATATTTATTTTTTATTTTATAACAGAAAAGTCGTTTGTTTCCAAATTACTTTATATATTTGATGTAAATACTTTAAAACGTGAAGAATATGAAGAAGTTTGTTTAAGAAAATATTGTAAATAAAATAAAGAAATGAAAAAGAAAATTTAAGTGTTTTAATTAGAAATGTGTACTATTAGGGAATTTCTACTGCTTTGTTGTGAACAGGCATTGCAAGTCTTGCAGCTGTAAGTGGCATTCGCTACACTTATGTATATTTGCGATTAAGGTTTAAGTTCTAACCACCACCACGTGTTATATTTACTTATCAAATACCAGACTACACAGTGCGTTGTCACATAGAAAAAACTCAAAAAAAGCTCTCATTACGGATATAGATAAAATATATTGTTACGTTTTAACATTTTTTAACGTTTGAGTTCGTTTAAATTGGGTTAAAATAAAATTAAGCCACCTTGTTGCTATTACAGTTTTATTTATTTACTTCAATATAACGTTTATACAGTTACATCTTAATACGACAATTTAATAGTCGCTTATACAATACTTTTATTTCCGCTTAACCACGTCTTTATCTTATGACAGCAAAACGATAACTAAACTAACTTGTAGGTAAATCAGTCCCTTTATGTACTAAATTGCTCACGGTTTGGAAGGTTCCGGATATGACAACCATCTTCTATTTTCATATCCGTTAATTCAAATGTTGATTTAGCAGTGCTGTAATATACGCAAATAATTAGAAGCATTACACGACGAAGTTTGATGTCAAACTAAAAAAACCTGCATTATCATTAGGAGTCCTACAACAAGCAATTTCCATACGTTTAAAAGTATTGGGATTTATTTAAAAGCAAGGAAATTGGGTCTGAAGACAAGAGACGATGAAAGACGATTTTGCATGTCGGAAACGATATTTGAACGCTACATCGTCTACATACACCCTACGATTTAGAAGTTTTAGAGAATTAGTGTCGAAATTATACTTAAGACTATCTGAAGAAAAAAATAATATGAAAAAATACAACTTAGAAGCTATTAAGGAAAAACACAATAATTAGGAGGAAAAAAGTATATATAAAGGGTCCGCCAAATAATTTTGTTTCTTTTTTGAAAATGCTATAAAAAAAGCTACTGAATATTTTCTCAAATTTCTTTCTTTATTTGAAAGTACAATCCTTCCGGTTAATAATGGAAAATAAAATCATTCAAAGGGCTGCCTCGGCTGGCCATGCAGTAGCCTACACGATCGGTCCAATTTTTAAGCACATTATCGATTGTGTGCAGCTGTATTTCACCAATGGCTTCACGAATACTGTACTTTAAGGCGTCAATTGTCTCTGGCTTGTTGGCGTAACACTTATGACCTCTGTCGAACACAGTTAATTCGCTTGAAGAGAGAAATCAAAGAAAAACGACCAGAATATTCGACCAGCGACATGGTGCAAGACCGGTCAAAAACTATTTGGAAAACAGTGGATGGGAAGTTTTGGCTAACCTGCCTTATAGCCCAGACCTTGGCCCTCCTGATTAGCATTTGCTTCGATCGATGCAGAATGCCCTTACTGGAATATGCTTCACTTCCGAACACGGTATCAGAAATTGGCTCGATTCATTCTTTACCTCAAAACAGAAGCAGTTCTTTTGACGTAGAATCCATATGCTACTAGAAAGATGGGAAAAAGTATTGGCTAACGATGAACAATACTTTGAATAATGTATCAATTTATTTTGTTATTGTAATAAATGCATTTTTTCAAGCAAACAAATCGACACTATTAACTTATTATTATTCAAATTCCAAATTTTTAATCTTTTTATGTTGCAAGATATACTAAATTAAAAACTTGTTGTTATTTGGTATTTATTTATTTATTCTGTTAGTTACCTCTATTCTAAAAAAAAACATTTTTTTATTTAAAAACAAAAATATATAAAAACTGTCTTAAGATAGGCTCTGTTTGATTTAAGTATCTGTTGGCGGTGAGCATATATCTATATTTTGTCTTAAGAATGGTTTGTACAAAATTACATTTTTTTCCGTCACTCCTCTAGGAGCATATTGGCTTTGTTTCAGTTTCTTTAATCAATTTGATCTTTCAAGCTAAGTAAATGATTAATCCACTGTAGCTACCTCCATATGATTTTGAGTAGTGGTGAAGATCCTTGCTGATTGGTGGTGATCTTTACTTCAGCATTCTAATTTTATCCCAGTAGGTGGCATGTTTTCCCAATAATTCGTCTGATGTTTGTCATCATCGCCAGAGATATATGGAAAGGCCAGCGGGGCTTCTGCTTTATTTTTTAGACGGAGTTGTCTGGAGGGATGTTGAAGCCTCTTATTAAACACTCGAAATCACAAACTTCAATTTTTGCCCATTCGCTCTATGGGATCGACACACTGTACGATGTTTACTATTGGTGTACTCAACACACACTTTACAAATTTATCGACTTGTTTTGGCGGCGTATTTTCATTTTTATAACAAAAAACATTACATACCGTATATCCTAAGATATTTCACTACTTTTCAAATCAATAAATTTTTTTACGGGCACCGAATCAAGCAACTGCCTTTACTGCCAAATGTAATCTGAAATGTCACTTTTCAGGCATATAGTTGTAAAACACAAACGTCTTAGTGTTAGCCGATTATAGGGTATTCAAAATTGAGGAATCATTTTAATTTTAATAAAAAAAGGAAAATTGTTTCAGATTTAAAAATAATTTTATTTTAGTTCATTACAAATAGGTTTCAGTTAAAAATTAAAAATTATGTTGTTCAAGAAAACCGCTCTACGGCTCGGCAGGCTTCCACTCTTTTACCAGTGTGGTTCTCTACCCCTATCGTATTAGTTTACTATTATCTTAGTTATCATTTTTTAACCCTTTTATCCATTTTAATCCATTTCCATTCAAAACCAAACATTTGAGATAGGATTGAGTGCCCTTGAGAAATACACTGTTTATGCGTTTTAACTGTATACAGTCTTGAGGACATTATCAATTCGACCATCTTTGGGTAATATAATGTTACATGTTTAAAATTAACGGACATAAAATAGAAGATTAGAGAATCGTTTGAGACATTTCCGGAACTTTCCAAACTATTGGCAGTTAGGTATATAAGGAGGCTGCTTTGCTTACGTCGATAGTTATCGTTTTGCCGTCATAAAGTAAAGTCGTTTTTAGGCGTAAATAAAAGTGTTGTATAAGCTAATATTAAATGCACGATAAATAAGTTGCTGTATTAAGATAATGTGTATAAAGTAAAAGTGAGGAAATAAAAACTGTAAAATAACAACAACGTGGTATTTATTTTATTTTGACGCAATTAAAAAGAACTCAAACGCTTTAAAGAGCTTAAAACCTAACAATATATTATGAATAGGATCACACGTCTATATATCCAATCTCGCAGAGTTATTAACTGATGATGTGTATTGTACACAACTTTGTTTGAACAAAACCTACAAACTTTTACCATTAACACTCCCAAAATATACAAAAATTTATGTTTGCTATGTATAGGTGATGCCACGTTCACTTATCCAAATTCACCTATATTCTGACTCAGCATTTGTATTGACTACGCAGTTATTCAAACGAAATTAAGAAATTTTACCTTCACCCGTTCTCAAGATATAACAAAAATCAATATTTACTGTGTCTGGGAGGTACCACTTGTCTAATTCCCTCCACTTTTTGACTGATGATTTGAGTTGCCTATGAAGCTATTTGGTACAAATTTTTAAACTCTTACTGTTACCGTTTTGAATATACAAAC
Organism: Wohlfahrtia magnifica; assembly: GCA_023159175.1. Taxonomy (NCBI): domain Eukaryota; kingdom Metazoa; phylum Arthropoda; class Insecta; order Diptera; family Sarcophagidae; genus Wohlfahrtia; species Wohlfahrtia magnifica. Next base: position 3,111,842 of record JAKWBJ010000183.1, read on the forward strand.
AATTAAATATCGGGCAATACTTATGTTATTCTATTCCATCAAAAATTCAGTATATTATCACCACGAAACGAAATGAATCGTTTATGCTTGAGCAACGTTGGGATTTTTTAGAAATTCATTTCCAAAACAAAGACAAAAAAAGCATATTTTCATCTTGGTGGGGACGTTAATAAAATAAATTTCCTTATTTGGCGCTCAGAAAACCCAAATGTTGTATTACAGAAGCCAATGCACAAGTTACGAGTGACTGTTTGGTGCGTCTTGTGCAGCGAAGGCATCATTGGCCCATATTTCATATTTTTCAACCGATATATTTGTGCCCGCTTTTCATGGTATTGATGTGAACGATGCCACACATCTCATGACACAATCGATTTATTGCGTCAAACGTTTGATGGCCGTTTAATTAGCCGAAATGGTGATGTCATTTGGCCGCCAAGAAGCTACGATTTGACACCTTTAGACTGTTTTCTGTGTGGCGCCGTTAAAGGCAAATGTTATTCAGACAAACTAGAGACAATTGTGCATTCGAGGGCGAACATACATGATGCCATTGCCGAGATACCACCACATACACTCGAAAAAGTTCTCCAAAATTGGTTTGATCGGATGGGGTACAGTGAGGCCAGCCGTGGCAGCAATATGGAGGAAATAATATTTCAGTTCTAACCGGAAAAATTGTACTTCACAACAAACAAATAAATTTGACAAAATTTCAAACCGTTTTTCTTTTTTTGCATTTTTAAATTTAATTTTTTAAATGGTTCACCCTATATATACAATCATCCTCAGAGATAATGTTAATTTATGGATGAATGAGTACGTCAATAAACACTACTGTCGAATTTGGGACGATTCTAATTCATATGAGATGCAAATGCGCCTAATCCACTTCGAAAAAATTACTGTTTGTTGGATTTGTGGCGTCATTGGTTAATATCTCTTTAAGAACATCATTCTTCTTCTTTTAGCCTGAATTGGTTGATATGGACATTAGCTACATATGTATTCAACAGCAAATCACTACATGCCACACAGCTTATACCATAACGGACATTCTGAATCTCATATGGAAGTGAGAGTAAACTGGTCATCAAAAATTAGCGGTTAAAATCTCGTTAGATTTTATATGTGCGGTTTTCTTAAGTCGCAGGTTTTCTTAAGTAGCGGCCTTCAAGCCAAGTATAACCCGAGCCATTAGTCCCATTCATCCTGCTTTATTCAGCAGAGTCATGTAAAATTTGTACATTACGAATTAGTACCACCCAGGGAAGTCGAGACGAATATTTTCTCGGTCTTATCCCTCATACATAATGGTATCGCAAGTCCTTTCAAGCGAATAATATCGGCGAAGTCTCACACACACTTTGTTTTTTTTAAATTTAAAAACAAGAAGCGCTTAACGAAAGACCATTTTATATTATATTCCTACATAGCTAAGACTTTAACGATATAATTATAATTATATTTCACACACTCTTTAGTGTGTGTTTTACAAATTTAATTTAAATCTTATTTCACTACTGTTGACACATTTCAGTAAACATTTAATTTGATAAAATAGCTACTGTAAGTTTGTTTTGAAAAAACTTATACCCAAACTCAATTTAAATCAATTACCTAATAAATATTATATGAGAGTGTATGTATTTGCATGCGTCATTTATTCCTCTCCAAATGAAATACGTGCAAAAAACATGAAGTTCATGTTGAAAAGATAAAATAATCTGAATTATATTAATCATGTCAAGTAAGTATGTTTTAAACTAACTCAACCAGCCACATTACAAACACACACACACTGACATACATACACGAAATAATAAAATAAAAATAAAATGGTAACAAATCATTCATGAAAGTTTAAGTTGATATTTGAATTATACTCACAACTATTTAAAATGTTTAATAATGAATTAATTATGGTAACGTTACTGTTTTTGGTGAGGCATTAATGAACTTCAAATGCCTTACAGATAACTTTCTTAAGCATATAATATGCTTTCATAGCCAAACTACCTGCTACTTTAGTTGTCAGCTTGTACAGCTCTTGTATAAAACAAAGGAAAAATCGAACACGGAATCAACGGTCAAAAAGAGTATAAAAACAAAAGACTTAAGACACAAACATTGTGATCCATTGCACTTTATCAATAATATTGTTGTGGACACATGTTTTATATTTCGTGGCAAGTTATTAAAAGAATAACGATTATGTGTTTTTTTTTTTTTGTTATTTCTTTCATTTTAATTTTGTGTGCTTTTTTGTCGCATTGTGCTATTTTGAAAGGAATTTGTTTCTTTGTTTATTTGATTACAACACTGATTTTAACAAATTAAACTTTTTCAAATATCTGTTGAAAAAATTAAGAAAATATTTCATAAATATATATGTTATTTATCAAATTTAAAAAGAAAATTGTCGTATGCATTATTGCTCAACAGCCAGATATTACAAAAAGCAAAAATTAAAGAAAAATTACTGACACATGAAAATTAGTTTATCTTAGGCTTTAAAGTATAATCTTTGTTGTTTCACTTGTAATTTTATTTAATTAATTAATTAGTTTTTCGAAAACATAGAAATAATTGTTGTTTTTATTTTACACAAAATTCATCGACCTCTATTAATTCATGAAAACAATAGTTCAACTGTTTTGTTGTGAAGTAATTTTTCTCTCACAAATTCTATAAGGTAAAAAGGGCTTATGAGCCATTATTACAATTTATTTAATTGCTAATAGATAGTGAGCTAAGTAACTAAAAGATGGTCTTTATATTAGGCTATGCTTTATATTAGGTCATATTAGGTCATTATATTAGGTTTATATTAGGTCAATGCTTGAAGGAAAAGATCCCACTTAGGACAGAGTGGGGTATCAAACAGTTAAACAGTTGGAAAGCATTTTGACTCCAAAATAAATCTTGATATTGCAGAAACTTTTAACCTACAGAGTTTAATTAAAGATAACAAAAAATAAAAAGCCAGGAACCTCCGTTTTCATGGCAAAGACACATATGATGAAACATAGTCTGCACCTTATTTTCAGATCCACAGCTCGTGCATAAGTCATGCAAGGGAATACACAGTCTATATGCATGACTTCCAATATGGCAATGAGCTCTAAGAATCGCAATAGTACGATGTATGGCCATGCGATTTAAGGAAGAAGACAGTCTCCCAGAAAATATTCAGCTTAAACGAGACAATCGGAACACCTGTGAATGGTCACGGTTTGAAAATTGTAATCTAAACGGTCAGCAACTCAATTTTCGACGACATGCAGATGTCTTCGAACCCATATGAATAAGCTTCGAATAAGAAACCATAAGAAATTTCAAGCATTCATGAAAGAGGATAGAAGTTGAAATGATACTCGTAAGGGAATGAACGGCTGGTAAGTTAGAAGATTTTCGGGAAAATCCCGCCACTCAACTACCATTAATATGACATGACCTTCACCTGAAATACACTGGAGTGGTCAAGCAACCTATAAGACAGTCCAGTGACCAATTATTATAAGAGTATAAGCGTTTTGCATAGGCTGACTATAAGCTCGCTATGCAATTGCCTTTACGAAATCTATGACCATAACTGTCTTTAAATAAAGATTCTTTTTAAAAGTCTGTTTAAACTTTACAATAAGACAATAAATGATAAGTAACATTGACCTACTATTGCTCAAGAGCTGTTCGGTTGTTAGAAAATGGTCAAGTGGTCTTGAGTCGCACCACATTTTATAAAATAAAAGTTTCATATGATGCATAGTACTTAGCATCATACATATGAACGCACAAGTTGCTGACATCTATCTCAGTAATTTTCGGAAACGAAAATTTATTCATAATTTCTGAAAAACGTACGCTATTCACTGCACTTGCAGCTCTTATTTCGAAATAAATCTGGACCGATGATACCGTTGACTGGCAACAGCTATCAGATAATCAATTTTCTTAGATGCATATTCGGCCATTTATCCCTATCCATTTATTCCTATATAAACTTCATCGTTCAATATGATTTTGATCTACAAATTAATCGAACAGTGTGTAAATTTTTAGAATTTTTCACCGTCACTCCCCTTGGGAGCATATGGCTTTCTACAAAGCATGGATTGCTTTTTTCAGTTTTATTAACCAAGTTGATTTTCAAGCTAAGTTTGTGATTAATCAACTGGCCTCCATTTGATTGTGTAGTGGTGAATTTCCTTGCTAAGTGGTGGTGATGATCCTTACTTTAGCAGTGTAATTTTATTACAGTAGGTGACGTTTTCTTCTGATTATATGACTGATGTTCATCATCATCGCCAGAGGTAAGCTAGAAGGTCAGAGAGAATTTTTTTAAATGCATTAGTCAGGAGGGTGGTTGAAGAGTTTTTATTAGGCACTCGAAACCGCAATTAAATTTTTTCGTCATATCCTCTGCTGGGTATTCAAACCTGAGCCCCCATATAGATGAGTTATCACTTCCAAATCTGTGTATCTATGATTAGGTTAAAAAACACTTAGCAACCTATGACGTATGACTTCAAGTTAGCCATAGTGCCATTAGTACATTATCGGTCCGAAACCTGGTCAAGGATTGGGAAATTGCCGGATGCATGGAACACTGGAATGCTCAAAGGGGACTTCGACACTATAGAGCGGAGATCAGACCGCAATTTGGGAGTCTCTCTGAGTTTGTCAAGTACTGCAGCCCGGACTAGAAACTCTTTACGGGTTTTTTTACGGGCCATTGTGGACTAAGAGCTCATCTGAAAAGGGTGGCGATCACGGATGTTTGTAGACTGTATGTAGATAGCGATCTGCTGGTGCTCACTAAGAAGGCAACATATCTGTGCATTGCAGTATCTTGCAAGAGTGCCTGATCAGAATAATAATGATAATAAAGAATGATAATTATATCGTCTTACATATCGATAATTACGGGACTCAGAATAGCCACGGTTGCTTTATCCGACACTCTCGTCAAACCGCTGATTATATGGCATCTGCAGAGCCTATATGTGGACAGTAGTTATTTCTTTCATGTATTGAGTCACACTTTAACATCAAGTTTTTTGCATAATTTAATTTCACATTTCCTTGTTTCAGCCATTGACTAATTCAACAATGGAAGGAACACAATTCAGCAGCGCGTTAAGCCTTTTACGAAAATGGGTGTTCTAATCAAAATGTATTTCGTGTACATCGTGATTTTTTGGTCAGCATAATCGACCAAATATGTCCAAAATGGGGAGAATTGTGAGCAAATTTCAGTTAACCGGGTCTGTAGGAAATGTGGAAAAATCTGTGCATGGTCGCCTAGTTCGTCTTGGGAAAAATGTTGCTATTTTTCGCGATAGTGTGGCAAAAGATCCATCAACCTCGACTCGTCGCCGTGCGCAATAAATGAACAACCCACGAAAATCACTGATACAAATTTTGAATAATGATTTGAATTTGCACGCTTACAAGGTTCAATTGACTCAAGAGCTGAAGCCTATTGAACGTTTTAAGCGTTGTCAATACGCCGAATGATTCGTTGAACAGACAGAAGTCAAGGGTGACTTTACAACAAAAGTCACACATACTCACCTCAGTGAATTCGTTAACAAGCAGAATCGCCTCATTTGGGCAAATGAGAATGCACGAGTAATTGTTGAAAAGACGAAGCATCTACAAAGAGTGACTGTTTGGTGAGGCTTATGATCCTACGATAATGAGGTCGGTAAAGCAATTACCGCGAATGGTGTTGGTTATCGCAAGGTGATAACGGACTTCTTGTGGCCAGATTATGAGGATATGAACCTGGACCATATGTTGATCCAACAGGATGGTGCTACTTGCTACACAGCCAACGAAAAAATGGCTCTTTTACGCGAGAAATTCAATGGCCGTGTTATCTCATGCCGTGGCGATGTTAATTGATTCCGTTGGACTTCTTTCTTCTTTGTGGATATTGAAAATAAAAAGTGTACGTCTGTAAGCCAAGAACAAATCAAGAGCTAAAGGATGAGATTATTCGGCGCATTAACGACATTGAATCTCAATTATGTCTCAGAGTCATTGAAAGAATGGGCTGACGGATAGAGGTATGTCACCGAAGCCGTGGCGAGCATTATATCTCATAGATCCTTTTATCGTAATGAAAAATATTAAGATAATTCTCTGAGCATTTTTTGCTTTATTTACCATTAACAACGGTTTGGGATCACCCTTTACATACGTTAGGTATGTGACGGATGAGCTGTAATGTTGGATATTAATAAGTCGAGCTTAACAATATTTTTTTATTTTTTTTTTAAACAAATTTTATGTACATATATAAGATTTTACAACCGTATTAAATTTTTGTTTAATTTTAAATATTTTTTTTTTCATTTTCCAAGTCCGTCATATAACAGTATAAATGAGAAATTGCTTAATAGTTAAATATGTATATTAATATAACTTTACCACTGAAATTAAATTTTGGTAAAACAAATAAAGTTTTTATAATATTTTATTTATTTTTTTGTTATTTACTTAATTTAATTTTTTCTGTTGTAAGTTAGCCTCATGTCGAACTAGCGAATAAGCCACAATGAATATTGTTTTTAGTATCGCTACAAGCGACGACATGAAATTTACAAGAAAATTTCCCACATCTTATTATATCGGTACTCAATTCAATTCATAAATTTTGTGGTGTTTTGTGGGTGAATAGAATTCTTTTGTTTTTAATTTTTTTATGTTTTTTTAAAGCATATACATGTGTACATATGTATTAATATTTGTGTAGATTTATTTCTTTTTTTCACAAATTTGTCGTTGTGATATTAATTGTTTGTTTGTGAGTCTTTTGCATCAAAATCTTATTGAACAAGCAAATTATATGTTTAAACTACTGTAAGCAAATTATCTATTGTATTTCTAAACTTTTGTCATTATTGATTCGATTTTTTGTATATTTTTGTTTTTTGTATAATACCCTCTTTCGTATTAACAATAACAATTTAATTTTTTTAAATTTTTTTGTTAGAAATAATTTTTGGTAACACAGTTTTTCTATGAAAAGCAGTAGCAAATAAATAAGTTAAGAGCTTTTTCTTATTGAATAAAGTTAAATGACTTTAATAGTATAGATGGCGCCATATTGATAATGATATTAAATCAGGTTTATATATGGTTGGCGTCTGAGATAAGCTTTAACATTTTTTTTAAATTAATTACGATATAGTATAAATATGATATCGTATTTCGTTGAAAGGCGTTACTTAGAGGCTCCTTTGAAAACGGGAAAAATAGTCATAAGAAACTGTGGCTTAAATCTAAGATTTCTATATGAATCTATTCTCACTATCTAACACTAACCTAGTTTCCGTTAGGTAAGGTATTCCTTCCCAAAATTGCTTTTCATTTCATTTTATTTATTACAATCAGTTATCACCTCAAGTGTTTGCAGCTATAACTTTACTCTTGTTTAAGTCCATTGTTGAAGCTGTAATAAGCAGTTAAGGAGTAAATTTATAATCTTGGCTTAAAATAAAACGATCAAAAACTAAATTGTATGAACATTAAATTATATTTTTAACCTGTTTCATTACTGTTACCTAACGCTTTCTTTCAGATCGCTTTTTCAATAACTTCTCATGTTAATGACATGATATTGACCACATGGTTATACAGTGATATGCACCAACTGACCTTGCCGAACTTTGCTAGAAGAAGGCTTTCTGCTGAAGTCTCATAGCGGTACTCTTCTAAATCAACAGGGGCGATATTGTTATCCTTCTTGGCGATTTTAACACGCAAGTAGGCAGCATTAACACTATCGTAGAATCAGTAATGGATCAACCAAGGACTTTTGTACATTATTCCTATACAGACTCATACACAAAGTATAATGGGTATCCTTTGATCGCACAATGGAAAACCAAATCGAACATATTACAAAAAATTACGCGGGTCTTTGCTTGATGTGCACAATAAACGTGGTGCTGAGATGAACAGCAATCACCACCTTCTAATCGCCAAAATTTGACTTAAAGTGGCAGCCATGAAGTAAAACATGAAAAACACGCCAGGAAAATTTGACGTGGATAAACTGGCAAAATCAATTGAGTACTAGGAACCAATTTATAAACTCTATTAGAAGCCAGAACTGCCCTTATCATGGCGCGCAATTATAAATGGCCATATAAGTATAAAACATACCTTCATCAAAGCCACGAAAGAGATCATTGTCAAAGAACAAACCGAATGCAGCGAAGTGTGCGGTACTACACCAGAGTTTCTGAAAGCAGGTCGAATGTTGAATGCCGAATTGTTGCATTGTCCTTATTGGAGTTTTACTTTGATGAAACACTGTACGCCAAACTTATCGACGAAACGATCACCTTGTTGCACAGGAAAGACAAGCTCTGGGAATGCAAAAGTTGAGGAGCTATCGCGCTGCTGAGCAAAGTGTATATCAGTCAGTATGAGGAATGAACTAGCCGAGCTCGTCTGAGCTCATCTATATTGTGGAAATGTGTGCTCTACTCTATTTGTACTTTATAGATTTCGAGTAGGCCTTTGACACCATTGAATATAAGGAAATATACGAGGCAATACGTTGCAATGCGGTGCAAGATAATCCGCCTTATCCAGGCACAGTATAACGACGTCACACGCCACGTACGTCATTAACCGCATCTCAGCGGTCGGATACGGGTACATAATGAAGTGAAGCAGCGCTGTGTGCCTTTTACGCTGCTTTTTAACATTGTCCTTAATACGTGGCTGTTGCAGGTATCTCAGCATAAAAGAAGATCTCGACTATGTTGACGACATCGGTTTCCTAGGTGTCGGAAAATTTGCGGCGTTAGCTGGATTGTTCATCAAGATACCCAAGACAAAAGCAATACACACCAATGCCAATAACCTCCAACCAATCACTCTGGTCGACACGCCAAATAAAACCGTGTAGTCATTTTACTACCTTGGCGGTATAAAAACTACTAAATGTGGTTCTTCTGGGGAGTTACGGTCTCACAAAGGCCGATCAGTTTCTATTCACTCGAGAAGATATGAAAATTTACCCAAATATCGAGGGGCATGAAGATGAGAATATATATTTAATGCGGGCATCAAGTTAGTTATTTTGTATAGTTGCAAAACAAGGAACGCAGCCAAGAGAGAGCAACTACTGGAACCACAGCTGGGGGGAAATTATTCGAGTATGCTGGCCTTACAAGATCTCGAATGAAAACCCAAGGGTAAGCATGAGACTGGAGCCTACGATCCGAGAAAACCGACGTAGTATGCTTAATCTCGCTATACTATCTTTAGATATTAGAATGTTGTCGTCTACATCGATGTGTAGTAACTCAGATGAAAAGCCTCGCAGCTAAGCTCCACTGTGTAAGTACAGTAATGAGCCACTAAACGAGATTTTTACCTACCTTACCATTACCGTTAATTCCTTTTAATAACTGTGGCTAATGATTGTAGTGGTAATAATTATTGTTCACTAACTACCAAAGTTTTTTTTTTCATTATATGGACAAGCCTGCTTTCAGGGCTCAAGCACTCAAACATAGTTTCAACAGTTCTTTGATGGTTTAAGCCTTAACTTCCTATTTTAACTTTTAAATTCCAAATTCTATTCATTTAAGTTTTTCTAACAAACACGTGTTAAAATAAATAGAAATAAAAGGAAACTTTAAACTTACAACGCAAATGTAAAAACATTTTTTCAAATGCGCAAATTGCAATTTTTTCTTTTCTACTTTTAAATCACAGACGTCTGCATGTTTAAGTGTGTTATCGGGTTATAAAAATAGCCATAGCCACCACAATAATGCTCACAATGTCTGAATTGATGACACTTTCCTGCTTTCTCTAGCAACGCCTTCAGAAGCTTTGAAGAAAAATAACTACTTATTAAAATATTGAACTCTTCCATGCGTACAAGTAAGTGGTCGCCACCATTTCCACTTCCATTGAAGTGGCAATATTACCACCCAGTTGCAGCCCGATTCGCCACACATTCTCTACACATGAATATTTATTTTAAGTCGCAAAATATCTGCATCAAAAAGGAACAGCCAAGTCAGAACAGAAATTAAAAACTACGACGAAGTTTTGATGTGCAGCCTGTCACAAGCACATCAAATTGATATGTAAGGGGCACACTATACGAGTTCTTCCATGTAAAATTATAGGCCAACAGGCCATTAGAATGAAAATAAATTGTAGACAGACACACATGTATTGCATTGAAATTTCCTCTTTGGTAAATGACGTAAATATATTGAAGGAAGTAAAGGAAATAAGGATTTAAATGGCACCTATTGGCGGGCCTTTTATATAATTGCGATTTTATTAAGCAAAATAATATTTAAGCAATCAATACCCTAAAATTACTTTTATTCACTTCAAAATGGATATCGGTTGAGGTACTGGTATATGTTGTAAAACAATTACGTAAAGAAATGTAAAAGTACACACATCATCCCAATGGCCGTCTCGTTACCGTTGACAGAGCTTCAGTAAGTCGATACAATTTTTTCATTTTGTTCAGTATGTACGGTATTATTCAAGCAATAACGTCTTGAGTATTAGTCTCGATCTCCTCTAATGCGGTTGGCTTATTTGCATTCATGTCGAGACAAGTCAAGTCACAGTATTGTGGAGGCCAATTATGATTTAGTAGTAAAATTTCTTTATATTGGATATTCGAAACAGTCGGTTACAAATTCGACCAAAATAAAACACTTTTCTTATATTTTAAAGCTTTTTTAAACCATTTTAACGCATTAATCATTTTGATCGATAACCTTTTAACGCCTTTGCGTTAAAGGTAAAACTTCTGAGTTTTTTGAGCAAAATATTGATCTAACTGCGTTGTGCAGGCTTCTACGAAATTCATATTTACAACATTCAGTGAGTTTTACAGAGACCGAAACAAATGACAATCTAAAAGTTCAGGGTTCCGGCGAAATAATGGGTGCATCAGAACTTCACAGCCAAGCTCTTTGAGTTTCTGTAGAACCATCGAAAATTTATGTCGTCTGGCGTTAATGTGATTAAACACACTACCTTTTCTGTAGATGAATACTGGCCGTTTTAATTGAATAGATTATTCGGATCTCATTAATTGTTGAAAGTAAAGAACAGAATCAATCGTTTGATCAAGATGTGGAAGCTCATAATGCTCATAACAGTTCCCTTCCAATTTAACAAGACACAGAGCTTTACCTTTCTTGGTGTCTTCTTTTTCACATATTATTGTCGTACGTAATTAACTTATCACTGCCCATAATCATTTGAATCAGAAATGGTTCGATTTCGTTTCGTTTTAACAGTGAATTGCAAATGGAAATTCAGTCAATTAAATTTTTCGTTGCTAATTATAATGTAGCACCCAAACATCGATCTTTTTTCTTTAAATGGTTGATAACTGTTTGGTGATGAATACCTAGTCCCCCTGGCCACTTCGACGCCTCTTACGTGCAGGTCTTTCTCAGTTTTATCAATGACTTCATCGATTTTTTTAGTGATTAGTAGACCGGAAAATATTATCAGATTAAAAACGAAAATACCATTACGCTACTGTTACAGTATCGTCTCCGTAAACATCTCTGATTTTTTCACTAGTCTGCGACACATTCTTATGTACGCCTTATATAACAGAAAAGCAAAATATGACGGCAATGTTCCGTATTCTCACTAATTTCTTAACGTAGATAACTTTTCACAGATTAGTGCGATTTAAAAAATGTCTAACAAGGTAAAGCTTAAAATGTCACCTTTCAAACAAGCTATAGTGATGCTTGATATAATTAATATTACCAGAGATATTACGTTCTAGAACCATCTACCAATAATTTCTTTCCGATCTTTATCAAACACTACATAAGTATTTTGGGCGTTGTGTCACTTCATTACAATGCATAGTCATCTTATTGAAGCCAAGCCTAGTCTATATATATAAAGTGCGTTGTAATTGATTTCCTCTGAAATGATGTTTAACAGATATATTAAACGAAAAGTAAATTCAATACCAAGGTTTTTGTAGGTCCATTGGTTCGCGTGTTATTGACGTTAGAATGAACCCTTTTGTATTGCATAAGTTTTACTCGAAAACGAAATTTGTTAAAGCATTTAAACTTTGTGTGAGAAAATATTTGCAAAACTGTGTATATTTAAAAAACATATGTAGAAAGATTTTATTGGGTGTGTGGCTGCACTATTGTTCAACTTGGCTGTGCAACGCCCATATAAATTTTTTATTTATATGTCTATATCTTTACAACGGTTCGTATATCCTCGGTAAGTAATAGTTCAAGGTTCTGAATTTAACCTAAATAACTCAGTAGTTAATACACATCATTAATCGAAATATGGGCGAAATTGAATAAGTGGGTGTAACATCTCCCAAACAAAATTAATATTAATTTAGAATTAGAATTTGGTCTAAATGACTTCCTAGATTGTACAAACCATCAATTAAAAAGTGGGCGGAATCGGATAAGTGGGCATGGTACCTCTATACAAATTAAATAATGATTTTTGTATATCTTGATAGTAGTAAGAGTTGAAGTTTCTCAATTTGACTTAAATAACTTGGCAGACAATACAAATCATCACTTAAAAAAATATGGAATTTTGCATGTGTAGAGAACGGTAACAGTTAAAGCTTTCTTTATCTACCCACATCAGAAAAAAGCAGGTACAACACAAAGGCTGCAAAAACGCGGGAGGTATTACTCTAGTGTACCGTATATCTATATTTCTAATTTTTTCTACAAAAAGTCGGTTAATGTTCAATATCTGACTATATTTCAATGCTATTAAATTCAACAAACAGCCAATTTTACTGAATATATACCATAATTTTTACATGTTGAAACAAGTGTTGAGGTGGGGTGTGGTGTGGTATAGTGGTTAGAGTGCATGCATAAAACATAAACGACTCAGATTCGAATCCCTAGCATAGGACATGAAAAAAATGTAATTGAGCTATCGAGTGTTTAATAGAGTTCAACCTCCCTCCAGACAAATCTGTCTAAAGGAAACCCCCTGAACTTCCAGCTTACCACGAGCGATGATGAAAAACATCAGATGAATGATTAGGAGAAAACGCCACCTCATAAAACGCTGTGTAAGGATCACCGCCACCATTTAGCAAGAATTTTAACCACTATACAATCATATGAAGGTTAGCCACAGTAGACTAATCATCTACTTAGCTTAAAAATCAACATAATTGATAAAACTGGAAGGCAATAGATGCTTTGTAGAAAGCCAATACGCTCCCTAGAAAAGTGACGGAGAATAAATATCGTGTAGTGTTGAAGATAAAAATCTAAATACAAAATAAATAAATGGATTTTACTACTTGGCTAGTCTCCAATTCAGTTAATTGGCTTTGATTGCTTTGTTTTCTACAACTCGAATTAATTTCTGTCTACTTAATCACTCAAGTACACAAACACTATGTTCAAGCTCAAACAAATTCCCTTGGTACTGAAGTATTGACGAAATTAATTGTGCATGTTTACAACTGGTCCACAATTCTACAAAAAATAACCTAAATTCTATTATGATTATTCGACTTAAAAAGTTGTAGCCGTTGGCAATAAAGCTTAACAAAATAAAAAGGACAGTAACATTAAATTTAAGTTTCTCAACAAACTCTTTAAGGCCTTGTCAGTTTCAACGGATGTTCATCGACATTTCTACACACAATTTTCTTTTTCTGTTTTCTTAAAGTATTAGGTATGATGAAAGTTTATGGATCCTGACATGGGTGTTGATGAAAGGAAAAGTATAAAATATACTGAAATTTAAGTAAGTGGAAAATTGTAAACAATTTGTGTTCTTTTCTTAACACTTTGATTGATTTGATGACTTTCAATATTATTTTCAAAATAAATAAATGCATTAATTGATTAAAAATTATGAGTTTGAATTTTTTACTTTACCTTGCACATTCATAGAATTCAGCAAAACAAGTTGTAACATAAATATGAGCACACACTATGAAATGGGCGTGGCAGATGTGCAGTTGTATTGACGGTTTGTTATGTTAACAATTATTGATTTATTAAATGTCACCTAAGCTTTTTAAATATTTGTTATATCTGATGTTTAACAGCTGATAGTTGTTTTGTGTTCAGTTTGATCATTTTTGATTTGACTTACACTAAAGCAATGTTTACATAAAATCTAATCAAATCAAAATTTTGTTCTCCGATTAAGTCCATTTTTGGTTGAATAGGTAAATGAGCAGAATTGTCGCATAACATTACATCCACATAAAATCACTGTTTGGTGCGCTTTATGGGCTGGTGGAGTCATTGATCCATATCACTTCAATAACGATGATGAGCAGAAAGTTACTGTCAATACTGAACGGTATAGAAACATGATTAGAAATTTTGTCGTACCTCAATTAGCTGGCAATAATTTTACTGACATGCGGTTCCAACATAGGGATGCCAAATTTGAAATCAATAAAATCAGTATATAACCGATAAAAAATCTGTACATTTGACAAAAATCAGTATACTTTTTATTAAAAATAAATTTCAATACATAACGATTTAAACAAAAAACAAAACATATGTATATTTAAAGCAGTTTAAGCAATACACATAAAAGCTAGGCTGTGGTATGGTAGAGAAAAGTTCTTCGGTTCAATCACAGGCCAGACCATCTCAAAATTTTCAACAACGATATCACCTCACAACAGTGCTAGCGACTGGTTATGAGTATTTCCGCTATGAAAAACCAATACATGGCATTACACTTTCCGGCATATTTCCGGCATATGGCCACCGCGCTTTTATTGAAGAAGCGCATTCTAACCATTCAATTTTGGGCCATATTTTCGAGCTTAAAGCTTTTAGTTAGCCGTATGCCACGAATAACAAGAACGATGTTTGCCTCCAAGGCGCCAATTGTTGTGGCCCCATAAAAATAATCGACAGATATCAATTCCCACGAGTTAAGAGGCCATTTGGCAGCTCCATTGCTAGGAATCAATTTATCTCTAAATTCTGATGGCAATAAATCAATGTAACGTGGCGTCATTTTGTTGAAACTACGTCTCACCAAGATCAACCTTATCCATCTTCATTGGCGATAACTCAAACTCCGGTTACAGTTTTAAAGAAATAAGGTCCAATAATGCCACCGGCATGTAATCCGCAATTTTAATTATTAACAAACCGGTTAAGCCAAAAATGACTCTTATCGCTGAATATAATTTTGTAAGTTGCGCAAATTGATGAGTGCTTTTTAAAGTAAATCTAATCTCTTTATGATGACTTGCCAAAGTATATTGATCATAAATGTCAAAAAGTGAGCCCGAGAGTTAATTTGGACTTAAATAAACACTCTCTTCAACAAAAATTTGTCTTTACCATCAATTCACTTTCAAAATTTTATATCCAAAGTTCATTAATCTTTTTTCTTCACTTCAAAAATATTAATCTAATTTTTAGAATCTAAATTTAAAACATCAGAGTTCTAAATTTTTTTATCTTCATCTTAACACGTTCACCAAATTGCAACAGTTACTACAAATTGTTGTGCCATTCTCTTCTTATTTTCTATGCTGCAAAGAAAAGTTTTTAATTTTTAATCTTGTGAAGAAAAAAACAAAAGAGGAAAAAGAAAAATAGTTTTAGAATATTATTTAGGATTAAAGAAACTTTAAAATATGCCATAGATTTAATTAAAGAAATTGCAATAAAAGCATCTCTGCGAAAACTACAAAAAATTATTTGGATAAACGCTCATTGTGAAATAGACTACTAGCCACATTAATCCTTTACAACACAGCTTGGCTATATCGGTTTTGTCAAGTTGTGGCCAAAAAAACTAGTTTACAACTCTCTGTACTGTAAGCCATTGATTTTTACCTTCTTTTTAATTTTTTCGCGTGAATCCTAAATGCTTTATTCGACTTTTTTTAAAATACATGCCGTACTGCTGTACTGATTTGTGTATTTGATGTTATTGCCGCACTGATTTAAATTAAATTAAATTAAAAATAACTCAAACGTCTTAAAAAGGTTAAAACGTAACAATAGAATAATGAACAGTGCTCAAGAAAACACCTAACCTATTTTAAACGTTTGAGTTATTTTTAATTGCGTCAAAATAAAATAACACCACGTTGTTGTTTTTATTTCCTTATTCAAAAAAATGATGCACAATATTTGCAAAATCTATGTACTGATGAAATTAAGCTAAGTCAACATTTCTTTAAGTTTTGATATTCCGTTCGTCAATAAGATAAATTCATTTATTTTTTTAGATCCACAAAACACTTTTCTAAATTTAAAGTTGTCGTTTGAAAATTCTTCACAAATAATTGTTTTATTTTCTAATTAATTAACATTTTTACGAAATACTTAGCCAATACATTTATGATAAGCCTGATGCAATTTAAAAATTAGAAAATATTAGCTTAAAGAGCTTGATGGCACAGCTTGCCAAAACGTAGCTTCTGCTATGTATCACAGTCTGGTATACAAAAATAATCTGCTGCAGCGCTAATTCGATTTGTTCAGTTCACTGCGATATCTTTTGTACATAAGAGCTTGGGTCTTTCAAAGAAAATAAAATAGGCAAATAGTTTTATGCGCTGAAAAAATTTCAAGACAAAAATCAGTACAAAAAGTACAAATATGAAAAAAAAAACAGTACATTTGCGTACTGATTAAGATGTTATGCATAAATCAGTACATTAAATAAAAATCAGTACAGGTACTTTAAAAAATGGTACGTCTGGTATCCCAATTCCATGTCACACAGTGCGCGCTATAATTGATTTACTCAAACTAACTTTTGATGACAGAGTAATTTCACGTAATGTTTCAATTAATTGGCCATCGAAATTTTGTGATTTAACACCATTGGATTATTTTCTTTGGGGTTAATCCCATAAACCAGAGACAATTAACCACCGGGAAATCAACACTCGAAGAGTAGTTAGCGATATACGAACGCATATACTGCGAAAAGTTTGTAAAAATTTGAATTCTAGTTAGTGCCTGTACGCGCCAGCTGTGGCACCCACATGGCCGCAATCATATTTAAACATTAATGTCATAAAATGCAACAAAAGCCGTTTCATTGATATTAAAAATATACTTCTTTGTTTTCTTATTGTATGATTTATACTTGAGTAATTGCAGTAAAAACACCCAATAGTAAAGTAATAAATAACTACATATGTATACAACTATTTAAAAAAAATATCTTAGTTGGTCACATTACATTGCATAAAGCAACGTTCACACTTGCATTATTTTTTATTTATTTTTAATTGTTGAATCCATCATTTTCGTTTAATATAATATCTGTCATATTCATACACTTCGTACACATTCCAGGTCATTGCATCTTAGTAAGAATTTCGAGAGGGATCAAGGACGGGCTATTTGGAAGAGTAGAGTAAAAAGATTTTTTTAAGTTTTACTTGTGGTTGTCTTTTATAGTTTCTCTCTACGCCACGTGTAATAATAGGATGAAGGTGTTGTGTATGCAGAAGCAAACATTAAGAAAGGGTTTATAAACCTGCGTAATGGTGTGAAGTGTTTAAAGGACACAATGAAAGCGATACGCGTTAAAATAAATTAATTGATTATATATTGCATGCTTATGTGGGCAAAAAAATTGATTTTTAAAGCAAAATTATTATTTGGATTGTTGTTGTTATTGTTGAATTTAATTTCTTGAACATAATTTTTCTTTCTCTATGTTTCGCTCCTTATCTTCGCAAGCGTCGCAAAACTCTGTGTTATATTTTCTTATTGATTTTAACACCCACAAATTTTTTTTGGGAAATATCTGAATGGCTACAATTCGCGGCTACAATTGTGCACTTAATTATATTCATCTATGATAACTGTGAGCAATGTTCTATGAGTAATGAACATTGCTCAAGAAAACACTCTTGTTACGTTTTAACCTTTTTGAAATGTTTGAGCTATTATTAATTGCGTCAAAATAAAATAAACACCTCGTTGTTGTTGTTTTATAGTTTTTATTTCCTCAGTTTATCTTTGAAAAGTTTATCCTAAGCAACTTATTTATCTTGCACTACTTAAAATTAGCTTATACAACACTTTTATTTACGCCTAAACACGACTCTATTTAATGACTGCAAAATGATAACTAAATCGACGTAGGCAAAACAGTCACCTTATATACTTAATTGCCTACAGTTTGAAAAGTTTCGGAAATATCTCAAACGCGCTCATATCCTCTAGTTTATATCTGTTAATTTTAGACATGTGAGATTGTGTTACACAAAGATGTTCGAATTGGCAATGCCGTCATATACTCAAATCAGTACGGCAATACCATCAACTACACAAATCAGTACGGCAATACAGGGTAACACATTATCAACTGTTACACAAACCAATAAACAAAAATCCCGCAAAACAGTCTCCAATGTGGTGTATTTTCTTTTTAGGCACTTTTATTTTCGTAACACTATTTTAGGCAACATTGCTCAAGGAAGATATGCTCTGGAGATAATTTAAAATCATTTTGACACGACTAAAGTTTTTTTCAATTTTTTTTCTTCAAGCCTTCATATCAAATGTAGTAAAATCATTTATAAAACTGCAGAATAATATTTTTTCAACACAACAGCTAATAAAATCAGATTTAATGGCTCCATGTATTTAAAAAAAATGTCGAATAAAGCATTTAGGATTCACGCGAAAAGATTAAAAAGAAAAAATATCAATGGCTTACAGTACAGAGAGTTCTAAACTAGTTTTTTTGGTCACAGCTTGACAAAACCGATATATCCAAGCTGTGTTGTAAAGGATTAATGTGGCTAATAGTCTATTTTACAATGAGCGTTTATCCAAATAATTGCTTATAGTTTTCGCAAAGACGCTTTTATTACAATTTCTTTAATTAAATCTATGGCGTATTTAAAAGTTTCTTTAATCCTTAATAATATTTTAAAACTATTTTTCTCTTTCCTCTTTTGTTTTTTTCTCTACAAGATTAAAAATGGCATTGATTATTAAAAACATTGCACTGATTTAAAGCCAAGAGGTTAAGGAAGTTCATATCTTGCACGTGTTAATGAAGCTGCACAATGGGTTGTTGCAAATTATTAAAGTTTACAAATTATTACTTTGAAATACAGTTTAAGGTTGCGCAAATATATATATTACGGCTCAGATACTTTCTTTAATAATTTTAGTTTTGAAATTCTATAGTATATCTGCTAATTTATAGTTGTCGACTTACAGTCTAATAATACAGATTCATCTGCTCTAGTGCAGTGTAACGCGGTCGGAAGTGTATTGCATTTTTAAAAAAATTGTAACGTTTTCAGATCTGCGCTAATAATGCACCTTTTTCTTGTATTTGAAATCTGTTTTATTATGCCAAATATGCGCCGTTTTGATCGATAATAATTTGCCATTTTTAGAGTGAAGCCGTTTTACATCAGCATATAACGTATGGGTTTTCAGAGCGAAAAACTGCTCCAATTACGTTTTGCAGACCTTTTTGGAAATTAAATTTATACCATTAAGAGAGTTCTACAGAGATCTAAACAAATGATAATGTGATAGTTCAAAATTCGCGCTATATGGTGGATGCATCGCAACTCCTCATCCAAGCTCTCTCAGTTTCTGCCGGGTCATCAAATTTGTGTGCGGTCTGGCGTTGTCATAATGAAACACAACACCTTTTCTGTTTATTAGTTCTATCTTTCAGACAACTCCATCTGAAAAATACAGAAGAAGCCCTCTGACCTTTCCGCATACCTCTGGCGATGATTACAAACAACACACGCATGATCAGGAAAACACGCCACCTACTGGGAAAAAATTACAATACTAAAAGTAAAGTTCACCAATTAGCAAGGAATATCACCACTAAAATTATATGGAGGAAGCTACAGTGGATTAATCATCTACTTAGCTTGAAGGATCAAATTGATTAAAGAAACTGAAACAAAGCAATGGATGCTTTGTGGAAAGCCAAGATGCTCCCGGGGAGAAAAAAAAAATAAAAATTCAGTCCACTTTAATTACATTTCTTGCTTAAATCTTGTCAATTGTTGACAGTAGAGATCAGAATCAATCGTTGGGCCAGGTTGTAGAAGCTCATAATTAACAATTCACTTTTAATCCCACCAGACACACAATATTACCTTTCTGGCTTTACTACTATCTGCGAAGCTTCACCTTGCTTCTGGAACTGCTTTTCATCGCTTTTCATTTTCCGTTTTAGCAGTGAATCGTAAATGAAAGTTCGATTAGTTAAATTTATTACTATAAATTCAGGTGGCACCCAAGCATCCATTATTCCGTTTATATTCCGGTCTTTCTCAATATTTGTCATGACTTCATCGCATTTTTTAATTAATGATTGGTGAACTATAGCGAGGTGCATCTTTAAGATCAAAACCAGCAGACCGAAGACGAACAAACCATTTCGCTGCTGTTTTGCTAATTACAGCATCGTCTTCGTAAACTTCATAAATTCAAAAATTCTATTAAGCATATAGGTTGATTTGGGACTATCTCTTGAATGCTGGTGACGACAATTCACATTTTTTTATGGAGTAAATTAGTGAACATATTTGTTTGTAGCAAAATTTCAGAAGAAAATATGAAGAAACAACGTGCTGTAAAAGTTGGTACTGTAACCAATTTCCCATTCTACCAAGCCAACCATCCTAAGCAAACATCGGGTAATGCAATGGTTTGATTGATCTGTACCTGACCAAAACAGAAATACCTGCGCAAAGATCAGGGCCTAATGTAATTGAACATCTTCAAAAGCAATTGGCTAGAAGAGTTTACCAGAAAAAATTAAACACCCTAGTTCAGCTTAAAACGTTTAAGTTTTTTCCAATTGCGTCAAATTAAAATAAACACCACGTTGTCGCTGTTTTACAGCTCACTTTTACGGTGTACAATTATAACTATACATTCTCCAAATTATTTATCTTGCACTTAATATTCGTTTATACAACACTTTAATTTTCGCCTAAGCACGACTTTACTTTATGACTGCAAAACGATATGTATATCGACATAGGCAAAGCAGCCTCCTTACATACCTAACTGCCATAAATTTTAAAAATGGTCGAATTGGCAATGGCGTCAAATGCCCAAATCAGTATAGCGATACCGTCAAATACACAAATCAGTACGGCATTACCAGGGTAACACGTCAACAACCCTGACACAAACTAATAGACTAAAATCCCACAATACAGTCCCTGATGTGGTGTATTTTCTTTTAAGGGATATCTATTTTCGTAACAATATTAATTTTACTAATATTGAGTTGCCTAGCCCTTATTTTTTTGAAAGTTCCTTAAATATTCATTTTATGGATTCAATTAGGCTCGATAATGTTTCGCCGGAAAATTCATTAAATACAATTTCCACTTGTCAATAAAGTTCGTCCTTATTTTTGCAATTATCGCGGTTTATTTTGAGATCTACAATATCCCATAGATTTTCTGGAAGATTGAGATCGAGCAAATGCGCTAGACATTTCTAAATATTGATTTGTTTGCTTATAAAGCACTCTTTCACTCATTTATCGGTGCATTTTGGATTGTTACCCTGTTGGTTTGTCCAATCAAGTGGCATTTTCACTTCTGCATGCGGTATAAGTATATATAACAAAAAATCCTTGTAGACGAATCGATCCATTACATCATCTAATATTTTGTTCATTGGCCTGATTCCATGGCTAGAAATGCATTACACAAATAAAACACTTCTTTTTTATGTTTCACTGTGCCTTTGGTATACCTAGAATTAAGACGTTGTCTTTTTTATTCAGCTTAAAAGGTAAATCCATAAGAACGTCTAATATAAAACTTGGATTCCTCAGAGAAGATTACGATCTTCCATTAAAAGTACACCTAAGCTTATTTGCTGCTTTGTAAATACAATTCTGCCCGATCTGTTTTTGGCAGTAGTAAATGGTCTTTTTTCATTTCGACATGATCATGTTTGGATGCATCTAATCGAAAAATTTAATATTAATTGATTTGTAATAGACCTTCTTGATATAAAGACATACTTTTTTATTCATCGGAGTACCGTTTGGTCGTTGCGTTTGCTGGTTTTCAGTGGTCTACCACATCTGTGTATGGTTGTCAATGAGCCTGATGAACGCAAACGGTTAATAATACGGTAAATAACACTGTGTAGAATCCCCAATTTGTTTGCGATTTATATCACTGATTCATTTTTATTAATTAATGATTTTAATTATTTTTTTCTTCAATTGTTCATTACTGTGACAGAGTTTGACAGATTCAAATTTTCTCTAATGTTGAATTGATCGTTTTTCTTACTGAACGATTATTTGTCGTTGGTAAATTAACTATTTAACTACTTCGTGCTATTGTTTTGACGCATGCAAAATAGCGGTTTTGTAAAGTTGACATAAATTTTTACTGTTACAATTTGTTTTTTTTTCTGTTTTTCTTTTAAAAGGAGTATATAACCGTTAGAAATTAATAAATAAAATTAAAATTCCAATGAGCTTTTCTATGTTATGAAGATATATGATAGTAAGTACAAGCTCGTGCATATATTTTGTCGGATACTGTATGTACATACATATATAGACATAAAGATGCATTTTTCAAGTCGCCATTTTTTTAAATAAAATTTATCTTAATCTTAAAATCTTATGACACTGTGCCTCAATGACCTTGTGCAGTAAGTTTCAATGAACCCTCCTGCACTAATTGATGCACATAATTTTCTGTGCAATAATATTATTGCACGTAAATAAGGGTTTGTTTTTCTCTTTTTTTATTTCGTTTATGGAATTAAAAAATATTATTTTAACTTGATTATGTCGTCTATTAAAAATGGTTTTATTTGCAATTTTATATCAAATTAAAATCCATTCATTCCAGTAATTCGTCACGTTATGATGGAACAAACAACATCATTCCTATCAAACGTTCGTTTGTTCATTCATTCACTACTGATAAAGTGTTGTTTACGTTTGTTTTGCGCCGTAGATGATGAATTTAATCCTTGGTAATAAATACACTTGGAAGTTGAGAGATTTATAACAAATAAAAAAAATTGGATTTTTTTTTTAAGCAAAATAATAAAAATAAAATTATGCTTTACACTGGTACTTGTAGTAATAGATCGAATGGCAACATATTATATAACCCTACAAAGCGTGGAAAGTGTTCTATAGGCCAATTTTAACGAAATTAAAAACAATAAGTGACAAGCCATAGCTTCGGTGGCATACCTCTATCCGTCGGTCCACTTTAATGTACCGAATTACTACCTTGATCAAAAAGATTTCGGAATAGCCGCCGTGTGGCGATCCAATCCTTCCAATTTGAGCTTTTTTTTGTTAAGTTGGTACATTTGATGTTGATATTCTCGCTAAGTCTTAGCGTCATAGCTTGACATTTGCAAAATTTTCATAGCCTAGAATACATCGATCTCAATGTGTGTTGGTAATTTTTTACAATTTTGACCGTGTTAAGGTTGCAAAAGGCATGATTTGCGAGCAAAATCCGATCCACATTCATCAAAAGAATCATTACTGGAGACGAGAAGTGGGTTTATGAGTACGACACGCAATCCAGACATCAGGCAAGTGAATGGCTTTCACCAAATGAGCCGGTACCAAAAAAACCCATCGTTTTTAGTCAAAAAAGAAGACAATGCTCACGGTTTTCGTGTTGTAATCCATGATGCACTACACTACACTGCCTAAAGGCCAGACTGTAAGCAAATAGTATTATTTGGGCGTTATGAGACGTTTGCGTGAAGCAATCCATGGAAAAAGGCAGAAAACTCGTGAATTTTGCACCATGATCACGCACCGCCGCACAGTGCCATCATTATTCGAAATTTTATGATGAAAATTCAACAAATACCATTCAACAGTCAACGAATCCGCCTGATTTGGCTTCCTGTCAAGCTATGACGCTAAGATTTAGCGGAAATATCAACAACAGATATACCAACTTAACAGATCACATGATCATGGCGGTCAATTATCACGGCCATAGAATTTCTTGCGTTAAAGAGCCATTGTTTCGTTGGCTGTGTGACAAATGGCACTATCCTGTAGGAACCACATATCGTCTAGGTCCATATCCTCAATTTCTGGCCACAAGAAGTCCGTCATTATGTCGCGATAGCGAACACCATTCTCGGCAACTGCTTGGCCGATCTCATTTTTGAAGAACTACGGCCCGATGACGCCGCCAGCCCATAAACCACACCAAATAGACACTCTTTATGGATGCATCGGCTTTTCAACAATCACTCGTAGATTCCGGAATGCGGCAATTCTGTTTGTTAACGAATCCAGAAGTAAAAGTGTGCCTCATCGCTAAAGATGATTTTCTTTGTAAAGTCACCATTCACTGTTGTCTGTTCAATTAACCATTCGACGTATTGACGACACTTGAACTAGTCAGTAGGCTTCAACTCTTGAATCAATTGAACCTTGTAAGCATGTAAATTCAATTCTTTCTTCAAAAGTCGCATCAGTAATGTTTGTGGGACGTTCAATTGTTAGTCACGACGATGAGTCGAGGTAGGTGGCTATTCTACCATTTCCTACGTGCCCGGTTTGCTGAAATTTGCGCACACTTAACGCGCTGCTCAATTGTGTACCTCTCCATTGTTGAATTTTTCAAACACTGAAATAAAGAAATGTCAAATTAAGTTTAGAAAAAACTTGACGTTAATGTGTTAATTACAATTAACATCGTGCAGTGTATGCGGCTTAAAGCACTAAGATCACACCAATGGCAGTATTATATCTCTATCATTTAAGCCATTTACTGCCTTTTAAAATAATTACATAATTTCGAATAAATTTAAAAATAACAACTTAATCAATTTTATACAATTAAATAAAAACCGTCACATTATTAATTTATCACCGAAACAAAAAACAGTCAGCTTAAGTGCGAGGGTTGTCACCCCTTGGTGTAAATTGATTTTCGCTATAAAAGGAAATTCGCTGAACGACCAAAATAGAAAAATAAAAATCACAAATAACAAATTCGTAAGCGCCTTAAATGTTGTTTTTCTGTTTTGTTAAATAATTATACAACCAGTTAAAAAATACAAAAGACAACTTTCCAAACAGCCGATAATATATAAAAAAAAATTATAAAAAATTAATTGATGCTGCCGATTAAAAACTTTAAAGAATTTTTTAAAAAATATATAAATAATGCTTAAAAATTAATTTATTGCCTATAAAAACATCATTATAATCGATTAGCCAGTATTTTTATTAGATTTTCAAAAACAAAAAAAAAAAAACATCTCACGTGCTTTAAAATATTTAATAGTAAACAAACGCTACGCAATCATTCACTACAGTGAGCATTGCATGTTATGAGATTTGTTCTGCCCGCATGAGAAAAAAGATTTATCGTTGCCACTGCTGCTGCTACTTTTTTAAATCCATTCACATGTGTTGCCTCTTATTTGTTCTAAGAATCCTTGAAAATCTTTTTACAATTGACTTAGGATGTTATTAATGTTACCGGCACCTGTTATGTTATGTTGTCTTCACTCGTGTTGTCGATTTAATTGTAATTGTAAGAAATTATTTGTAAAACCCATATAAGTGGCAGCTTGTGCCACTAAATGTATTTGCTTTAGGGTTATGCATATACAAGACTGGAAGAAAAAGTTTATCATCATGACCCCCTTTGTGATATTTTATATCACAAAATACATTTTTGTTTCATGTGTGTCAAGCACGGTCTAAATAAATTCATTTTTCTTTTTTTTAAGGAAAAGAAAAGAAAGCCGAGGCGATAGAAGGTTATGCAAAAGGTTTTCTGTGCAAAATTTTATCTCTATTTTAACCAAGCCTTACAGCTTAGAGTTTACTTTGATGCATTTAGTGATTAAATATAAGAAGGTTGACTGTTTAAAAACTTTTCACAAAACATGTCTCAAGTTTTGCATATCAGGCCCAATATTTACTAAGTCTAATAGTGTGATGTGATGTTACTTGAAACTGGTCTTAGTCAAAGGCCATCATAAAAATGAAAATTTAAGCCCCCCTAAATGTATTATATACTTTGAGCAACTCTAATAGGAAACATTTTGTGACAGCAAGGATTAATTAAATTGTAATAATAATTCCCATAATATTCCTTGGAGAAACAGGGGTTCTTCTTTCAGTTAATAAACTGCACCCGATTCTAAAGGGTGACCCATTTAAAAGTTTAAATGTAAGCCGTTCGAAATTTTGCAAAATTTATATTTTTGTTGTGAAGTACAATCGTTCCGATTAGAAATGAATTATTATTTCATTCATATACTTGTCGCGGCTGGCCTCACAGTACCACATTCGATCTGTCCGATTTTCGAGAACTTTTACGAGTGTGTACGGTCGTATCTCGGCAATAGCATCACGAATGTTGGCCTTCACATGTTCAATTTTCTCTGGCATAACACTTGTTTTTAACGGCGCCCCACAGCAAAAAGCCCAACGGTGTCAAATCGCAGCTTCTTAGCGGCCAACTGACATCACCATTTCCGGCTAACGGCCATCAAACGTTTGACGCAATAAATCGATTGTGGCAAGTTAAACCATCCTGTTGCAGCCAAACACCGTTCACATCAATACCATGAAGAGCGGGCACAAAAAAATCGATTATCATGGTACTATAGGTGTCTCCGTATTAATATTTTGTTTATTAAAACAAAAATTAAATCGCACATTATTGTTTGTGATAATTATTATTTATCATCTAATTTATGTTAAAACGTAAGCCTGTTTTTTCTAACTTTAATTTAATTAAAACATCAGATGACTGTTTCTAACGAATTTCCTATATACTAAGCTAGAAACTATTTATATATATAAATATCTACTTGCCACTACAAACATACCAGTATTCTGGTAGCTTGTTTAGATAAAAGCCCGCATAAATATTCGTTTATTAAATGGGAAGATAAGAAGCGTTTAGCAAAACATGCTGAGCAATAATACTCTCCGATACGACAGTTCAAAACAATTTATTATAAATGCAAATTATTTTTTGTTTATTTGTCTTTTTTTGCGGTGACAAATGTCTGAAACGCGTGTATTTATTTATAAAAAATAAATAAATGTTTGGTGTAATTGGAGGCAACATATTAAGGTTCGCAAAAGCAAATTGAATAATATGTGCACGATGCGTAAGGGAATTATGGTATTAATCGATTGGTATAATTGAAAATCAGTGTGTGAACCAATAAAAAGTAAATTGCACATACATATGCATAAAAAACAATGAGCTCCTGTCTTATGTTTTACTTAAAAGGCTCTGTCTTTAATGTAATTTTTTTCTTAATAAAAAAAACGTGACAAAGCTTTTATTTATAGTTTAAAGCCGATGAGGCTTTAAGCTGCACTATATATGCATATATAATATTTTTTGATGGTTTCTGCCATTTATGGCAACTTTCATAAAAATTTGATGAATAAACGCCACCTACTAATCGTGTCTTAAAGAGGGAATCGAAACAAAAACCAAAAAATAAAAGAATACGTGCTGCAAAAATGTCTTTGCTTTCACGATACAATATGAGAAAGATAACCAATTCTCATACAGTTTCAACTGTCATATATCTACTTGGGATTCACACATCCTAATGCAGCGTGATTTCAAAGAAAATTGAAAACTTGCTGTCGTTTGAAACACTTTTGAATGCATAATAATTCTTACGTAGAAAGACGGGAAAATTGACATGCCTAGAAACACGGATAATTAAATTAATATTAGTGGGAAATATTATTTAAATTTAAAAATTGTTTATTCAGTTTCAAAATATCACAGAAATGAATAAGGAATAACGTTCTACAATGAGGTAGTTACGTTACACGAAAAACAACGCATTAAGCAACGCATTATTAAAGGGTGGTCCAAGCAAAATGCTCGATGTTAATTGTAAATAAAACAAAAAATTTTCAGAGAATTATCTTATCAATTATGCGTGAAGTGAAATATCGGCCAAGTGTTCGTCACAGCTTCGATGGCATACCTATACCCATTGGTACATATTTTCAATGACTGTGAGACATAATTGAGGTTCAATGTCGTTATTGTGCTGAATCATCTTGATTGTTCTTGGCTTAGTGACGTACACTTTTGCTTTCAAATATTCCCAAAGAAAGAGTCCAACGTCCAACGGTGGCCGATTAACATCACCACAACATAAATTTGTCGCGAAAAAGATCCATTGTTTCGTTGGCTGTGTGGCAAGTGGCATCATTCATTTGGAAGCACATATCGTCCAGGTCCATATCCTTATTTTTTGGCCACAAAAAGTCCATTAACAGCTCGCGATAGCGATTACCATTCACTGTAACTGATTGGCCGACCTCATTTTCGAAGACGTAGGGTCCGATGTGTTTCTACATTTCCTATGGACCCGGTTTGCTGAATTTTGCGCCTAATTCTCCAGATTGTGGACACATTGCGTTTTTATTTGAACGACCATTTTTGTAGAAGGCTTCAACAATCTTAGCTCTCTGCTTAATTTAATAGCTCTCCATGGTTGAGTTTGTCAAACACTGAAACAAATAAATGCAAAATTAAGTTGGGCAAAAAACTTGACGTTAAGATGTGACTCACAATTAACATCATGCATTATGGTTGGAGCACCCCTCATCAGGCAAAAAGATGAACCATGTTTTTTTCTTTTACACAAATCACGCTCACAAACACTGACTCGGCAGTCATGATGGTATACAGAGTAAAAGCTTCTTTGTAACAACTGCAATACGATAGGTATCCATATTATCCCCGCTTCTTTGAATATAGTTCTTGATGTTATCGCTCAGAATGGTGCAATGATGAACAGGTTCATATGATGTGGACTTAACCAAGAATTAGAGAGTTTGGAATGCACCAATGATATTTACCTCTTAGCACACACAGCTAAGCCTAAATTTCTAGAAGGTGCTGCAACTATGGATGTTAGTTCTGAAATATAACATCACGCAATGCCTATGCTATCCAGGTCTTCATCCGTCTTTGCCTTCGAAGAATATTGGAAATTTTTTGGCCAAACAACAACGTTCAATTCACATGTACATACATATGTATATTCTCGATTGCAAATGGCGCTGGATTGATCATACTATTCGAAAATCACCGGAAGACGTAGCCAGAACTGCCATGGACCAGAAATCACAGGGAAACATGCGCGAAGTGGTCGACCACTGCATACATGGAGAAGACAAATTAAATTCGAAATCAACTAAACCGTTCGAGGTTGAAAAAAATCAAACATAATGCTACAAAGAGGACCGAATAAAAGGAGAGTGTTACAGCCCTTTGTTCCTCCTAGTTACTATAGAACCAGGCATATACAACCAAAGCTGCCGAAGATTTTTCAACGAAAAAAAACTCAGAAATATAACTGTTTAATAAAATATTTGTTGCTAGATATACAAATGGGTCAAATGACTCCTATCCGTTTTTCTAGGTTATTGTGCTATTTATTTACATTTAAAACTCTTCAATAAAATAGAAATTCTTTTGAAATAAATTTAATCCATTTTTAACAAAAGTTACGAAATTTCATTAAAAAATATTGGCAATCCAATATCAAATGGGTCAAATGATCCCTTCACTTCTCCCTGGTGTTAACGGGTGATCTTTTAACCGTTTACGCTTTGAAAAAACACTGAAAATTTACAAAACTGAATGAATATTTATTTGGGGCTATACATGAATGCGTCATTTACTTTTTAAGGTTTATTTTTCTCCGTCACTACTCTTGGGCCAAAATGATGGCTTGCCACAAAGCATCCATTGCTCCCTTTCAGCTTTTTTAATCAATTTGATCTTTCAAACGAAGTAGGTGATTAATCCACTGTAGCTTCCTCCATATGATTTTGCGTAGTGGTGAAGGTCCTTGCTAATGTGTGGTTATCTTTACTTTAGCATTGTTATTTTTTCCCAGTAGGTGGCGCGTTTTTCTGATCATTCGTCTGATGTATGTGGGAAGGTCAAGGGGACTTTTCCTTTATTTTTTAGATAGAGTTGTCTGGAGGGAAGTTGCATTCTCTTTATTAAACATTCGAAGTCACAATTAAATTTTTCTTCGTCATGTCCTCTGCTGGGGTTCGAACCTGGGTTATGCGTGCGCTCTAACTACTACACCACACCAGGTTTATTTTATGTAAATGTCGCCGGCGGCTACGTCGTAGGTGATTCATCTGTGAGCTCTAATTTTGGCAATCTTTTTCCAGCAGTCAACTGATGCCGCAGATCTTAAACTGCTTCTGATTGCTTTTCCCACAGAGAAAGTGAATACGATCGTACTTTATTTGATACTATTTAACTCCTAAAAACACCACAGTACTCCTCTAACAGATTTGATGCTCTTATAATTATTTTACTATTCTATACATTTTTTATATTCTTTTTCTTAGCATTTGCCTGTTCTTATTTCTTTTTGGTACTAATGAAAACTCGATTGTACTATTACAAAAATCAGGTTGGGCACCCCTGCGCCTATTATATTACTAAAAAGAATAACAAAAATCCGCAAAACCAATATACGTGCTGTTTACTAATAACCAAGTCAACAACAACAACATTGGCAGAAATGTAGTAAATATAAGTAAACGGCAACGACAAAAACAGACAGAAAAGAAAACAAATAACACAATAACAAACAACAACAAAACAACAAGAGCTAAAAAAAGTGGATGAGTGCACTCGCATGACTTCATAAGAACTGAAAAGAAAGTAAAAGAAAGAAATGGAATCTACTCGAGAGGTTTGAGTGCTTTCGAAGTATTTGTTTACTCAGCCTTATATCACGCAAATCAATGCAGACATCAATCAGTTTATTTGGTGTAAACCCAGCGAACAAGTTTATGTGTAGCAATATCAGTGTAAAGAGAGTTTATTGGTTTGACTTGGTGTGAAGAGAGTTTTTAAGGAGAAAACTCGTGAAGTAAGAAAAGAGTTTAGTTGGAGCTAACTCAGTGAAGAGAGTTAAGTATGGATAACCTCTGGTTGAAAAGATTGTGATCAGACCTAAGTTGTAACAACGATCTGGTTAAAAGATCTTTAGGTTGAAAGATCTGTCAAGTAATTGTTTTTGTTTACGAAGTTGCAAACAGATTGAGTAATTAAAAATAAAAATTGTTTTTGCTCGTGAAAAGGTTAGGAGCGGTAGCGCACAAAACTATGTAAATAAAGGATTTTAATTAAAAACCAAATACAGAAATTTATTTTATTTTAACTGAAATCTACAATCTCATAAATACACGTTTTTAAAAGGTAAAAACCTAACAATACCATTTAACAAAAATTAATTAAGTTGAAATATGTAGGAAGTGATACTGTTTTTCTGATGGGCATTATCAAGTACAACAATAATCAGTTTTTGAAATATTCAAAATATCTCTAAATTATGAGTTACGGATAAAAAACGCCTGCTTTTCTAGCCTACATGCACTTATAAGCTAATAACTTAACTGAATATTAACCGATTGAAAGTTTCTAATATTGAAAAAGTACAACATAAATATTATGATATTACTTATTTAGATAAGATCAATGGATGGTGTGCATAATATGTATATTCATGAACACCAGGCGACTCTGGATGACATACCGAGACATTCGACGGTTATTCTTACTTGAGTTTATGGACATAAGAACATTGAAGATAACTGCGTGGCAGATACAATACTTTGAATTCGAACGGATCGATTGTTAACATAGGTGCTTCTCTTAGATAGGATGAACGGCTGGTGTCATGGAAATTTCTCAAAATTACGATCATACAATGAAAAAGTGAACTCACCAGCTATGAGATCAAAAGTTACCGGAGGTTACCGGTGAATGTAGCAGCTGTTGAGGCTGCCTGGAACACGTGCTAGAAACCTTGTATGGGTTATTACTGACAGTTGGCTATTGGGAGATATGGTTAAAGAATAAGAATTCCATATAATTATCTTTGCAGAAGTTGCAATCATGAAGAGGAGGAGGAGGAGTCTATGAAACACTTTTTTGTTAGCAAGAGATTTGACGATAATGACTACTTCCAACGTACGATCTGAACAAAATACCTTGCCTTCATTAGGGCGACTGAATGATTAACTATAGTTAGACATGAACTGTGAGGTTCGGGAATAGACACATGATAACAGAACGAGACCTACCATTAGGACTCAAGTTAGCCTATGGTAGCTGCCAGTTTAACCAAGCCTAACCTATATTTAGTTAATAATAAAATACTACTTATATATACTATTATATTTTGTTTTATAAAATCTGATACTCTTGCTTTCAAAAAAGTACTCTCAAAAATTTGTTTTGATACCGAAGTAAAATCCTATTTCCCATCTCTGCTTCACACTAAATTCAGCAATTCGGTTTCGTTACTGAAGATAATTTTGTTACAAAACACATTCCTCACACAGCACGTACATTGATAATAAAATTCAATGATTTCAGAAAATTAAAAATACAAGTTTATTCATCTAAATCTATATTGTCCCCTTCAAAGTAATCCCCATCGACTGCAACATATTTATAGCAGCGCTTGATCCCATCCTCGAAGTATTTTTTATATTCAGTTTTCGGTCCATCAGTGCTTCCTGTGATTTTTCCATAATTTCCTCTCGGCTGCTAAAAGGCATTCCACGTAATGGTATTTTAATCGATTGAAAAGAAAGAAGTCACAGGGATCCAAATGAGGTAAATTTGGTAGCTTTTCGATGGTATTTGTTGCATTTTTCGTCAAAAAATTTCGAATAATGATGGCACTGTGCGGCGGTGCGTTATCATGGTGCCCACAATTCTTGTCTCTTTCGGCGAATTGCTTCACGCAAACGTCTCATAACGCCCATATAATACTCTTTGCTTACTGCCTGGCCTTCTGACAAAAATTCATGATGCACTACACCATTGTAATCCATGAAAACCATGAGCATTGCCTTCTTTTTTGACTGAAAACGACTTGGGTTTTCTAGTCTCCCTCATTTGGTGAACACCCAATCATGCAATCCGGACTTGCCTGATGTCTTACTCATAAACCCAGGTCTCGTCTCCAGTAACGATTCATTCGATGAACGTGGGATCGGATTCAGCTTCGCAAATCGTCTTTTGCGACCTCAAGACAGTCTCTTTTTTGTCACCAATTTTGCTGCTACACGACAGAAATCCAAATCATTAACCCAAATATCTTATATGGATCCATAGGCAATGTTCGAGTCTTTCTTTTACTTTTTCAATATTTTCTTCAGCTTTCAATGTCGATGATCTGTCACTGCTTTCGTCATCTTCGATTGACTCACGACCACTTTTGAACCGCTCGTGCCACTGGTAAACGACCGGTTTCTTTTCACTTTTCCAACATTTCCAACGTTCGCGCACCATTAAATCCGTTTTTTTTTGCAAACTTTAATAAAAGATCGTTGTTGCAAATATAAATCCATTTCTAAAATTGTAAAAAATCGCACATAGAAATAAATATCGTGGCTACGTAGCTCATGCAAATGTCAAGCTATATCAACAACAGATGTACCAACTTAACCAAAAAATCTCAAATCGGAACGATGGGACCGCCACAAGGGTGCTATTCCGGGAATTTTTTGATCAAGGTGGTATTCACGATAAGATGACAATTCTTGTAAACTGTTCTTGGAATGAAATCTTGACAAAGCCTATACAATGACAACAAATGTAAGTCATTAGCCAAATGTATCCTTACATGCTTAAAGTCTAGATGAAATAAATATAAAGATTTTGCAATCTGTGAAATATATTCGACAAAAGTGTGATGGCGTTTTCTTTTCTGACAAAAATGCTGCATTTCGTTTGTTCTTTGCCATAAAACGTCGTCCAAAATTAAAAAATATCGAACATTTTTAAAGGCAACAATTTTAGAGGTAAATACTGCACCTTTTCTTTGTATTAGTATTTTTTTAAAGTAACACAAAAAAGTGCAACATTTTTTTTGAAGTAAAGAAAACGCCATAAGTTATAAGCATTAAACTGAAGATAGTTAGTATTTCAAAAAGTAAATTGTAGTGATCAGCCCCTTTATGATTTTTTAAAAGTAAATCAAAAGCACATTTTCCAAATTTAAAAAAAATTATTTAAAATTTGAAACTCAATTGTGTTTAACATAAATAGTTTTAGGTATACTTCCCTTGTTATCGCTTAGATTGATTATACAATAAATGCTTGTTACTTCAATTTCAATTTTTCTTTCGTAATTGAAGCACGCATTTCTTGTAATTTAATTTTAAATTATGTTGCATTTAAAAACCAATTTTTCCATAAAATAAAGCCAACTATTGACCAAATTTTGTATTTAAAGTTGACATTTTCAAGTGCAATCAGTCAATAGTAAACGCACTTCGTTAAAATGAACAAAAAAGTAAGCGAAAACCAATAATTGTCTTATTAAATTATTTTTAAAAATATATTTTTTCTTTTCTTTTAAGTTATCAATGCTTTTAGTTTTTGCCCTAGCTTGTGCCTTGGTGCAGGCAGGCTATTTGGGTTCTCAGTTGGCTTATAATTCTGGATTTTCAACAGCAGCGGTACCATTTGCGGCGGGTAATTTCGCTACAGCCTATGGTTCAGCTCCCTTTGCTACACCATTACCAGTTGCACCCTTTAAGGGGAGCCATCACCCCTATGCTTTTGGCTACTCTTCACAACCGGTGGTAAAATTTCGTAGTTTTGGTCCCTTTACCACCTATGCTTCCGTTCGTGCACATCACAAATTTGCCTATCCAGCTCCTGTACCATCATTTTATAATACACCTCCTGGTGTGGCTTGTGATGATGCTGCTCCACCTGTATTTTATAATGATTATCCAGCACATAATACTGTGTTCAAATTTGGTCCCCCTATTACAACCACTACCACCACATACTCGACCACAGCAGCTGCCGCTGCTCCGGTAGCTCCTGTTGCTGTGGCAAATTCTTTTAATGGTGTTGCTGGTTGGTAAATGAGTGATCTATTCTACAAGCGGCAAACAGCTCATAAGTATTACAGTTTAGTTTTTTAAGATCAATTTTATTTTAATAAAAAAAAAAAAACTAAAAAGTTTAAAAATAAAAGATATTTTGATGAATTTAATTTTAATAAATTAATATTACCTTCATCAAAAATTTTCCAGAATAACCCTCGTGTGGCGGTCCCATCGTTCTGATTTGAGTCTTTTTTTTTTTATTATGTTAGTACATCTGTTGTTGATATTCCCGCTAAATCTTAGCGTCATAGCTTGACATTTGCAAAAGCTATATCTATGTGTGTTGGCGATTACAATTTCATGTAAAAAAGAGTCCGCGTTGAGGTCGCAGAAGACATGATTTGCGAGGCTGAATCCGATCCCATGTTCATCAAAAGGATCCAGACAGTAAACAAAGAGTACTATATGGGCGTTATGAGACGTTTGCGTGAAGCAATTCGCCGAAAGAGACCAGAATTGTGGGCAGAAATTTCGTGGTTTGCACCATGATAACGCATCGTCGCATAGTGCCGTTATTATTCGAAGTTTCTTGATGAAAAATGCAACAAATACATCCAACAGCCAACGAAATCACCTGATTTGGCACCCTGAGACTTCTTTTTGTTCAATCGAGTTAAAAAACTATATACTGATGGACATACCGAAACCGAATGTAAAAATGCAAATGTCAAGCGGTGATGCTCAGATTTAGCGGGAACATATATATCACCAACCTAACAACCACACGTGGGTTATTTCGGAAACTTTTTGATCAAGGTAGTATTTTTGATGGTGCACTTGATAATTGTACGCTTTTATACTCTCATGGTTACATGGATTCGATGAATATATTACATAAATCATAATTGCTTATATATCTACTCAACTGTTGTAAGTTTTTATCCAAACCTGATTGCACAACTACAAATGAATTACAAACAACAATGACATATCAGGTATCTTATATTGATGTGAAATCCTTGAATTTGTTTTTTTTCGTCTTTATGATTATATTTCCTACTGATCATACAGTTTTGTGGTAAGAAGTGAATGCAAGTGATCGACGTAATAACCATGATTCGTCAACTGTTATCATATTTTTTTTAGAAATTCACGATCAACTTTAGTGTCACGCGTCTCACGCTTAAAACTGGCTTAAGTTGTATAGAGTAAAATAAAAAATTGATTTATTTTTTGCGTAGAATACTTCTAAAGTCATTGTTTACTCATCAATTTTAGTAGTTTTAAAAACGTTATCCATAAATATTCGCAAGCTCAAAAGAACATCTTTTTTTATTAATAAGTGTCGTCAGAGAAGCCAGTCATTATCATTATCAGGTTTATTGTCTAGAACTTTAAAAGTGAATAGTTTTGGAATTTACCGCACTCTCCCCTCATACTTCCGTCATTTATTAATTATATTCCTGTTTGTAAAAGTGGTTGTCATTATGACGCTTCGAATACCTAAACCGTAACTGAAATTTGTGTGTATTTTGACGTTATTCTTTTGTAGTTGTTGTCATAGTGTTTTTTAGTGAATGAACCTCAGACAACGTAAAATATCTTGTGGTTATTTTTTAGTAAAATTTTAGTTGTTTTTTATATAAAAAAGTTTAAAAATTTAGTGGTTTTTTCACATTAAATTTCATTGACATTTTAAAACAAAAAAAAAAGCG
Organism: Wohlfahrtia magnifica; assembly: GCA_023159175.1. Classification (NCBI taxonomy): domain Eukaryota; kingdom Metazoa; phylum Arthropoda; class Insecta; order Diptera; family Sarcophagidae; genus Wohlfahrtia; species Wohlfahrtia magnifica. The sequence continues at coordinate 3,148,501 of JAKWBJ010000183.1, forward strand.
TGGGAAGAAGAACAAGTAGAAAATAAATTAGTTTTTTTTTAACTCTAAAATGCTAATAAGTTGTAAGTGGTTGCACGTCTTTTCGGCATTATTCTTCAACACATTTTTCTGTTTGTTATTGGATCGCTTGAATTGTTTCTGTTGATTTTGTTAATGATGTTAAATGTTGACAAAAAAAATTATTGCGAAACACTGTGTGTTTAATTTGAAAAGCATTTTTTCTTTTTTTTAATTTTTTTTTTTGCCACCTTTAATATCCGCATTCTTGTTGTTCAACTCCTAAGGAATATAAATGTTCGTAGTATTGAAAAAATACATGCATCCTATCATTTGTTATTATAGAGTGATCAGATAGCCCCAAATTGCTATACACACATATGTTTCTGTATCAGAGCTGTTTATGTTACCAATGATGTTGTAAAGAAACAAGTTAAGTAATATTGCTTTGTTTTACGCTTGCGTTATCAAATTTTTGGAAAACAGTTTCCACCTTCTGTTGTTAAGAAATTGATCGATTCTCTTTTCGAAAACGAGACCGAATATAAAGCATGCAGTGGTTTGTATGTGTAGTTTTACGAAAAACGAAATATCATAGATACCTAACAGGTTCACTCTCAAAACTATTGCAGTTCCTAATAAAGGGTGGGCAAATTTGAGGTTAGGAAGTAAATACGCTTAAAAGCACTTTTTTTTGTAAAATTCAGTTTTATTCGTACCAATATACAATAGAAATTTAGGAATTAATAATGGAATATGATGTCGATCAAATTTCCACTCTAGCACCTCTTTTGAACCACATTTTGCAACAAAGCTTCGCTTATCTCGACAATGCAGCGCTGAATTTTATCTTTCAGAGTGTCAGTTGTTTGTCGTTTGTTCACGTAAATTTGGTCTTCCAAATGGCCCCAGAGAAAATAGTCCAGCGGCCAATCGACATCGACAAATCGAGAAATTACGCGAATGGAAAATATCTCACGCAATAACTGACTTGTTTGGCTGGCTGTATGGCTTGTGGCGCCGTCCTGTTAAAATCAAAGGTCACTGATGTCAACATTAGCCAATTATGGCCACAAAAAACTGGTTATTATGGCTTGATAGAGCAGAAAATTCACGGTGACGGCGTTTCCTTGCTCATTTTCGAAAAAATGCAGGCCGATGATGCCGCCTAACCACAAACCGCACCATACGGTCACTTTTGATGTAATGATTTTTCGAGGACTGTTTGTGGATTTTATGACCCCCATATGGGATAGTTATGTTTGTTTACATAACCGCCTAATTGAAAATGGGGCTCATCCCTAAAGATGGTGCTGTTGAAAAATGCATTGTTTTAGTTGAGTTTTTGAAACAGCCAATTCACAAACGTTCGACAATGATTGGCTGGCTTTAATTCTAGAACGAGTTAAACTTTATAAGCGTGTAGATGAAGATCTTTGTGCAAAATGTTTCGCAAAGTTTCTCTGGTGATGCCCATTTGTTGCGAGCGTCGACGAGTTGATGTTCCAGGCTCATTCTCAACACTTTGCTGTACTACGAGCGTATTGTTTTGATCTATTGTCTGAGCCTGATTACGATGAAAAGCTGCTCGAATTTTACGAAGTGATACACGATTTTCATAGTAAATTTTCACTATTAAAATTTTTTGTTCAAGAGCGTAGCGTTCCATAGTTAAAATTTCCCAATTTATTACAAAATTAGTGTCAAAGGTTGACAGCTCAATTCTTAATATTTCATCATTTGACAGCCAATTTACTCCCTAACCTCAAATTTATCCACCCTGTATATCCTATCATTTGTTATTGTAGAGTGGCCAAATAGCACCAAATTGCTGTAAATACATATGTATGTGTATCAGAGCTGTTTATGTTACCAATGATATTGTGAAGAAACAAGTTAAGTAATATTGATATGTTTTACGCTTGCATAAGCAAATGCTTGGAAAATAAATTCCACTTTTTCTTCTTAAGAAATTGATCGATTTTTGAGCCTTATTCTTTTCGAAAACGAGGCTAAATATAAAGCTTACATAAGCATGAAGTGTGATGCCTGTGGTTTGTACATGTAGTTTTTACGAAAAATGAAATATCATAGATACCCAGCAGGTTCACTCTCCAACTATTGCAGTTTCTAATAAATCTAAATCTTTTTATTACATCTAATGTTCGAGTGTATTTATTTATTGTCGTATTACATTAGGAACATAGACTGTTTACATAGAATCTCTATTGTTGTCTGTTAAAAAAAGAACGTAAATCATTAAAAGATTTGCCCGTTTCGCTGATTGTGGTGCGTCTTCATGTGTTTTTTGGTCTACCTCTCCTCCGCGTGCCTTGTGGATTCCATTCTCATGATGCATGACATATCTCGTCGTAAGGTTTTCGGAGTGTGTGTCCTAGCTAGGAGTATTTACGCCGTCTTATTTAAGTATTTGTATTCTCTAAATTTGCTAATTGCAAAAGTACCTCACTGCAGACTGTTCGTAGCCACCAGATTCTCGATACATATCTCAGACATCGGTTTGTAAAAGATTGTATTTTTCTTTTTATTTCATTAGTAGCGAGCTATGTTCAGAGCCGGCTTTAACGTTTATTAGCTCCATTATGGCTCCTTAAATTTCAGTTCTATTTGTAGGTTGTGCGGATATTTTTTCAAGTGGTGCTATCGGTCATCGCTATTTGTTGTTACTTGTTCTTCTGTTGTTGTTAAAAGCCTACCATCTTTGCCCTTTATAGGCATGTTCGTCGATTAATTCATTTTGGAGAGCTTTCGGATTATGTCGGCTTTAGTATTATTTATAAATATTCAAGTGTGTTTTTGTGAAACCAGCTGTGAGCTTTTAAAAAACTAATGCCATCATCCAACACGGTGGGTCCTAGATTTTATAAAGATTAATGCACATTATGTATTGCGCTATGGAAAATTTAACTAAAACAAATAACAAAACTTAAAAAAACGGTCTAAAACAAATGAATACTAAGCAATATTTGGATAAGTTGAATTTTTTCGGACAGATAAAATCATGCGTAATTTTATCCCAAGTATCTTTAATTGTCCCTTTATAAAAAAAATAAAAAAAATTCAAAAAACGTTTTTATTACTCAAATGTTTTTTTTTTTTTTGTATTCCTCATCATTCGAATCCGAGGACGAATCGAATATTGTCATTATAAGAAGAAGTATTCGTGAAAAAAGAACTTTTTGATTGCTTATGTTTGTTCGTTTTCGATAAGAGATTATCAGTCGAGTAAAATTTCGCGTGGATACGTTTCGCTAACAATTGCCGTGATCCACGTTAACTATATTTCGATGGCGAAGTACTCAATTGCATATGCGGTAATTTGCCCCCTGTCGTTGTCTTGTAAGTCGTTGTTAGTATTATAATGGATGGTGGAGAATAAACGAACAGCTTGATTTGATATGGAACGTAAAATATCAGACACGCGTTTTTTGTAAAACCAAACAATTTAGTCTGCACTAGTTTTTTTCTGTTTGGCATGTTATATTTCTACCAAGGCTGTACAAGCTCTTCCACAACTCTATGGTTCTTCAATTTAACGAAATTGCATTCAGTGGACTATTCTGCTGTCAAATAGCCATTAAGTTTTAATCCTTATTTATCTAATTTTCTAGGCATAAATTGTCAAACAGAACACCATCCACGAAAAGAATGAAGCTGCTCTTCGAAGCAGAGAGACTAGCTTTTGCATATGAAAGATTGCTATTGTATATAAAAAATAATTATTTTTATATACAGTAGATGTAACATAAATATATGATAGACGATTTATTTCAGGGTTGGCAGCCCACCGGGTAATCCAATTAAATCCACCCGGGTTTTATATTTAAAAACCACGGGTGAGTTTTTGGTTACAAATGTTTCCATAGTTTATTTACAAAAAAAGATATTAAAATTTACGTATTGGGAGTGCAAATTAATTTGGTTCGTTTGTTTAGCTCAAAAAATATAATGAATAAATAAATTTGTCAAGTCACTGCTTACATCTTTTACCCACCTTTGTGTCACTGTCCGAATCGCGTCTCAGAAAAATTGCTCGTCTTTTAAGGCAATACACTTTGAAGCCTATTTTATATTTCTTTAAAAGCAGTGATTCGGTGACATACCGAAAAATATTGTAGTTAGAATAATCAATGTTTGGAGAATACGTCAGGTGCGCAATTTGATCGCGTCTAAGAATTACACATTTGGCAACTTTTGCTGCGAAAAAGAAAACTTTATGTGTTTGCCTTTATATTCCGACCGACTTTCACATAATACACGGCTTAAACGAAGTAATTGCTATCTGGTCCGATGACTGAGTTTTAGCAGATTATAGTACACAATGCCGCCTTCATTCCACTAAGATGGCAAACAAAAAAACGCGATGGTACTAAAAATTTTTTTTGTCCAAATGAGCGAAATTTGGAAGCAATTATAAAACCCAAAAAAACCTACCCAAAAACTCAATAAAATCGGTGGGTTGGGTTTTTTTAAAAACAAACCTGGTGTTTGCCAACCCTGGTTTATTTAGTCAAAAATGTGCAAAAAATACAAACTATTTTGTATATGTATCTGTTGGTGGTTAATGTTACAATTTTATAATTCGATCTTTAATACATGGAAAAAATAAATGTCATGAAAATTGGTTGTTACATTAACCATAACATCAAAATTTTGCTCTCAAACACATGTTAATAAAATTTGGGTTAAACAGCAATTTTAATGTATACGAACTTATTTGTTTAGAATATATATTTTTATGACGATCACTTTTAAGTTTAGAAAAAAAAAAACAGAATATTTTTCATTTTTTTTTTCAAATTATGAATATTCAAATAATAAAAATAATATCTTCATTTATAATACAATTTTGAAGTTAAACTTGTTAACTGTCTTCGTTAAAATTGTATCCTATTTGGTTAAATTCAACAAAAAAAAAGAATAAAAATTTGAAGCTAATCAAGCTCGACTATATGATTTTCTCTACTACATTTTTTTTTTTTGACAAATGAGATTTTTTTAGGGTCTTTTTCAAAGAACATCTATATACGAGTATGTATGTTTCATTTGTAAAATCAATGAACTTCACTTTGTATTTTTTTTTTTTTTTTTTTTTGATAGTAAACTATATTGCATTCAAAACAAATTTCTGTGATCGTATATATTAACACTACTATGTGAAATAGCAAAAATACTTATAATTTTTATACAGGGCTTTTTGTTAAGAGTTTGATAACTTAAAATGATGAAATGATATAACATAATCTGCTAGATAACTTCATGGCGTTTATATTTTAAATATGATTTCCAGCATATAATCGCCGTGGGTACGAGTTACATGGTCCATTCGATCAGTCAAATTTTTTACTATTTTTTCCAAATTTGACCGTATGGCATCAATTTTGGCTTGAATATTGGCTTCCAATGCTTCAAGAATTGCTGGTTTGTCAGCTTAAGCCAATGACTTAACATTCCCTCATAAAAAGTAATCCAAAGGCGTTAAAACGCACTAGCGATGCCAGTGAAGTGGACTAATTCTGGAAAGAAAGTTGTTATCAAACTGATTTTGCAATTACCCGATTGTTAAGCGCACTGTATAATAGATTGCAACTCACAGTGCCTTATCCCATAGACACAAATCAAAAAATTATTCATCACAGATTTTGATAAAATATATATTTTTGAAATGAAATTATCCGCTAAATACAATACTAAATAATTATTTTCGGCTACTTCTCTATATTGTCGCAAGAGGACGCTAAACTCTACTAATTTATTACAAAAAATACTATTTAAAAAAAATGGATTTTAGGTGCTTCAGAAAAGTAGCTGTAAAAACTCTATTTGCTTAAGATATTTTTAGAAGTTTGGCTTTTTAATTACTTTACAATATTATTAACAAAATATAAAAAAAAGTTTTAAATATAGTTTATTGTTTTGTTTTAATAAGAAGTTTAAATATGTCAAATTTTGAAGGAGTGTTACAAGAAGTATATAAAAATATATATTTTTGTATTTCTGTTTATGAAACTACATATACTCGTATGTTATGTACTATCAAATAAACAAATTAGAACCAACTTTGTCCTACAACTACAACAAAAATTTTGAAATTTCATTAATGTATAGCTAGAGGCAAGAACAAAAATTGCAAAAACTTTAAGATTATCACTTAAAATATAATTAATTAACGCAGAAATAATTAACATTTTTATTCAAATTTAAAAATTCCAGTAAAATATCGAATTTTCTCCAGATTTAATTTTTATTTTTTTAAATCCACCAAACTGCATGTGTTGAAAACACTGTTGTTATTTGGAATTTATTTATTTACAGTGGTCAAAAAAAATATGCGACATGAGCTTGCAAATTCATTTAGTAATCAATAAAAAATAATATAACGTGTAATTAAAAAACAAAACAAAAAACTAAATTAGAATAAACTTTATTAAGGAGCAAAAAGCTATATTCAGTAAAAAAAATCGAAATTGCAAAAGAAACTAATGCAAAAATTTTTTGTTTAAAACAAGAATAAAAACATTTTGACGAATAAAGTATTCCACATGGACAGTATTTTAAAAATATAAAACATTTGTTGTTGATTTAAAAACGAGTTGCTTTTCCTTTACGTCTTATAATCTTCCTTAAACGTTCTAGCATAGATCTTATCAATTTTTTGTGTATTCAGAATAAATATTGCACCACTCTTCTTGCATTATTATTTCAAGAGAATTTTATTTGTAAAGTCACGTGATCTAATTTTTTCCTCCAAGTAACTCCACAAATATTCAATAGGGTTTAGATCTAGAAATTGTGACGGAGTTTTTTTCTTTTTGCCTTATTTCAATTCTGACTAATCGACCCATTTCAAAGACCTAACCCAACATGTTTTATGGTATATGAAACGTGTTTAGGTTTAAGTGTTTGAGGGCTCACACCATACTCTTTTTATATGCTTTGAATTCTTTTAGTTTATAATTTGACTTATCTGGACAAATCACTCGATTCAAATATGATTATGGCGTGCCGTAGTAATGGTTGTTTCTTTGTGTAAAAACATTTTAGACTGCTCTGGCCAAGCCGTTTCCATATTGTACGTGACGAAACACTTAAATTTAGTTTTTCCTGAATCTCCCTAGAAAAAGAAAATAGTTATTTTTTAGCTCGTATTATTGTACGATCACCTCATGAGCTTTCTCTCAAACATTTTTTAAACTTCATTTGATTTTCGAAGCTTGCAGAGGTCAAGTGGTATTTTTGCTTCTCATATTGAATATAGAGAACAAAATTTTTGTACAATTTTTCGTATTTCATTTAATTTTCCCCTTTTTTTTACTAACAGATTCCTAATTGTTCTCGACAACGTCTACAGTTTGATGTCCTGTGAAGATGACTGAAGAAATGACAATTTTTTTACAATTTAGTTAAAGATCAAAAGACAATAATATTTTGTGGGGTCATATTTATAACCGGGGGAGGGACTAAGTAGTGATTATTATAATATCCAATGGGTCCGCCATCTAACGTTTTTTTTTTCAACTAGTGCTTATTTCGTGGATGGTAAAACTTAGCTCATGTTTGATTTGACAGATAATTAGTTTTATCCTTCCGCTGAACGAATATGGTTGCGTATACGCTTGAACAACGCTGGGAATCTGGGCCTGCGATCGACTTACAGAAGATGCCGATTTTGCCAAAACAAATCATCTTTTCAGATGAAGCTCATTTTGATCTTGGCGGGTATGTAAACAAGCAAAATTGTCGCATTTGTGGCACAGAAAACCAGTACGCATACATTGAAAAGCCGATACACCCAAGACGAATCACTGTTTGGTGCGGATTTAGGTCCAGAGGCATAATAGGGTCATTTTTTTTTCGAAAATGAGCAAGGAGTGGCCGGTACAGTCAATGACGGTCGTTATCGTTCCATGTTGAACGAATTTTTGTTCAGAAAATTGAAGAGGAGGATATTAGCAACATTTGGTTTCAACTGGACGGCGCTACGTGCCACACAGCCGAAGCTACACTTGATGTTTTGCCGTCAAAGATAAGTGTTACGCCAACAAGCCAGAAACAATTGATGCTTTGAAGGACAATATTCGTGAAGCGATTGGTGAAATACAGCTGCACACAATTGATAATGTGCTTAAAAATTGGACTGATCGTGTAGGCTACTGCATGGCCAGCCGAGGCAGCCATTTGAATGAAATTATTTTCCATTATTAACCGGAAGGATTGTACTTTCAAATAAAAAAAGAAATTTGAGAAAATATTCAGTAGTTTTTTTTATAGCATTTTCAAAAAAAATTTTTTTTTTTGGCGGACCCTTTATTCATATTTCTTCGGTTATCACCCAATAATTTGCATTTGCACTTTATTTTGTCCAACCTTAGACAAGTAGCATTTTAATTTATGTAGCTTTACTGAAAATATTAATTAAAATATGTAAGTTTTTATGTTTTTTACACTGAAATATAATAAATTCAATTAAATTTTTTACAATAATATTGAGCGATAATTTGCACTTTATTTTGTCTAATAGTGTATACCAACATTTCTTTTGTTCTTGAGGCCACCAAGATCATGCGGTTTGACACCATTGGATTTTTTGTGGGGTTTTTTGAAATCGTAATTGTACAGCAATAATCCCACAACATTTCAAGAGCTTAAAAACACTATTATCGAGCAGATATTGGAAAATGTGACTGATAATTTTGGTAAAAGTTTAGGAGCCTGCCGAGCCAATAGGGAGGTCATTTGACCAACATAATTTTTGATTTTTAACCGGAACCTATTTGTAATAAACTGAAATAAAAATATTTTAAATATCTGAAAACAAAAAGTCTTTTCTTGATAACTCAATTTTGGACACCCTTTGTATGTGAGCGTATCCGTTGTTATATTTTGTTAAATTTCGCAATTATCTATATTTAGCCCCAATAAATACATATCAAAATTTCCTTTATCTATGACGACTCCTTATATTTTTGTTCATTCGCTCTGGCGTTAAACGATTTGTAATGGCTTGCCAGACCTTACTGAACAAAAATGTCCAACACAATTTAACCTTCTTTGCAATCAAACCATAACTATCGATATCGATAATTCTCAAGCAGCTAAAAAACACCTTATATGTAGTAGTTTAAATAATATTTTTAAATTATTTTTTTCATTGTTCACACTTTTTCGTTTTATAGAATTAACCGATTTGGCATTTAAAGCATTAGTATTATGCATATATAAACATAACAAAAAATAATTCAATTCAATGTCCATTACCACCAGATTTCACATACATATCGCATGCTACTTGCCAATAAAACACCTAATGTAGGGTATTAAAACATTATCATCTTTGAACAGTTGTCTTTAGTAGGAAATAACTTTTCTGAAATTTATTTATCTTAAATTACTTTATTTTCCCGGCTCATTTTGTATGTTTGATTCAAATTAATTAGCGAAAAAAATTATTTTTTTTTTCCAAAGAATGCGGATAAACCACAAGATGTTTTTACTTAATTAATATAATTTAAATATTGATGTTTCAAAACCGTAAAATTCTAAATATGTTTTGAAATTATAAACTATTAATTTTGTTTCTTACAAAGTATTAATTTTATTTTACATGTACCATACATATACCGGATCCATATCATATATAAAGTTAAATTAACTTGTATGATCTAGAAACGTACACTTGAATTGATTTTAAATTTTTTTAGTGGTTTATTTTATTTATTTTTTGTGTAGATAATTTTGTCTTCCAACTGTTAATAAGTACTTGCAGCGTCAAAAAAAGTGTACACCTTAATTCTCTAGAATTAAGTTTTTATCTTAGGCATTAAAAATGCGACGAATTTAAATATTTTACATTTTTTAAGACAGTATTTACGACTTTACAAAATCTATGAAAAACAACAACAAAATTCTTACAACAATTTCAGTTATGGAAAGAAAACGAAAGGTACTCTATCCTTTACGCTTCAAAAAATTTTGCAAAAAAGAGTAAAAATACCTGGGAAATAACACAATTTTTTAAAGAAGTTGTCGAGTGAAATAAGAATCTGCTTTTAAAATGTTCAAAATAACCCGCTTTTTCGTACCTTCAAACATTTAAAAATAAATAACTTAATATTAACCAATTTTAAATTGTTTGAAAGATATGGAAAAAAATGATATATACTTTACTTAAGTAAACTTGTGGAATCTGTGAACATTGCTTAAGCAGACGCATTTTTCATCCAACTTATTTTTAGTTGTTCAAGGTTAAATGTTTTTAAACGCTTTTTTATATAGGGGCAGTATTATTTATGAATTCATTAGAGAAGTACGTTTAGATACGAATAAAAAGTAACTTGGTTTTTTAAACGGCACAAAAACTATGCGATAATTACGATTAACAGCCTTCACCTTCAACTAAATCCAAAGAAAAAATACGCAAACTAGGCTAGAAAATTCGCTGCTAGTTATGTCTTAAAACAGACAATAAAACACCATTAGTATGTATTAGTTGCAAAAAATTTGTATGCAAACAGCATTCTTGACTGCAGAAACGAAGCATGTTTTTTAAATTGGGCTATCACGTCTTGTTAATTTTTATCGCATGCTGGCAATACTATAGAACAGTTAATACTGACACAACAATTTGACAGAAGCCCACATTCATTCAAAATCTTCAAAATAGCAGAGTTTAAGCATGTCAGGGAGATCGTGTGTTAATGATTTAAGCTATTTTTGCTGTATGTGTGGTGAATATTTGGCTGGAAAAAAGGATATGCATACCATATTAACATTATTTTAGTTTTGCTGTCAGAAACGTGGAATACCCGTGGACACCGACAATGTTTAGCAATAGTTGCAGAACTGTTTTATACAAGTGATTAAATGACAAGAAGATCTATTTCGATTTTTCAATTCCAGTACTTTAGAGAGAGTCAAGTAACCACCAAACCGATTGTTATTTCTGTTTAACTAAGTTGCTGAATTATATATGAAAAATCGAAAACGTATTACTTACGCGAGTGTCGCATCGATTTTCTAACCAGTTTAACGTTCACCATATAATCCATTACCAGTCATACCCAGTGCTACGAGCAGTAAGTCCGAAGCATCGTTCACCAACAGTGGTAGTTTGTATAATGCTGATGATAAACGCCATTTAGTGACTCAAGTTGAGCTGAATGATTTAATTCGGGATTTACATTTAACGAAGCAGGACGTAAAATTACTAGCTTCACATATGCAGCAGTGGAAACATCTTAGAGTTGGGACAAAAGTAACAATCTGTAGAGATAGAAGCTAGAAATTGGCTGCATATTTTGAAAAGACACACTCTATTCTATACTGTACTGATGTTGATGGCTTATTTAAAAAATGAACCAGCAATATGACAAAACTGTATGGAGATTATTTATTGATGCAGTTTGAAGGCTCTTCTTTTGCATAATGGGAATGGAAAACCATCCATACCAATTGCTCATACCATTAACACAAAGGAAATTTACGAATCAATGACTGACATTTTGAAAGTCAAATGCAGTGATAATAAATGGATTGTGATTTAAATTTCTCTGTATATATAGTATAGACCATGGTAAATAACTGTAAATTAATCTACTTCAGGTCATTGGTTTGTTGACTTGTATGCAAGGAGGTTTCACAAAATATTGTTGTATCCTTTGGGTATTCTGAGTATTCACTAGGAAAACAAAACATTTCAAATAAGCCATTAGTAGCTCCAATGACATTCTTCTTCCGCTGCACATAATAATGGACCTTTTTAAGAATTTTGTTAACGGTTTTTCCTAAAATTTCATATGTTAAATTCAAACAGGGATATTAGATGTTCCTCAGATCAGGAAGCTATTGAATGATGACAATTTTTCACAATAGAAAGAATATGCAGCGTGGAAATCTTTCAACAGCATCTTGAAACAATAAGAATGAAAACTACAGACAAATTGTTGCTAAATTATTGAAAAATTATCACGAATTAGGTGCACGAATGTCATTCAAAATGCATTTTCTTCATTCGTATTTAGATTTTTTCCCACAAAACCTTGGTGAGGTCAACGACGAACAAGGGGCGCGTACTCACCAAAATTTAATGAAAATAGCTGGGAGACTATTGCTGGACTCTAATACGTAAAACCGAAGCAACGAACTACAAACGACGTTTAACGCCAATCACTTTTGGAAATTCGTTAATTTTTAAATAAATTAATGATTTCTTATGTAAAAATTAATAAAAACATTTGTTGAATCTCGAAAACCTAACGTGACAGAGAAAAACCAATTACACATTTGAATTCAGTCCACCAAATTACCTTAGGAAAGATATTTGTTTGCTCCAGTCCAAAACCATGTTGGATAGTGTTATTCAAAGTATTGTCCATCATTAGGCACTACTTTTTCCCATCTTTCTGGTAGCAATGGATTCCACGCCAAAAGAACTGATCCGGTTTTGATACTCTGTTCTGAAGTGAAGCATATTTCAATAAGGAGTTCTGCATCGATCGAAACAAATGGTAGTCAAGAGGGTCAAGGTCTGGGCTATAAGGCGGGTGAGCCGGTCTTGCATCATGTGGCCGAGCGTTATCATGATGGAAGATTATGGCCTCGTGTCTGATCGAATATTTTGCTTGTTTTTCGTTGATTGGTCTCTTCAAACGAATCAATTGTGTTCGGTACAGGTCCCTTGTGATCGTCTAACCCGATTTTAACAGCTCATAATACAAAACATCATGCTGATCCCACCAAATACAGACTATTACCTTGGATGTTCGGCTTTTCCGTTGATTTAGTTGGTTGGTCGGGCTTTACGTATGACTTTTTGTCCTAGGAGTTATCTTAATGTATTAATTTTTCATCACGAGTAACAACACGATGCAAAAATGACTTCATTTTGTAGCGGTCAAGCATCATTTCCGACAAGCAAAATCGCCTTTCAAAGTCTCTCGACTTCAATTCATATGGGACCCAATTTTCTTGCTTTTGAATGAATCTCGATGCTTTTAAACCTAGGGAAAGGGCTTGTTGTGCGACTCCCAATGATAATGCAGCTTCTTCTTGCGTTTGTCAACAATCTTCGTCGAGTAATGCTTCCAATTCCTTATCTTCAAATTTTTCGGCTGACCAGGACTCTCCTTGTCTTGTATTCTGTGTCGAAATCACCACTTTTGAATCGCGCAATCTGACCCGAACACATTTAACGTTAGTAAATTTGAACACCTTATGAGGGTTAAAACAATAAAAAATTAGAAAAATTTGTAGTACTTTTTAAATCAATATTATCAAATATTAGAAACAAAAGAAGTAATTCATTTTTTATGTCTTTAAAACGATTATTGAAATGTTTTATTATGATGCAAATTGCATTTTTTCTGATTTTAGAAACTCTTTCAAATATTACCAGTATTTCCACATTTGATTATAACAAAATAGATTGCAGAGATGAGCGAAGGTATATCCGATCATACAGCAGCTTAACTGAATCTATATTTTAGTGTCAACTACAAAAGTTTCTTCATAATTTTTCTAGCGGATATATTTATGTTTAAACAACAATTATTAAATTTTGCTTTCATTTTAAATTAGATTATAACTGGCGTAAGCGTTACTTGTTTATAATAACACTGGTCTACAAAGAACAAAAAATTTTATCGCCTTTAAATAAAATTATATGAAATATAATGATTTTGACGCGCTGAATTCAAATCCGTTTTCGGTTTTTTCCCATTCGGCTCAAATTTTTGTTTTCATAGGCGTGAAAAATTTTTCGCTTAAAATATGGTAGTTATGTCAATATATTTCATGATAACTTGTAGTCATAAAAAATTTTAGATATTAAGCAATATTAAGCATTTAAACTAAAGCCTTAAATGTTGAAAATAAAATAAGCTATAAATCATGAAAATCGGTCGGCTATTGGTGATTTTATTTAAAATTAAATGCAAGTACCTAACTTTGACTAAAATTAGCGATAAAATGTTTTCTTGCAAAATTAGAGGAATTTCTTTTTCTTTTATTTCCAAAAAGTTATACAAAAATTATTAAAATATAATTTTTATATTTAGGCTTTAAAGGGATTACCTAGCTTTGACAAAAAAAATTTAATATATTATTAGGCTACACAAACATAATTAAAGTAAATGTCTGGTGGGAAACAATACATACGTATATATGTATGGTTTTCTTTGATGAATCAATAAAGAGTCGCCATTCCTCAGACTTTTCAGGGAAGCCCAGCTTTCGTAATAATCCGCATCATCACAAAATACTAAATCGCCATCTTTGCTAAAATAGGCCAGAAAATCTTCCTGTCTATATCGAAAATATGAGACTTTGACGCAAGAAGTTCTGACTTTGAATTTGAGAGTTTGTCTCGCACAAGATCATTCAGGTCAGACTGGTTTATTAAATGAGGTTTTCTAGATTGACTTCTATATGCAGATGAAGTAGTACCTACAGACGCGTAACTGATTTCAATCCGAACAGAAAAAACATCTTCATTAACCATTTCGTGACGTTTAGGAGGCATTGGAGGTAAACGAACGTTACGGTCGGGCAGATGAAATAATCGGATATATGATTTTGTTCTTATTTTTTCTCGTAAATCGATGTGTAGTGGTCATGCAGAAATAACAATCACGTTCATGATTTTGTGCTTCACTCCATATCTTTGGTTTCATAAATGACATGATCTTTCTGTTGTCATCAAGACATCCTCTTAGAGCTCTTGCACAGGTATTACAACATATTTTTGGCAGCCAATATTTGTTTCTTTCATCGATAGGAAATCTAAAAAAATGATAATAAGCATTCTTAATTTGGGAAGTTATTGTATGGCGTTGTGATTTTAAAGTTAATTCCCCACAGATGTAGAAAAACAAATCTGGAGAATTTTTGCAAGTCCAAGCCCTTGACGTACTGTAATCTAAAATAAAATTCCATTATAAATAAGCTAATTCTATGTATACATTTTGTAAAACACGGAAATAGTTCTTAGAGTACTTTTCAATATTAACTCTTGGTTTTGATAAAATCAAATATCGGATAGGATTTGTCTTTTCGGTTTCGCAAATAAGTGTTTAAATATGGAAACAATTGTGTTATCTTTCTTAAAAGTGCATTTTGCACGGGGTTTTTTACCACAATAATGAAAAATCTTATTCTTAGAATACTTTTTACCTACCAAAGCCATAAAAATGAACCCTTTACCTTTATCAAAGTTAGATTCATGCCTTTATGGGTTATTTCACTTTCAACCATACACCTGGCTTTCATTAAAATGCTTAAAATGTAAAATATATATTCTAAGAATTTGTTATAGCTTTTTAAAAATTAAAGTAACTAATTTTGCAAGAAAAACATGTTCAGCTAATTTTGCTAGAAAAACATTTTCTGCTTATTTCGCACGAAAACATTTTTTTGCTATTTTTGGTCAACGTTAGATACCTGCATTTGAATGTAAAACCGATTTTCATGATTTATAGTTTATTTTATTCTCAATATTTTAAGCTTTAATTTAAGTCCTTAATATCTAAAATTCTCATTCTGAAACCTCTTATTTTGCGCGATTTTTTTTTTCGCAGCTAAGTTGTGAATAACGCCGAAACTGTGGAAAATACAAAAAAATGTTGTTCAGGTGATTTATAGGAAATTTTGTTCCTAAGCGTCTGGTAGTTCATTAAAATGAGTCAAGTCGCTTTCAAATTATGATGAAATATATTGACATAACTACCATATTTTGGGTGAAAAACTTGGCACGCCCATAAAAAAATTTTAGCCTGATGAAAAAAATAACTGAAAACGGATATGAATTCAGCGCATTAAAACCATTATATTCCATATAGTTTTATTTAAAGGCTTTTTTTTGCTGTTGACTAGTGTAATCATTGGCAACAAAAAACCACCTCAAATTTCTGTTTATTTACAAATATTAAGTTCTTAAATCGAGACTGATTAATATTAGGATAGTTTTATAAGCTCGTAGGTGTGAACTATGAGGGCGGATTGATATTGAAGCTACCTAAGTAGGAAAAAAAGCATTTTCTTTCAAAAACCATTCATTTCTCAACATAGTCTCCTTTTGGCTCAATACACTTAGTAAGACGATTTTCCAACTTTTTTTTATGCGATTTTGGGAACTCCTCAAAATACGCATTAGTTTCGGTAATCACTTCTTCGTTTGAGATGAATCTTTTTACTGCGAGGCATTTTTTCAATTTTGGAAACAGGAAAAAGTCACTAGGGGCTAAATCTGGACTATAAGGTGGATGATCAACCGTCGAAGTGGATTTCTCGTAGATTTAGCATCGTATCTAGTGCTGTGTGAACCGGTGCGTTGTCTTGAAGAAAGAGCACTTCTTCTTGCTTAAATGTGGTCGTTTTTCCTTGATTGCATAAACCAATTGATCCAATAATGCACGATAATACTCTCCTGTAATTGTGGATCCCTTTTCAAGATAATCGATGAGCAATATTTCTTGTGCATCCCAAAATACAGTGGCCATAACCTTGCCAGCCGATTTTGCTGTTTTCGCCTTCTTCGGAGCACTTCCACCAGCTTCCACCCATTGCTTCGATTGATTTTTCGTTTCAGGTGTGTAGTGGTGGACCCACGTTTCATCAAAAGTTTTTAATCTACGCCAAAAATCAGCAGGATTATGCTTTATCATGTCCAAACACCGCTGTGAAGTGATCTGTCGAACTCGTTTTTGTTCAACATTGAGCAAACGCGGCACCCATATTGCCGATAGCTTTTTCATATGCAAATGTTCATGCAAAATGTTGAAAACACGTTCATATGATATGTTTACCATTTCAGCAATCTTACGTATTTTGACCCGGCGATCACTCATAACGATATCGAAGATTTTCTTAATATTTTCTTCAGTAACCACCTCTTTTGGCCTTCCTGTTGATGGTATTGTTGCAGTGCTTGTTCAGCTCCTTTAAATTCAGCAATCCAATATTTTACCGTATAATCTGACGGAGCAGATCCGCCGTCATGTTTATTAAGCTTTTCTTTTGTCTCATTCGCCATTTTGCCTTTGAAATAATAGTGTTTAATCACTACACGAAATTCACTTTTTTTCATTTTCCAAAAAACACAAAAGTTGCTTACTTCAAACGACTACAACAAATAAACTAATTGATGAATTTGGCTAAAATTTTAAGAGATGACGTTTGACAGATCGTAATTGAACTTCAAATAAAATTTAAAAGATTATAGAAAAAAAAAGAATACGCAAATACCAAAAAATTACTTGATATTTATTTTTTTTAATAAATTGCCTTATCTAGAGCATTATTTAATATTTGAAATTTTTTTAATATTTTCAATAACTTTAGTCGTATGATGAGTTTTAAACAAGAATTAAATTACTTTAATAATTTTGTAATTAAATTTATAATTTTATTAAGAAATTACACAGTGGATAAGGTTGTTAAACTTAAAAAAACAAATATTTTTAAGATCCGTTTAAACTCAATCATAAAATGTGTGAATTTCAAATGATATTTTGAAAACAGGGAAGAGGTCAGAAGACAGCAACAATCTATTTCTTGTTTTTTTTTTTTCATCTTTTTCTGCTATTTGTTTTGGCTGAAATAATTAATTTGTTTTCATTATTTTTTTACTAATTTTGTAGGGCTATTTGTATAACTGGTTTTAAAAAAATATGTATTTATATACGCCGTTTGAACTTGTTATTAGTTTGGTGATTTATTTTAAACGTCATTTTTGGATTTTTTTTTAAGCAGCATAGACTATTTATATTTTTAATATTTTTAGGAGTTTTTAAACACTTTGGTATGTAATCGAAGTGTGATAAAAGCAATAAACTTGTATTTATAAAACCATGTACAGATTTAAATTTTCAAGTCTTTAAATTACCGATATTTTTGTACTTCTTTGGAAAGTTTTCTGCCCATAGCTAAAGATTGAAGGGTCAGATCTGACAAGTGGATGTACTTGCATATCTGCTCTCCTATATTTAAAATATTTATCCTTTAAATTAAATTAAATTTCTTGTAGTTTAAAGGTTTTTTATTTAATATAAAAAAATATTCATATTAAAAACTTGTAAATGCTTTGTAATCAGTCTAGAAGTAAATGTCTCTATATCAGTACTCTTTTTCTAGCGACGACTCTTTTCCTAACAACTTTTTTCTAGTGTATTTCTAGTAACAGTGTCAAAGATCGCGATAAATGGATCACTAAAATATAATAGTGAGACTTTGGTTTAAATACCTTCATATCATCGCAAAAGAACTAACTCGTCAATAGTGTTAATGTCTATTATTTGATTTTCAATGACAAGCTATAAAAAATGTCAATAGCTGATTACATTGACTGGGGTACACCTGCTCAGTAGTACTACTGACAATGTCACTAGTAAGACACTACTTTTTCTCTATTGACATTTTGGCATATTTCACTATTAAGTTTTAGGTGTCTATAGTTTTTATTCAACTTTCTGTGTTTTTAATGAAAATATATCCAAAAAATTTGACAAAAAATTAATATATTTTTTAAAGAGACTCTAATTCTTTATATTTTATTTTTAATAACGCAGCTAAAAAAATGAATGAAATATTATAGACTAAAATTATAAAATTAATTTGAATTTTATTTTTATGCATGTTTAATGCAAATTTATTAAAAAAAAAATAATATCTCAAAATAATGTAAAACTAATATATGGTAGAAGTTCGATTTAAGCTTATTTTTTTATTATTTTGCTCACGAGCAATAAAAATATATTTTTCCCGTCAAACACACATATAATTGAAATTTGTTATAAAAAATTACGTATTCTAAACATTTTTTTAGGTATTTTTATTAGGATTTTCAGAGCATACGTCTAAAACATTAAAAACGGAATAGTTATCTAGATATTGTTTTTTTTCCAAAAATCAATAAGGTGTACGCCAATAACTTGATGTTTTTGCTTTGGAAGTGCATGTCACTTGCAAACAACCCCGAACCTAGTACGAATTAAGCTTATGCCATTAAAGAAGTAATTCCAAACCAATTATAAATAATTATGCAAACGGCTCTATGAGCGTATGATGTTGTTAATTTTTTACCTTTTTAAAAACATACATATATGTATGAGTTCGTAGATTGTAGTTAAAATAAAATAAATCTTGTGTTTGGTTTTGATTAAAAATCCTTCATTCAACACAGTTTTGTGCACCACTGCTTGTAACCTTTTTACAGGCAATAACAATTTTCTATTCTTAATTACTCCGTCTGTTTACAATTTTGTAAACAGCAACTATTACTCGACAGATCTTTCTACCTAGAGATCTTCCAACCCGATCGCAGTTATAACTTAGGTTCGATTACAACCTTTTCAACCAGCGGTTACCCACACTTAACTCTCTTTACTGAGTTAGCTCCAACTAAACTGATTTTTTACATCACGATTCACTTCACGAGCTTACTCCTTATAAACTCTCTTCACACAAACTCTACTCGCTGAATTTACTTTACTTAAACTGCTACTTGTTCGCATCGATGTGCTTTTCATATTGCTGAGTAAACAATACATCGAAAGCTCTCGAACCTCTCGATGTTTCAGGTAGATTCCATTTCTTTCTTTTAATTTCTTTTTAGTTCTTTTATAGCCATGCTTATGTAAACATCTACCTCTTTCAGCTCTTAGTATTTGTTGTTGCTTGCTTATTGTCTGTTACTTGTTTTCTTTGCTGCTTAATTATTGTTGTTGCCGTGTTATATTTATTTACTTTATCTCTTCCAATGTTTGTTGTTGTAGATTTGGTTATTTTTAAACAGCTGTTGTTCTTGCAGCTTTTGTTTATTTATTTTAGCGATGTAATAAACACTGGGGTGCCCAACCTTATTTTAGTAACAATATGGTAAGCAAACCATTGACTACTACCATCTATACCAATGGCGATAGCAGTCCACCCTGATGGAGTACACCCCAAAGGTGGAGATAGTAGTACTTCAGCCTTTCAACAACACCACAGTCGAGGGAATAGCCGTAAGGGGTGATTCAACTGAAACGCACGATGTTAATTGTAAATAAATAAAAAAATCTTTTTTTTTGAGAATTTAACTACTTTTTTTTATAATGATAGAAGGATCTATGACAATAATGTACGAATAAAAATATCGGCCAAATACTTGCCACGTCTACGGTGACACACCTCTATCCGTCGTTCCATATTTTCATTGACTCTGAGAAGAAAAGAAGCCGTCATCTTTGCTTGAAGCCTTATAAGGTTTAAAGGAGTCCCATAGTCCACAAAAACTCGTCGCGAGACATTTGAGTCTTAGAACCACTTTAATCCATTATTTTTGTAGTTTTGTTTTAAATTAAAGTTCAACACTTCTAAAAAACATTCTTTACTGCAACGTGTACCCTGTCAAAAATTCTCCTTTTTTTCTTTGATAGACCATGTCATGTATTATCATACCTAGTCCTCCTACTTTAATACGAGTAATAATTTGGTACGCAGCGGAACTTACCATAATGAGAATTTGAGTATCAATACCTACGAGACCTCTATAATTTATAAGACAGTATACATGCGTAAAAGAGAGTTGGTTGTACCTCTGACTTGCTAAGTAGATGAGGACAAATAAAACATCTTCTGTACCATTAGTTTTTATTTTGTTTTTTCTCCGTCATTAATCGAGTAGATTTTCCAAGTTAAGCAGATGATTAATCCACTGAAGCTACCCTCCATATGATTGTGTAATGGTAAAGTTCCTTGCCAGTGGTGGTGGTGATCTATACTTAGTATTGTAATTTTTTCCCAGTAGGTAGCTTTTTTTCCTTATCATTCATCTGATATTTCTCATCATCGCTAGAGTTAAGCTAGAAGGTCAGTGGGGCTTCTTCTTTAATTTTAAGAGGGAGTTATCTGGAGCGAAGTGGAAGCCCTTTATTAAACACTCGAAACCACACTTAAATGTTTACGTCATGTCCTCTGCAGTGACTGGAAACTAGGCCGCTTGTGTTGTTATGCGTGCATTCTGACCACTACACCATTCCATCTTCACATAAATTTAACAAAATTAAGTTTCTGGTCAGACTTTTGTCCCAAATTACACAAGGGCAGGTACTTCTTTTGGTCGCTCGAACCAAAGGTGTAATAAGTCCCCAAGTGTTTATCCAAGCTCTTATTAAATTGTAACAGTTTCAGTTTTGTACTCACAAGAAGGTGCCTTTTATAATTTCAAAAGATTCGTGAACTTTAATCGTTACCAGATGCAGCTATTGCGTGTGCGCCGTTTTAAATTTAAACTTTAACGCAAAAATGCAATTTCTCTGCTTAAATCTTTTTATTTTTTTCTTCATTTTGATTATACTGATGATCTCAGATGAAATTCTTGAATCAGAAATATTTTGAAAATATTTTAAGTTTTTTTCTGCTTTCCAGCTTTATATGCTTCTCTTGCTGGGAGAGGAGTTCTTGCAATAAGTCTCAAATTGTGTAAAAATAAGCTTTTTTTGATTTTATCTTTCACGTTGCCTGTGAGTAAGGCTTTGATGTATTTAAGCATTAAATTTATGTTTGCCTTTGTTAATTATCTCATATTTTAAAACCGTTCTCATTTTGATTGTGCACAATAGCCATTCACATTGATAGGTCACCGTACTAAAGGGCGTGCCTAAAAGTCTTAAGAATTTAATATGCAAATTAAAAATCTTTGCATGTCATATCGTTTTTTCTTGTCTAATCAAATATATACAAACTAAGCAGATGGTTAAATTAATTTTAGTTTTGTTTTTAATTTTAGTTTTCCTAGTTTTTTTGTTCAACTCAACTAAGTAAGTTGAATAAATCAAGTGATAAAGTATTAAAGGAGGGAGAGAGAGAGATAAAAAAACAGCAAATATTGTAAATAAAACATGCCACTAGCTATGAATGCGTTCCAAGCATAACAACTGCATAAAATATTCACAAAAAAAAAACTCGATGCCAATAACTTAATTATATATGCTGGACAACAAGAAAAAGAATTCAAAAAAATTCATGAAAAATAAAAATCAAACTAAAATATTATTTATTTGTTTATTTATTTGTACGGAATATTACAACTTTAACGCAAACAAGTCTTAAATATAAAATAAATATCTAAAGACAAACGTGTATATGATCAAGAAAATAACAAAAGAAACCCTAATAAAAGATTATAAATCATAATGCAAAAAAGACAAAAGAAACAAACAAACTACCTGAAAAAAAAACAAATTTAAAGAAGGCCTCCAGATAAACGAGAACTAAAAATTAAATCAAATATTCCTAAAAAATAAAATTAAACTAAATTTAAAAGCTTCGTCATATGTGATTAGGTAAAGTGGAAAAAATATTGCGCTACAATCGCTAAGATTATTTTAAAATAAAATTATCAAGCAATCAGGCGTCGCATTTAAGCGACGCTATTACTGTGTTGTTTCGTCGAGGATTCATTGTCACAGGCTCAACATCAAATTAAAATTTCTATGACACAAACAAAGGGAGTTATGTATGACAACTACATGGTAATGTGATCATACTAAAGAAAGCTGAAATTAATCGACATTGTCTGTTATGTGTAGACTAAATGCTGAAATTTTGCGACATTGTCTGTTAGGTGTCGACTACATGCTGAACAATTCAGGATTTTGTCTGCTACACCTCCCCATTAACAAATAATGCTGTAATGATTCTTAATGGCATTGCCTGTTAGGACTCACTAATAAACGGGCGCCTGTCATCTCTAAAATTTGAACAATTAGTTCAAAATGTCATGTATGCGACCAAAGAAAATTCATCATCAGTCATTGAAGTCTTACTATTGTCAGCGTTTGTCGCGATGATTCACTTTGACATTCGCCAATGTGTTTGTACAAATACAATGCTTGATTTTTACTTATTGTATCCTTTAAATTCGTGAAAGTATTTGAAACTTTTAATTTATTTTAGATTGATTATTTTATTTTTAATTAATAATAATTTAAAAATATGTTCTATAATGTTAGGTCTTAGAAAAGCTTCAAATTGAGAAATCGAAAGTTCTTCCACAAGCAACCATTTCTCCAGGACTACCTAACTTATTAAGAAGATTTCTAATGAAAAAAAAAAAATTTCCACGTGTCAGCAAGCTCTTGAGTTTAGAATCTGGCTTTAGCATTACTACATCGGCTAGGCAGGTTTGGCTTCGACTCCTTGCCTGACTCTCTATCAAATCCGTATCCTGGATATGTTACAATTTAACATTCAAGCCATACAACTGCGGTAGGCCGATATGTTAAATTGTGTGCCGCTCACATTAACCTTGCACAACTAATGAATCAAGCAACACATATCGTATGTTGATAAGAACCGTAATAATACACTTGACCTTTACTACTCTTTAGACGCTGACAAGTATAAAGTAAAGGTTCCTAAAGTTCAATTTGGGTCACTGGATCATAGCTGCTTTTATTACATTCTTCTGACATTATGAGCATTCACATACAGCTACGAAAAGCTCTATCAATTTCTTTCAGAATTTTAATTATGAACTTCCATTCAGAAAATGGTATTATTATACATACCATATGTATATAAAAATAAATCTCTTTTTATATGTACGTATGTTTGTTCGAAATCTATATATAGCTCGATGGCTGAACTGATTTTTTTTTTTTTAATTTTTACAGTATCTCTCTGTATGTCCGAAAAGGAACTACAGGCTTTTTATACCATATTTCAAAAATTCAAACTTAGCAATGCCCCGCCCATACAATATATATATATATATATATATATATATATATATATATATATATATATTGTATATATATATATATATATATATATATATATATATATATATATATATATAGGGTGGTCCAACCAAAACGCACGATCTTAATTGTAAATAAAACAGAAAGTTTTCAGAGCATTATTTTAACAACTTCGTTGTCCATTGAGTCATATATGACTCACGAGAGCGTATTTGAATAAGTTCATGAGTCACATGCGACTCATTACTTTATACGACTTAGAGTAACTTTTCTGTTAAAAACGTGACGTTATATTTCTGTGAATGATACGTAAACGTATAGCAAAAAACCTAACCTCTAGGACTGCTTTCCTGGGCAGTCGGTTTCTGGCCGGTGTGAATATCGGCAGGATCTCTTCTTTTGTACATGCGTCTGGTTGGTTCGGATCGCACCGGGAGGCGGACATATAGGTTGTCCATTTTCTGCATTACTGATGGGTATCACAGTGGGATCAATATTGGACCAAGGTGGGCTGGACGTGTCTACCCGTCGTAACTAACTAACTGCATCAATGTATTGTACAGCATGGATACCTGTAAATGTTTCTCTCCCCAAAGGCAAAATATCTTCCTTCCATTGTATATTAGGACCATTAGATGAGGATGAGGCTGCCGGTGTTTCTAAAGGAACCACACTACTTATGTTTTCCCGATTTCTTAAAAGGTTTGCAATCTCCTCGGTATGCTCGAATTCTTTATCATTGGCGTGGTATTCTTCATCACTTCCACTACTAAATGCTTCTTCATCAGAGTTTTCTAAATATCGGGCTAGTGCTTCTTTTGTATATCATTTATTAGTCATTTTCTGCGAATTTATTATATACATATGTACTTTTAAACTAAAAGAAATAAAAATGCACATTACCATGTCCATTTGACAATCATCTGTCAATTAATTGTTATTGGCGATCAAAATCCTGCTTTATTATGCAAATTATTTCACTATGAACGATATATTCATATGCGACTCCTTGAACGTGGTAAAATAATGTAATGTTTTCCGCTGAAAGAACTGGGCGAGCATGTACAGGTGTTTCCACATTGTCAACAAACGCGGTTTGGTGAAATTTGTGCACAATTCTCCAGATTGTGGACACATTTGGTCAATTATGCTGACCAAAAAAATCACGTTAAAGGTTTGAACAATCTTAACGCGCTACCCAATGGTGTACCTCTGCATTGTTGAAACACTGAAACAAAGAAATGTCAAATTAAGTTGGGCAAAAAACTTTACGTGACATCGGTGTGACATCGTGAAGTATGGTTGGATCACCCTTTACATATATAAATAAATGCATGTATGTTTCTGTGAAATCTGTATACAGCCCAAAAGCAGAACCAATTATTTTGAAATTTTTACAGTGACTTTATGAAAGGAGCTTGGAACGGTAGGGGAATAAATGGGAAAAAGAGTAAAAAATAATAGTTAAGATAATAGTTAAAATAACAATTAGGAAGGTGGTAGCGAAGCACGCCGGGCTTAAAAAGAGTCGAGACCTTTTTATGATACGAAAAACTGCATAGGACCAGCATCTCTATGCTAAATTTTTTTACTCTTGGTGGAGTAAAAACTTTTGCTCTTTCGTTACAAAGGGATGGAATACGGTAACTGCACTGATAAAGCTGACCTTTTAACTGAGCATTTAACGCTTGACGCATTCCGATCAATCACTGACCAAACTTGTAACTATGCCTAGCATATTCTTTCGAACCCTATCTAAAAGAGTTCTCGCAAATCTAAACGTGGTTCTTTAGCAATACTTTTAGTTCGCTGAATATCTACCCTATGTGCCATTTCTTTCCAGAATACTTCAACTCGTGTCGCGGTATAATTCCAGTTGTAGATTTTTGTGTAATCACATACCTTTTGTAGTTTTTTGTCTACAGCGCAGATAGGTATACTTATTTTAACGCCATAAATATTCGGAGCAAAGATTATAGTTTCATAGAACGTTAATCATACCAACTCCCTACTGAACCTGATGTAGGGTGTACAAATAAACACAAATAAATAAATGTTTGCATTTTAATACAAAAACCAACTTAAAGTAATTTTTGTTTTTGTTTTTTTTTTTTGTTTTTTTATTTTTTTCTTTAAATTCAACAAAAAGACATTTTGTCTTAGTATTTCTTCTGTGTATTTTAATGATGTTTAAGGAATTGTTGCTGTTGTTGTTTGTGACTGGCCAAAACGTCAATGGACGCAATCAATTTCTATAAAAAGCATCTTTAGTTAGGGAAGCCGGTTTAATCAGTTAACTTAGCTTAAGCGAACGACAACCTATAAAAGAAAAAAAAAAGATAAAATATAACAACATATTAAAAAAGATATACAAAATTCAACGGTTTAAGCAAAATTAAAAACTATAAAAAGAAATATTACAAAATAAAAGTGATTAAAATTGATTGAAACTTTATTTGAAACAAATAAAATTGAAGTAATTTTTTGGAAATACTACGGTGCTAAATTACTAAGTTAAATTATAAAAATTATAAAACAAAAAGAAAGAAAATCATGAGGAAATTTGTGAGTTAAAGCAAAAAATTAAAATCAAAAATTTTATAACTTAAAGCGCACAAAAACAAAAAAAAATTAATTTTTTTACAACCGAATTCCAGTGTACGACAATACTACTTGGCTTAACAATGGCTTTATTTGCTACAACGACAACAATGGCTCAAGTGGTGGATTATAGTATAAAGCCATATAATCATGTAACCTATTATCACTATCCAGCGCCACCAAAAGCGTTACAATATAATGCTCCACTGCCACAAACACCGCGATCAGTGAATGGTGCTGCTCAAGCATATCAAAATCAATATCAGACATATGCTGAATCTGCATCGCCAGCAACAAAAAACAATTATCAGACAACATCAACACTAACGCAAAAATTTATTTCATCAGCATTGGATAATGCAGCGTTTAATTTGGCCTTGGCTAATCAAGGTTTTACGATTGGTAATGGCGACTTAACTGCTACCTCAAGATCTAGTAAAACTTCTACACAGTCAGTTGCAGCAGCATCATCAACACCAGCACCAGCACCAGCACCAGCATCTGATTCATCCTCGTCATCACTGTCATCATCAACGTCACCATCACCATCACCATCGCCATCACCAACACCATCAACACAAATAACTTCACTTAACGTTAAATTACCTGTGCCTATTGGTATAACACCTTTAAATATCGCTCCTCTACCTTTGCAAGGTGGTGCCCCCTATACAGCGCTACCTGATGCTGTCACTTCATATGGCACGACATATCCTCAGAGAAAAAAGCGTTAAAGAGGACATACTTTGAAAGACTTTTTAGTAATTTAGCGTAATTTTCTTCTTCTTTTTAATTTCCTTTTAAGGTAAAACGAAATTTTTAGCAATAAACAGAAATATAGATCTTATTTAGGAATTTATTACAATTTAAGTGAAGCGGCAATGAAATAGAATTAATATAGGAAAAAATAAACAAAGTCAGGGTGAGGATTATATACCAAAGATAAATAGCGTTTAATTTCGAAAAATAAGATAAAATCAAAATAAATGCCGAAAACTCAAGAACTATTATAATAATATAGATGAAAAAAAAGAAAAAACACAAAATCTTTTGTTTAAATATTACGAGCAGAAAAATGGGCTAACTTTAGGAGTTTGTTCATCTTTTGAAAATTCTATAGCAGAAAGTATAGAATACAAAAAAATTTCTCTACATGTTGTGAATTTTTGAAAAATACTGAAAATTATATTAAAAAAACATTTTTTCAGAAAATTGGAAAACGTAATGCGCAATATAAAAAAGTGTTGATTAGAAGACACTTGGCACTGAATTTTAACAAATAAAATAGCAAACTTTATAAAACGGTAAAATGTTCTTCAAACACCTGTTGTACTATACCACTAATAGAACAAGAAGTGTGCAGTGTCAATAGGTGTGGTTTTTGTAATATCTGGACAATGTTTTACTGATAATATTCAACCTAGAACAACTTACATTCATGTAAACAGTGTCGCTTTGAATGCAGAGCAAAGCCATCTAACGAAACGTATTAAAAATCTGAAAAATACTCGCTATTTGTCAATATAAAGCTTGCACGAATAATAAACAGTGTTTTTTTATGCTCTCAGTACCTACTCACTTAGCTGGCTATTGCAACCCTTATACGGTCTTAATAATAGCCTGCACTAGGCAACTCGATTCATTGTCTTCTGTCGTCAATCCGTTAGCCGAAGTATTTTAAGATCCTCTATCACTTGATTAAGTCGTCGCAGATTTAATAGAGCTGTTCTACATGATTCAGCGTGTTAGAGACTTTTACTTCTTTAGGTATACTTTTTTCACTCATACGTGTTAGACTAGCAAGTTATTGGAGATTTGGGATTTTGATTAGTATAGTAACTTCCACAACCTCATAAAGTTCGTATAGTAAGCAGTTCCATTCAAAACAGGCTTTAAAATCCTCTCTTAAAATATAGCCTATATGCTTGCTTATCTTTCTTTTCAGTGTCTAGATTTCTGGTCCATAAAGTAGGACTGGTAGCATAAGTGACCTACATATAAAATAAAATGTTTTGTATGATGAGAAGGGGCTCTACTTTTGAATTACCACATGAGCCCATTATAACATTTATTGGCAAGAAGACTCCTTCTTTGGATTTGTGTGCCGAAGTTATTGTTGATCTTGTCCACAAAATCTTTCTTTTTAATGAAGATATCATGTACTTCGTGTTGTTTTGGCTTACTCCAAGTCACACTTTATTATTATGGCGTTTTCTTTTCGGACAAAAAATATTTCACTTCTCTTGTTCTATGTCTTAAAACGTCATCAAAAATTAAGAAATATTAAATGATATATTAACAGCCCTGTTGTTAATACCAACGATATCGAAGTCATTATGTTAAATGGCACCGAAAAAAGATTTTTAATTTTGACAAATATCTTGGTGTCAGACAGCGTTATACAGCTCAGCCGTATGAGCTTCGCAGGTATTGCAAAGAACGACATTGCAGCAAAGACGCTGAAATAAAATTTAAAAAAATTAAATTAAACGTTTTACTGAAATTACCTTAATCTTTTAGCTCACCGAACTTGTTCAAAAATGGTAAAAAAAAATAAGAAAAAATTCAACCATTTTAGATAAGGAATACTTTGATTCTCCGCAAAAATTAAGTACTGTACTCGTACTATAGTTAATACCAAAATTTTTTCAACAGATATTACCATTAATGCCTTTAAAGTTATTTTATTTTCAGTTTAGTTCAGCTTATTATTCATTTTAGAATTGATTAGTTCGTTGATGAATTAAGTAGCTTAAAAACCACGATTATTTTGCGCACTACTTTTATTATCAAAGGCTGTTAAGGAGTCAAATAAACGCCCAAACATAATATAATTTTGCTTACTTAAGTAACTGTCAAAAATTAAACGAAAAGTCATTCAAATACTTTATCAACATTTTGGTGGCTGTAATGAATTTTTTAAATAGTTGCGTTAGTTAGTGAGAACATGTAAGTTGCTATCTGAGACTTAAGTTGAATGAATAATTAGCATTATTAGTATCTGGATGAATTTATATTTTTATTAAAAATATAAAAATGTTTAAATTTTGTGTAAAAATTTAAGTATTATCAGAAAAATAGCACAGTTTAAGCATGAACTTAAATAAATCTGCATACAAACGCTACGCATATTCAATCGTCACTTATTTCAGTGACGAATAAAAGTAAGAGCATCCATTTCACAACGTGTCTCTTTTGATTTTATTTTGCATATAACACATAAACAGCTGTTTACGTACGTACAGTGCGATCAAGTTGGCTCAAAACGTGAGCAAATGAAACTGAACGAAACTTGACGTTTAAGTACATTATACTTATACGCATTTGATTGTGTGTATTCGCATAGTCGTTTAAACTAGCCTACGCATATTATGGTTGAGCCTTAAAAGCAAGAGCATCCATTTTACAACGTGTCTCTTTTGATTTTATTTTGCATATAAAACATAAACAGCTGTTTACGTACGTACAGTGCGATCAGGTTGGCTCAAAACGTAAGCAAATGAGACTGAACGAAACTTGACTTGTTAAGTACATTATAATTATATACATTTGATTGTGTGTTTTCGCACAGCTAGCCTACGCATATTATGGTTGGCTCTTTACTGTTCAATGACAGAAAAACTGAACAAGTTCAGTTTCAAATTGAAATATAAATTACAAGAAAAAAGCTTATTATGAACATAGTTCTCTTGAATTACTTAAATTTACTCTTTAAGTGTGAACTTTTTTATAAACAATGTACACTTTACCAGAATTTTTTTCTTTTTTAATTTCAAAAAGGGTAAAAAATTTCAAAAAGTTTCAAATATGAGTTCTTCAAATAAAAAAAACACTGATTTCTTTCCTTTTTTTGGAGTTTGCAGTCCTATTTGCCTTATGCCAACGCATTTTAGTAAATATTCAATTAGAAAAAATTATTTTTGTTTATTTTTTTACAGCTTCTAAGTCGTATTATTAATCTATTTTAAATTGTTAAACAGGTTTAAGGTATTTCTTAAACGCTTAGGAATCACCGTTAATTTTAAAGAGATTACAACGTTGTTTGAAAAGAATATTTATTGACGTATTAAACAAGTTTTTTGAATTTTTTGTATTATTTCAAATTTATTTATATATTCACACTATAATTGGCTTTTAGAATATATTCTTTTTCCTGAATTTATAATTCTAATTAAATGGATTTTAATATTTTTTTGTCCAAATTTAGTGAATTCTAATTAATAGGCTTTATCAATAGACTAAATATGTTAATTTAGTAAATATTTTCATCATTTTGCCAAAAAATATTATTCTAATAACAATGATTAGGAAATAATAAAAGAATTATTTTTGAAATATTATTTAAAGCTGATTAGCAAGATAAAGACCTCAAATGTTTTTTATTTAAATTTAAATATTTATTAACTTTTTTTGTTTAGAACTTATACTTTAGGTAAAAATCGACTTGTTAGCACGTCAGGCAAGCAACTCAAATTTTCTTTGTTGTAGTAAAGTGTCTAGCAGAGCTATATCATAAATAGCAGTTAGAAGTTATACTGTACACTACCAAAGGTAATAATGGTATATTGTGTTTTTGCTCATGTTTGCATAGTTCTTACCAATCCGTCTTTAGTAATGGAACATGTTCGGTTTATATAAATTTTTTTTTATCAAAATTCAGATTGCAGTTGCTTAATATAATTCGATGATACTTGGCTTAATACCAGTTAATGGCAAGAGAGTACAAAAATACAAGGATTTTGATGCAGTTTAAGAAAATACTTCTACTACTTTTGGAGTTGATGTGCTACAGTAAACATCTATAGCTATTTTAGATCAAATATCTTCTATAGCACTCTTTAATAAATTTTTTGTCGTAATTTTAAATTTTGTAAAATTCCGGTCAATAATAGACCAAATGTCCTCAATCAGCCTTATCTCATGTGAAGATGTTGACCTATCGAGCAGAGACATGTTATTATTTTTGAGCCGATCAGTTGAAAACTTCGCCTTATAACATGGTGCATTATACTGTTGCAATAATAAACCAGTCAAGATTCACGTCCGAAGATTTGGTCAAATTATGATGATAATTGAAGTAATTCGATGTAACTTTTTGCATTTAAACGTCCTTTATGAAAGAATATAATATCAATATCTTGAGCTTGATGCACAACACAAAATATTTGATTATTTTCAAGCATTGCAAGTCGAACAATAATCAATTTTTATGATTAATCAACTCAAAGCGCTACATATTCTTATTACACTCCATTTCATTTCAATTTACATACCTCTTCCAACAATTTAACCTCTTTTTTATCTGAAGCTTGTTTCAATATGAACGATGGTTTTGTATAAAGAATTTCTGGCCGTAGCCTACGGCGGTTGTGCTGTCACTAACTGCCTTTACAATACTGAGGGCCGTTCCGAAGTAAGTTAACTGTTCGATTTCGGTTACACATTTGTACCAAATGGCGATCTTATGCGCATCTTGTGCAAATTTAAGGACAATACATAACATACTTTTGCTTACTTAAGCTACTGTCAAATACTTTTTCAACCTTTTGGTGGTTATAATGTACTTTTTTAATAGTTGTGTTAGTGAGCACATTAAAATTGCTACAATTATTAGTATCTGAATGAATTTAATTTTTATTTTGCGTTAAATTAAGGTATTATCAAAAAAATAGCACAGTTTAAACAAAAATTTAAAAAATCTGTATACACCCGCTACGCATGTTAAATCGTGTTTCTTTTGTTATTGTTTTGCATATAACACACCTACCGCTGTTTACGTACGTAAAGTGCGATTGGGTTCGCTTTAAAAGTAAGCAAATTGAACTGAACAAAACTTGACGAAAAGTTTGTTAATTACATTATGGTTATACACATTTGATTGTGTGTATTTGCACAGTCATTGAAGCTAGCTTACGCAGATTGTGGTCGGGCCTTTAATCATTCATAACGAAACGTTTATTATCTAATTATTTAGTTTCTACATTATAAATACATTTGGAGAAACGACAAGCCTCTTTGATATATCAGTATGTGAAATTCAAAAGTTTGTGCACGTGGTTTTTCAAAAATGCTTAACTTTGTATAAAAAGTTCCCATTAGGCAAGAATTCAATCTGTTAAAAGAGAGTGCGTTGAAAATATGACACATAAATTTCGGCCTATTTTATATTAAAAGTTTTGTTTTTCTTATTTTTTTCTTTCTTTCAATTTTCTTCTTTTTCTCTAAAATTAATAAAATTGTGAATAACATACGTAAAGTAGTATGTGCACCAGGAGCATTAAACATATTTTCTACACATGACTTCGCCATCAGGATTCTTTATCGTATTTATATAGATATTAGCTACTTAACTCACATTTTTGCATGACTTTAATATTTAAATTCTTAATTTTGTATAGATTAGAAGATATTTCCATGAAAACAATAGTAAAAGATATTCATATCTCTTATAGAAAAATGTGTTATCGTTTGTATATAATCCGTACCCTGACTGGTTTCAAACAATATGATATGATCTGGTTTTTCCGTTTTTTTTTTGTTTTTTTTTTTTTTTTTTTAAAGTTCACTGAGTTTCGTGTGTTTTTATTGCGTTTTTGTGGTGAATGGTCATCAATGCCATTGATGACAATAAAGAAACAAATGTTAATAATATTTGTGATATTGATATAATGTTTTGGTTTAACATTTAAATTTAAATCGAAATAAATTCAAACAAACAAAAAAATGAATAATGAATGCAATTTGAATGTTTTAGAAGAAAAACAAAACAAAGAAAAAGTAACAAAAATCATATTTAGCTGAATTTAAATTTAAATTAAACACTTAAAAGTTTGCGCACACAATCGAATTCCAATGAAGTTTTATTTAAATATTTTTTTTTTTTTTTTACAAGAAGTCATTGAACATTTAATATAAAAATAATTTAATAATATAACGAATTTTGTTTTCTAATTTTATATCTTCTTTTTAGGTATAAGATTTAGAGCGGATAAGAAAATAGTTAATTAATTACTTAAGTAAAATAGAAATGAAAAAAAAAAAATAAAAATTAAACTTAAACTTGCCACTCCTTAAATTTAGCTTTATAATTTAATAAATAAATAAAAAAAAAATAAAAATTCTTTAAAAAACCTAATTTAAATTTGTTCTTTAATAAATAAGAAAATCTTTAAAAATCTATAACTTAAGCTATTTTTAAAATAATCACATTTAAGCATATTACAGAAGAAATTATTTTATTTTACTAAATTTATAATTTTTATTTGTTAAAAAAACCAATCAAAGAAAGTGACCAGAAGCCGGGATACACAGCGACCAGCAAGCAGAATACTTCTTTTTATTTAGATAAGAAAAAATAAAAAAAGGATTTTATCAAATGGCGTCTATTATTTTGGAATAAAACTATAGAACACCAGAAATATGGTATTCGATGAAACACTTCATCATTTTGCTGCACGATTTTGACAAATCAGTGTTCCTGGTTTTAATCTAAATGGGTTACGTAATGTAGGATTTTGAGAGAAATCAGGTATGAACTGCCGTTACATCGGGTGAATTTATAACAGCTTTCGTATTTGATAAACAAAAAACACAAAATTTAGAGAAATGTATGAAATCTTTATTTGAGTCGATAGAACGATCTATATAATTCAAAGTATAAAGATGATTTCATGAATATATATACCGCGGCTACGCCTAAAATTGTTCATACGCTTGGTCCAATTTTAGCATACTCTCTCTAACATATCGGCCGCACGAATAGATTCTTCAATATTGGCTTCCAGCTATGACCAGATTGCTCGTTTTTGAACTGTATCAATTGGACGCGGACGAGATTAGATCTTTTCCTATCATGGGGCAGTCTGCCCCATTCTATGGTATATGGAAAACAGCTGAATAGAATATTGTCATTAAATGATTGTGGTTAATTGAGCAGGCGAAGGTGCACTATAGAGCGATCATATAGGTCATTTTTCGTGACTACAGTAGGACACAAAAGATTCTCTAGGTCGGGGTGTCTGCCGTTGGGCAATCCACTGGCTGATGATAATAATAATAACCGAATAGTGGCAAGGAACATCTTAAGAAACCATCGAATGATTTATACGTGAATATGGAGATTAACATAACTGCTCAAAAATGGACTAAATAGATTCGTCATCAAATATCATAAAAAATATAATGTCACGGAATTTTTCCCAAAACAAAATGCAAATTTAATAATTTTTTATTGTTTTTTTTTTTTTTAATTGGGTCTCTTAGAGCATCAGAAGAGCATCCTGTATTAGATCATATTATGAAGAGGTAAATACGATTAAATACCGGGAAGATATATTACTTTGTTTGCTTATAATTTTTGAGTATATGAACGAGAATGGATCTTATATTGATTGTTTTATTTAATATCGGCAATTATGTATGGAATACAATATCAGATGAATGCCCGCCTCTGTTAGCCTCACAAATGCGAGCCCTTTTGAGCACATTTTTCATTATATTCTCGAAGATTTCACGCGGTATTTCCTTAATTTCATCACGAATATTTTGTTTGAGTTGCTTCAGCGTTTCTGGTTTGTTTGCATAAACCTTACTTTTCAGATATCGCCACAAAAAGAAGTCCGGAGCAGTCAAATCAAGCGACCGTGGAGACCAATCAACATCACCATTCCTTGAAGTAATTTGTTGTGGAAGGAGGTCTCGTAGTAATTCCATTGTTATCCTGGCTTTATATATCACATTATTGCATTATATTACATTGACAGTTTTCAGTTTCAAAGATGTACGGCCCAGTGACTCCTCCTGACTAAATTGCACACCAGAGTGTCACTTTTAATGGATGCAAAGGTGACTTATGTATAATTTGAAGGTTTACCATTGCCCAGAACCGACTATTCAAATGAAAATGTGCCTCGTCACTCATTATGATTTTTTCATGAAAATCGGGGTTGTCATGGGCGAGCTGTAACATCCTATTAGCATATGTACGGCGGCGTAAATGGTCTTCTGCAAATCTTTGTGCATAATTGTGACCAAAGTTATTCTTTGAAGACCGAGCTCCTAAGCACGGCGTTGAATTGAGGTTGATGGATTGTTTTGAACACTTTCTTGAACAGCAGTAATGTTTTCAGCCGATCTTGCAGTACGTTGTGGTCTATGCTGGGGCCTATCAGCTACAGTCTCTCTTTCTTCGAAATTATTCACTACACCATAAATAGTGCGTGTTGTTGGCACGGTATTTCTCCCAATTCACTTAACTTTCTCATCGTCATAGTAATCTATGATTGATTTTGATAAAATGTTTTAACAATCAAAACACGTTGGTTTACTGACTATATTCCATAATAAATTTGCCACGTCTCTACTTTACGACTGCCAAATACGAACTATCAAGACTAATGTTTACCAAATGGCGGCAAAACAAAGTAGTATACCTTCCCGGCGGGCTCCCTGTATTTGGATTTCTGAAAAGATAAATGTCTAAATTTGTTAAAAAATAGGGTTTTTCAAACGGGTAAGAAACAAAGTGCCAATATTAACGACAATAAATATTTATAATACAATTGTGAAACCACGTTTTGAATATGGCACAATAATTTTATTCACATGCTGTTCAGACCATCAGATAAATATAATGCAAAAACTACAAAATAAGGTTATGCGCTCAATTTTAAAATGTAACCGTTTCACTTCTATTGTGTGTAAAACAGAGACTGCAACTAAATACAATATATTTTATTCAGAAAATGAAAATGAGCAAATAAGATATCGAGCAAATAAAATATGTTGGTGAAGTTCAACCTTACAACCTTAGAAATGCATAAGATTTTAGACTACAAAGAGCAGACTCAAGTGTAATGCAGAAGTCGTTATTTAGAAAAGAATTTCGCCTCTACAACAGGTTGCCAAATGATATCAAGAATGAAACCAATATAAATCAGTATTTTCAGAAAGGAGACAGTTAATTTTATAAAATATATTCATATTTGAACAGAGTTTATTTATATATTTTGTTAATTGATATTAAAATGAAATGTTTTTAAAGAGTATTGTTAATACCTCTATACATCTGATAATTCTGGTTTTATTTTGTTCTTTAGTATCGTTATGCAATACTGTAATTGTATAAATTCTTATTGTGATAGCTTTTGTTTCAGTTAAAATTAGTAGTTTTTGTTTGTTCATCATTATTTTTTCTTTTTTTTTTGTGATGTCTGTTAATTCTTTTAAAATTTATTTCTTCTATCAAGGTATTAAAAATTTAAACAATAGTTTTTTAAACATTTTTAAAATCTTTTAAATCGTTGTCACGTGCATTGTTTAATCGCAAGATAGGGGACATTGAACAATATTATTAGCGGTTTTATTTGAAAAAAAATGTATGTCAGCTATTTGAGTTTAATTTAAATTAAATTTGTGTCCGTTTTTTTATTTTTCTTAAAGATATTTGATTTGAATAATTTTGTAAAACTTAAAGGTATTCCCTCAATTAACGATTATTTGAAGGTTTTAGTTCAAATTAAATGACTAAAACGGTTTAATAAACATTTTGTTAAGTATAATTGTCGTTTGAAAATATTGTATTTTAAATACCAGAGGCGGACTTAAGCTAAGCTTTTGGAAAGGAGGGTCTTTAATAAAATATAAATTCTAAATTATACATTTTTATATACATAGTTGTTACCTTCTATCTTTTTTTTCTATTAAAAGTATGTTTTTTTTTTTTTTTAATACAAATATTTTCTAAATGGGCTTTCAATAACACAGCAAGTTAATTTTTCATTTTTATAAGTATAGCAGAAGCTCCTAAAAAAAATAAATAAAATTTCTTAGGTAGACAGCTCCTACCTCGGAAAATAAAATAGATCGATGATGGTCTATTGGTTGACTAGCCAGAATTCACATTTGGCGATTTTGCTTGTTGATGAATGCATTTAACCAAAAATAAGGCTGACCGCTACCATAAATCCATTACAAAAAAACTTCAATTGTTCATCAGACAAATCACCTGACCAAAGTTTCAACTAATTGTCATTTGGCTTCAATTCTTAAACAAGCTGGCTTTAAACTAACTTATGGGCTGAAGAGTCCTAGACTTAACAAAGAAACCAATTAGCTTTATTCATCAACATAATCTTCATTAATAGCAATGCAATCATTCCAGCGCTACTCTAACATTTCAATACCACTTTTGTAAAACGCTTTATCTTTTGCCTCTAAATAGAGCTCAGTTTGAGCGATAAGCCTGTACATTCTTGCGAAATTTCTTACCGCCTAGCATTTTTTTTAGGTCCGCGAATACCCGGTAGTTGCTGGAAGCCAAATCTGGCGCATACGATGGATGTGTTCAAAGTTTAATTCATGTAGTTTTGCCATTGTTCCAGAATCATCAACACGTTCTTGTTTTTGGTCAACAGTGAGCAAACGCGCACTTTAAACATAACTTTCTCATAGTCAAATGCCCATGCGATATACTCGTAAAGCCAACACGTTCTTTTGATATCAGCTAACACACTCAACTTTACTTTTCGACCATTCAAAACGATTTTATGGATTTTTTGATTTTTTCTGGTGTTACCACCTCATTTAAACATCCACTGCGTTCTGCATCATAGGTGTCTCTACGACCACGTTCGAAGTTAGCAAACCAACGTATTATTGTTGTTTCCGTTGGAGCAGAGTCTTCATAACACTTTGCAAGTCACTGCTTCGCTTGAACAGTATTTTTTCCCACCAAGAAGCAGTGTAGAATAAAAAAACACGAAACTGTTTTTGATCCATTGTCTTGAAAATAACAAAAGTAGCATCACTCTTAGCACAATAACTCACAAACTAATTAATAGAATGTCATGAAATTTTAACAGTTGTCCTTTGCATTAAAACTAGCGCCATCTATGTACTAGGCCCAGGACTTTTCAGCATTTGCGTTAAAACAAAGCCGCTGTGGTGTGGTAGGTAAAACGCCAGCCTATAAACCAATTTTCAACAGCCGAATCACTTCACAATGTTAGCTATCGACTGAGTATGAATATTAGGCTAAAAAAACTTCTCTTACTATTGCATCTTCCTTTCGGAGCTATTATTTCTTACAATGAGTCTAAAATACAATCGGCGGCATGAATTTTGACAATAAAATTCCAAAGCCTGCAAGCATTGTTTATTTTTAAGACGATTTATGGTTAAATTATAAACTAAACTGAATATGTTTGACAGCAACATGTTACTCGAAAACAACTGAGCAGTCAAACACAGTGTTGTCCAAAAGAAAGTTACTAACAAATCTTCCGATATGTTTGGAGGGATAAAGCCATAGTTGCTGAGAACTGCGGTTTGTTGACAAATCAACATCATCGTCAACTATTCGACTTAATGAAGCTATTGTTTTCTTGTTTTTCTTCCTTTTCTGTCATCCTTGACTTCCTGTGAAACATTTGTCCTCAATCATAGTCTTATATTGC
Source organism: Wohlfahrtia magnifica (assembly GCA_023159175.1). NCBI lineage: Eukaryota > Metazoa > Arthropoda > Insecta > Diptera > Sarcophagidae > Wohlfahrtia > Wohlfahrtia magnifica. Next base: position 3,187,313 of record JAKWBJ010000183.1, read on the forward strand.
AAGGTGTTTGGCTGACCTAATTCCATGAAGCCGCTTGCAGTTCCGTATTAATCGACCTTCTCCACGTTCTAGCAAATGCATTAACAAGCTGGGCTCTTCCTCCTGATTACATCGAGTAGAAGTTGGCCTTCGAAGTATGTAACCTATCCACTGCTATTTCTGGTAACATACATCCGCAGGAGCAGGAGGAGATTTGGTTTGCCGAGTTCAACGAATCAATGCTTCCTATGCGATTTGGCCACCATATGTTCAGAATCTGCTGCAGGCATTTGCTTGTAAAGGTTTGTAGGCGCGCTTCGGCTGAGTTTGTGCTCTTTCATGTTTCGCAACCGTAAAACAAGATAAACTTGACCTTTAAATTGTAAATGCGTAGCTGAGGAGATGTTGACATTTGCCGAGGTCTCCAAATAGACCGCAACATGTCGAATGCAGCTTTTGTCTTGTTAATATGCTCTTCAATGTCCTCTATAGCATCAACCTTTGTGGTCACCATAATTCCCAAATAACTTAAAGTGCCAAGGCGTTTCATGATTTCGTTACCCACTTAGATGTGTGGTAAAAAATGTGCACCATAGCCATTAGTATTATCTTTGTCTTGGAATTATTGACTTTAAGTCCTGTGGATGTCTCGAAACTTGGCTCGGAAGACATATGTACGTCATCGGAATATTTCCAAGTCCTCTAAGCACTCAAATAGTGTCCAATGAATACTGCGTTTGCCTTTCAAAACCAAGCGCATTATGCTGCCGATTATGAAGATTCAAAACATCGGTGACAAGATACATCATTGCCTTATATCAGTCGTAACCTTAAATGAATCTGACAATTTAAAATTGTGCAGGATTCGGCATATGAAATCCGCGTATATGATTCGAATTAAATTAGAAATCTTTGGTGGCATTCCTCTCCTGTGCAATATTCTCCACAGATAACGCCTGTTGACATGTCTAAAGCCATTATAAAGCAGATAGACGCCAAGTAAACACGGGTGCGGAACACGTTTCCCCTTTACGAACAATTATTTTTCTCATTATTAACTTTACAGCACGTAGTAAATAAGTGGTAAGAAATTTATTAATAATTTGTTGAATATAATACGCTATGGAGAAAGCATTTATTGACTTTATTTTCAAGCTAAGTAAAGGCTTATCTACTGTAGCTCGCCTCCATGTGATTATGTAGTGGTGAAGATCGTTTCTAAGTGGTGGTGGTGTAATTCTTTCCAAGTAGGTGGCGTTTTCTCTGGATCATTCGTCTGATGTTCGTCATCATCGCCAGAGGTAAGCTGAAAGGTCGATGGAACGATTATGTCCATTTTAAAACCCATTACTGGGCTTACGTCGAAAAAAGTAATAACAAATTATTATTTCAAGTTTGGCTTCTTTTAAAAGTAAAAATTAATTACGATATTTTTTTAAACAACATCACGGTGCTGTGAAACAAATGTCCATTACTGTATTGAAATAATTTAAAGATGATATTGTTCGGTTTTTCTAGGAAGTTTCATTGAAAATCTAGATCAGCATTCTAAACTAGTATTTAATTAACTTTTTTTATTAATTTAAGAAAATTTCTAAAAATTAAAGAAACATTTTATTCGCTTTAGTATCTCAGTGATCTAGATTCTAGAGACAAGGTAAAAAAAAGAACGGTAGACTGCTCTGACACTTTGTTTTTTATAAGTGGAGGTCGTTTACATTCTTTTTAATTCTTTTAATTTTTTTTTAACAACTGATGAGCCTTAAATTAAAAACCTTTATAAATTAAGCGTATATGGTAGATGACAAAACTAAAGTGTTGACTTTAATATGACAAAGAAGACACAGCAAGCATATCATGATTCATATGTAAATTTATTTAATAAGTGATCTTATCGATTAAAATAAAGCAGCATTAAGGCATTGGGAACTTTTCAAATAATTAAAATTTATAACACCATTTTGCGGTTTATTATGGTACCGACAGTTCATTAACTTTTTATAATATGCAGAACCAAACAAGAGAGAATACTTCAAAGAAACACTTTATTTTAGATGAGTAGGACGAAGAATATATTGAAGTTATCTAGGTTACAGTATAACAAATTTAAGACAAGTTGTTTTTGGTTTGCTTATATGAAAGAATTTATTGATTTTTAATCTGTAGCAATAAGCTGATGGATTTACAAAACTATTTGCATATTATAAGCTTTTGCTATTTTTATACGAAAATTTATTAAGCTTGAAGGTAATAGAGCTGTAGAAATGTTAAGCTTGATCAACGGGTCGTTAAAATCTTAAGTTAAAGAAAACCACTTCTTTTTTAAAGTCATTGTCGTTTTACTTTCTTCTATTTCTCGTTCTCATCTTTACCTTGGTTGTTCAGTCTAGAGTTTTAACGTAAGTATTACTACATAGGTAGTCCCATACATATCATTTGATTGCAATATATTTAAACATGACTACCACTTTGTTCGAAAACGAAGCCAATTTAAATTTAACAAAGACCTCAAGTTTTTCGAACGTTTTTTGTATAAACTACAGACTTTACTAAGCTACACAAGATCAATTCAGTCGATTAATGCAGTCCGTTGTTACCTATTAACTCCAAAACAGTTTTTCACTGGCTAAAACAAGAGAGTCATCCAGATGACATAATATAAACTGCTTCCACTCTACATAGATATAGCAAATCCGGAAGTTCTTTTGCGGAAATAAAATAACTATTCTAGCTGCACAGAGTGGGAAAGAACAAAGCCATATAGGTTAGGCTAATGTGAGATAAGTTAAACACTGGATATTTCATGATGCATCGCAATATGAATGGTCGAGAGCTTGGCAACTTGAGCTGGACGAGTTAACTATATGAATTTGAGAACCAGTTTGTGATGAAACTGAGTAATAAGAGGCGTTCTGGCGTACTCCTTCAGGAAATAGTCCATTATGTCTTTCACAGATGGGTCAAAAACCGAAAGTGGTTCGGGAGCCGGTTAATAATGTAATTTCACACCTAGCCAGCATAGCTCACCACGCGATTTGGGTCTAAACCACAACCACCACGTTGTTCCCACAAGGGGGCCTCAGCATAGTCAGACAGGGACACAGATCATTGGGGCTCCTGCTATCCGTGGTACCAGAATTAAACCTCCGTTCAGGCTTCGTAGAATAAATGCTACCACCAGTGTAAATCCCAAACGATTCCGGACTGGTGGCTAATAAAAATAAAAAAGAAAACATAAAACACATAATAACACAACAATAAGCCGAGCCACCCTCACAGGAGAACTAAAAGTGGCATCGTGCGCCACTGACACAATACACAGAAACAAAAACGCAACCAGTCAGGGATAGACAGTAGACAACACTACACCATGATCGGAAGCAACAATTTCGAAGCAGCAAACAGCAACTCTCAGCATACCACCAGCAATCGAGCTAGAAATGCTGGAGACTAGCAGAGCGGTGCGGATTCAACCACCACTAAAAGTAGTGTTCTTCTAAACCTAAATACTTTCAAGGCAAAAGCACCCAAGCGTACGATTGTCCAACAAGGCCCTACTGAAATCCTGCACCCCACAATATGAGTAATACCCATATTATAATACCCATATTATATTATAATTATAATAATGTCATCAGCAGTCAGTACATGCCTCCAGTCCTCAATCTCCATACCACAACCGCAGTCTGCAGATTCAGTACGGCCAATCCGATGCAAGAATGCATTGAAAAAGCCGTATCCCGTCAGTATGAACCCCAGGCTTAAGCCGTAATCGAAGTCTGGGTGTTACTGTACAAACGTTCGCAATAAGTTCATATGTCAACCTTCCCTTGTCACTCTTTGTCCATCTTGTCTATCATCTATCTACGAGGCACCTCCGCAAAAAGATCTTATACCTATCTCTCACATTCTTGAACTCCGAAGTAGAAAGCCAATCGGTCGTTTCAAGTGGCACTCCCCTCTTGACCCTGAAAGCAATACTACGACGTACTACCTCCAAGTCAAACGGTGGTACACCAACAAGTGCTTGCAAGCGTCGGTAGAAACTGTTCGATACACCGAAATGCATGCCAATAGTGCAATTCTCTGACGTTGCTCTGACGCGCTGTTCCGTCTTATACCATACTAATGCACCATGCGCTGCACAAGCAACGATCAGCCCAATATATTTGCTATGAACGTCACATAGCGAATGCTGTTTTCACCAATTATAATGAGTGGGGGCCACCGTCTTGTCCACTGCGATATCAACACCAAAATCTGTACTCTACTTACAAAAGATTCGTATGGATATTTGGACCAAGGAATTCAAGTGGAAACTCACTAGTATTTCCCAAGCGGAAGAGAACACAATTCAAACATAGATAGGAATCTCATAGTCATTCAAGCACTTAACTTTATGAAAATGACTCAAAGCTAGTACGGAACTATCTGAGTAAATTGAACCGACTGGGAAGGGATTATAAGGCCAGTTTAAGCTGAGTCCCCAGTCTTGTAAGAATTCTGACGAATGAAGAAACAGATGATCTGGCCAGGAAGATTGCTTCCACGACTCCGGTGGTGCTAGAACCATTTGGTGGTGTGGAGATAATTAAAACATCTGCTAGGCAACTATGATAGGAAGAGATCTGAGTTTTGTATCAGGCTGTATAAAAATAGCCTGAGAATGATAACCAACATTTTAAGCGGCTATTGCAGACTTAACGAATGATTAAATAGAATGATATTATTTGCATATGCAGTATGCAGATGCTGTGGTGAGAAGACTCAATTGTAGGAGTATGTACTAAGTAATTGTTAGGCACTTATATATTTTAGAAAGAGGCACCTAGACGTATATTAGGTAGAGAGTGGGCAGCTATCACTACCGGCACCAATCGAAATTCTGAAATTCGTCTATGCTTTGTGTATGGAGAGGGTATTATAAGAAAATCGTATTCAAATCGGGGAAGTACAATAGACCAAATGGTCACAGTACCTCAACGCCTCTTGACGATAATAAAGCGATAAAGAAGAACGAAGTTGAAACATCTGGAAGTTGATTTTGAATAGGCGCTATCGAGAATCTGTTTTAGAAATCTTCGGAACATCTCCAAAATCCTAAGATACGGTAGATACTTAATCTTATCTTCCTGCACTTATAAGTTAATAACTGCGAAAAACCACTGAACTTATCAATATGCGAATAACGGCGCTCATGTTCTGGCCAATATATATGTAATTATATCAGAACGTAGAAGGTCTGATAAAACCATTAATATTCAGTCGAACTGGGCAGTCTTTTTTTAATTTTCTTGGACTACACCTAATGCTACTAAAGATGCAGCGTAGGTTTAGATCGTCCACATCTCTAGATCGGTAGTTTACGACATCAAGACAGTGTAGCCTTAAACTGCACTCTACCATATAAATATTATTGTATCCATGTGAAGAATACTGCACTCTTTGCACTTTTTTTCTAATGCTGATGACGAGCACGTTAAGATACGTTACTCATTCTACTGTCGATGTTTAAAATATATTGGAGCATGCTTTTGATTAATTGGCATGCGTTCCATTAATCTTTACATTTCTACAATAAAAACCGATATTTAGTGCGTAATAAATAAAACCAATACTGTTTTGATTGTATTTTAATAAATAAATCGTCAAAATTTTGTTTTATTTTTATTTCTTAATGGAATGAATTACGAAACTATATACAAAATGCTTAATTCGTGGCGTTTACTACTTAAGCTACAGGGGCTGATACAGGAGAAGCAGCATAGGCATTGGCATATGCATTATAGGCAGCAGCGGCTAAATGAGCTGCATATGGTGTGGTATAAGGAGAAGCAACAGCGAAAGGAGTAGCATACTTAAGAGGAGCAGCAAAGTCAGCAGGACCAACAGCGAAAGGAGTAGCAGTTAAGGGAGCTGCATATCTTGCTGGGGCAGCATAAGCAGCTGGAGCACCGGCTACATAACGGCTAGAGTAAGGAGCGGCATAACCAAAGGGATTGGTAGTATAGGACGAGAAAGTACCATCATAATTATGGCGAACATCCACTTGTTGACTACCGCCAGCTGCATACAAAGGAGCATTGTCATAAGCTACACCAGCGGGAGCAGCAGCAAAAGCGGTAGGCTGTATAAGACCAGCTGAGGCATAGGCTAAACAAGCAGCAAAGACAGCAACCTTAAGGAAAAAAATTTTAATTACAAATCAAATGAAAAAGCAAGCGAAATAAGGAAACTTACGAATTTGAACATTTTGAACTTTTTTGTTTTAGTAAATTGAAGTAACTGTTTAATGTCAAAGGCTTAACAATGTTATGATGATTTTAACAAAATGCCGTAAACATTTTATAATAAAAACTTTATAAAATATTAGCAAATACATATTGTACGTTAAATTATTTCAATGTAAGGGTAAATCCATGGATAAAACCAATTAAGGTACTTTCATTATTTAAACATTGAAGAAAAAAATTACAACATTTTTGCTTAAATTCGATGTGAGTGGTAAAAGAATACGTGCCTAGAAATTTTAAATTAAAAACATTTAAAAGTAAATTTGTTTTAAGTATAGAAATTAAATTATTTTATTATTATAAAAATAATTTGTTATTACTGATTTAAAATAATTAAATAAATATTTCTGACAATCATTAATTATGCATCAGCAATAATTAATTTCATTTCATGCACAAACACTATCCATATTTTAAATAATAATTAAACAACTTTATATAACTTTTGTTTTTGGGCTAATTGCTCGCTTGCTTGCTTGTTATAATTAGAAATTGTCAAATATCGTCTGAAATTATAATTAATTACCATAACAAATTTATATGCACAAAAATTTAAATGTGAAAATGAAAGAAATGAATTAATTAACAAAAAAATAGTAGTAGAGACATGCACCTTGTCTCCGCTTAAGTGTCTGTAAAATAAATAGTGAAAACATAACTGTAAACAAAACAAAAAGTTTCCAAAGAAATATCGTAATATTTTACTATGGTCGAAGGATCTATGACAATTATATGTGAAACAAAACGTCGGCCAAATGCTCGCCACGGCTATCAGTCGGTTCATATTTTCAATGACTCTGAGACATAATTGAGGTTCAATGTCGTTAAATATAGCTGTTGATTTGTTCTTGGCTTATTAATGTACACTTTTTCTTTTAAATATCCCCAAAGAATGAAGTCCAACGGTGTCAAATCATATGATCGTGGCAGCCAATTAACATCGCCACGATATGAGATAACACGGCCATTGAATCTCTCGCGGAAAAGAGTCATTGTTTAGTTGGCTGTGTGTCAAGTGGCACCATCCTGTTGGAACCACATATCGTCCAGGACCATATCCTCAATATGTGGCCACAAGAATTCTGTTATCATCTCATTTTCGAAGAAGTACGGCCGGATGACGCCGCCAGCACATAAACCGCACCAAACAGTCACTCACGGGTGTTTCCACATTTCGTAAAAACCCGGTTTGTTGAAATTTACGCACAATTCTCCCGATTGTGGACACATTTGATCGATTATGCTGATCAAAATAATCACAAAGTACAATAAATGCATTTTGATTTGGAGGCCCATTTTCGTAAAAGGCTTCAGTAATCTTAATGCGCTGCTCAATTGTGTACCTCTCCATGGCTGAATTTGTCAAACGCTGAAACAATGAAATTTAAAATTAAGTTGGGCAAAAGCTTGACGTTACGGTGAGACTCACAATTACTTGCTAAAGCTCCTTTTTTTAAATAAAAGAAAATGAAGTTTCATTTTTAGTTAAATTTTCTTAGTCTGGCAGAAGCCAGACAAGAAGCAAAGAGATCGCAACTATATATATATAACTATACTAGCTAAAAACCGGTGTGCTTCGCTATCCCCAGCTTAATTAATATCTTGAATGCTATCTGAGTTGCATTTTTTATCCTATTTCGTCATTTTTGCCTCTACGCTAAATATATAATCAATTGCTCCTTCAAGAAAGACTCTGTAGGTTCTGTCTTTTAGCAGTATACAATCGTCAAACAAACACATATTTTTATATAGTATACATACAGATAACTTTGATCCAGTGAGATTTTTGCATTTTACGCTTTTTGTCTGCTGTATATACTTAGATAACGAAGTTTTAATAGTTGTCGTATGAATGGAAGGTGCCACGCCCACTTATCCAATTTCGCCCAGTTATTGACGATGCGTATTGTAGATGATGTGTATTGTTTATGACTTTGTTTGAATTTAATTTAGAAACTTCTTCTTCTTGCCGTTCTCAAGCTATACAAAAATTAATATTTACTTTATAAGGGCGGTACGCCCATTTTTTGTTTGAATGGGAGGTACCACTTGAACTTATACAATTATTCCCTCTTTTTACCTGATGATCTGAATTGAGTCTGAAATTACTCAGACTAAATACTGTAACTTCAGCTTTAACCATTCTCAAGAAAAACAGAAATCAACTTTTAGTTTGTATGGGAGATACCTCGCTTACTTGTCAAATTTCACTTTGAATCCTTTTTGAATGCTGATTTGCATTGACTATGAAGTCATTCAGACCAAATACTGAAACTTTAGCTGTAACCGTTTTCAAGATATACTAAAACCAATATTTACTTCGTATGAGAGGTACCAAGCCCACTTATCTAATTCTGCCCAATTTTTTTTATTGATGATTTGCCTTGACTATAAGTCTGCTTGGACCAAATTTCGAACATTTTTCTCTTACCATTATGATGATTTAGACAAATAAATATAAACTTTGAATGGGTGTGACACCGCCCACTTGAAATTTTTAAAATTTATAGAGCTCATAGCTCCTAACAGACGTACAGAGAGATACTGTAAAAATATCAAGAAAATCGGTTGAGCCGCTTAGCTGTCCATAAGGCACAAACAAAAAAAAAAAAAAAAAAACATACAAGCACACATTTATTTTTATATATTATATTAGAAATATATATGTAAGTTGTAGCAAGCAGTGCCGTTAATTATAGGGTTCTTCACAAATTTCTTAATATAGAAAATATACTCTCTGCGGCGTAGTTTGTACGATTGTTATTGAAAATTATCTCAAGATTTTTTGTCGATCTAACAATTTCTATTGGTTTGTTATTTAAAGTTATTTCATGTTGTAAAGGAAATTTAATAGATCTTGGAGTTATTACCGAGTACTTAAACTTGACCATTTGCATTGACCAGTTTTATAGCAGGTGAAGGTACTCGTTAATTTTATGCACAAATTCGCTTATGCTCTGTATACTTTTCATTCCATACGAATGCATTTTACTCACCGACAAATGTCAATCTTAATCAATAATATTATAGTATGAATTGTGAAAGGAAGTGGATCGTGAATAGAGCTCTATATCACTCCCTTAGAGACAAATAAAACTGACTTTTGTAAAAGACTGAATGATGGCCAAGTATGACGATAATACTTGTTAATGTTGAACAAATGTCTTAGCTTTACACAAAGGCTTTTTGGTGACGCATATTAAACGCTATAAAATGATTAAGAATTTTCTAAAATGAAATATCTCTTTAATCGATATAACTTCGGATATCCTGAGATACTTTTAACAGGTCAGGAGTTGTAAAACTGTGCTTAAGTTGAAAGTAGAACAGTACAGTAGTACCCGCTTAAGTGCGCCCCGCTAAAATGCGTTTCCCGCTTTAATGCGCCGAAATTGCTGACAGCAAAAATATTTCTATATTTTGCCTTACAAAAATTTGGCTCAAATGCTCCCCGATTAAAAGTTTCTTAGAAAATATGCAATAATAAAATAAGAAATTTAAAAGTGCACACAGAACGAAAAATATTTTTTATTATATATATTCGAGTATTCGCTTAAATAATTCCGAGCTTAAATACGCAAAAAGTGGACATTCTTATATGAGCAAATAAGCGGGGACTACTCTATTGCAATTGGACGATAATCACTATTGAGAATATCTAAGAATAGGAAAAGGAATTATTCTTACATAGTGCGAATTTTTAGTTTAAATGCATTTAGTTACTATTGTATTGAATATAATGCTATGTTCGCATGAGACTTCGGATTATTTCGTTCTGTTTGTATTACTTATTTGGATTCTCCCGTTCGCATGGCACTTTTTAACTGCTAGCATATGAAGTCAGTGCAGCAAGCAACTATTGCTTTGTTTGTTGTCTCTATTTCGTTTATTTCTTTTTTTGTACTTGACAGGATACTTTAGGGACGTCAATTTAATAAATTTGCAATGTTATATTTATAACAAACATTTTTATTAAGAGCTAATAAGTATGTCAAACTCATATGATCTAAAATTTGTAAAAATTAGAGATGACACTGATTTTTGAGTGAGACACAGTGTAATGCTATGTTCGCACGAGACTTCGGATTACTTCATTCTCTGCTGACTTATGAAATCAATGCAGTGAGCGGCCATTGTTTTGTTTTTAGTTTTTTTTATTTGATGTTCATTTTTTTGCATGATAGCATACTTTAGGGAAGTCAATTTAATAAATTTGCAATGTTTAATGTATGATAAAAACATTTTAATTAAAAGCTAAAAAGTATACTAAGCTCATATGATTAAAATTTTGCAAAAATTAGAGATGACACTGAAATTGAAGTAATACCCAGGGTAATAGAAATGAAATTGTTTACAATTTGTGTGATTCTCTCTCAAAATGTTGTATAGAAATTTACTTGTATGTAATTAAGCTCATAATCGGGGTTGTATAATAAATGAGAGAGCGAATGACGAAAAAACGGTGTCGTGTGAACGTAGCACAATAGAAATGAAATTACTTACAGTTTGGGTAATCTTCCCTCAAAATTTTGTGTGAAAACTTATGTAATTCAGCTCATAATTGGGGGTTGTATGAGAGAGCGTATGACGAAAAAACAATGTCGTGCGAACATAGCATTAAGGTAGAAATATTTATACAAAACACCTTTTTTAAATGACACTGCCTATCAACCAGCGAAAACAAAAATTTATTTTGAATTATTTAATTGCCTTAAAATAAAGTTCCGTGTAGTATAATAATATCAGATTACACTCTATTTATTCATAAAAAAACCCTGATCGTTTATTAAGTATTAATGTTGAAAGGTAGAAATTAATCAACGCCTACAAATTATTATTCATTATTAGCATTGATTGATTATTTTTCGATATTTGAAACTTGTTTTTTTAATTCTGGCCATAAACGGATTAAATTAAATAATTTGTTTAACTACATGACAACAAATTAGTCCAGTTAGCATTGATACTTTACACCATAACTTGCTAACTAAATGTTTTTAAACATTTTTTAAATTTTACTCGAGATATTAAATTCCGATAATTTGCTTTTTTGCTTACATACCAAAATATATAGAAGTTCTTATAAAAATAAAAATTATTGAAATTTTGTATGAAATGTTTTAAAGATATAGGGTGCAACAAAGAAGAATTTGTAACAAAATAAATAATTTGTATTTAGTTCTTAATTACATTAAAACTATGCTGCATGAAGCCCTCCTTAAAACCATGCACGAATTTTGTTTAAAAATAAAATAATTTTTTTTTATGAACTTTATTTCAAAATTAACCCAATTATTTATCTATTTGGCTTAACATTTTAATATCTTTTTTTGGTATAATTTCAATTGATTTAAGTCATTTGAATATAATTAACATACAATTTGAATTGTATTTAGCAATTGACCAACAAATGTCGATGTTTTTCGCATTAGAGTGTATTACTTGAAACAACTGAACAATAAAAATAAAAATTTACTACAATTGTACTTAAACTTTAATACTATAAAAGGTTTAAACATCCAACGTATTGACAACATAAGTTTGTTATCAACTCATCGATAAACTATCAAAAATATCATCTTTCTAAAATGTTCAAATTTGTAAGTGAAGAAAATGTAAATTTAAAAATTATAAATCAAAATTAAAATTTGTATTTTTCTATAAAAAGGTTGTTGTCTTTGCTGCCTGTTTGGCTTATGCCGCTGCTGGTCTAGTGCAACCAACTGCTTTTGCTGCCGCTCCCGCTGCTGCTGTAGCCTATGCTAATGCTCCTTTGTATGCTGCTGGTGGTAGTCAACAAGTTGATGTGCGTCACAATTATGATGGCACTTTGTCTTCATACACTACTACTCCCTTCGGTTATACTTCTCCAGTTTCTAGCCGTTATGTAGCTGGCGCTCCTGTTGCCGCTTATGCTGCTCCCGCTGCTTATGCTGCTCCCGCTGCTTATGCTGCTCCCGCTGCTTATGCTGCTCCCGCTGCTTATGCTGCTTATGCTGCTCCCGCTGCTTATGCTGCCCCTGCAACTTACGCTGCTCCAGCTTTTGCTGCTCCTGCTAAATATGTTTCTCCCGCTGCCTATGCTACACCTTTAGCTGCTGTACCAGCTAAAGTAGTTGTTTAAGTTTAGGGGCTTTGTTGATAATAAATTAAAATTTTAAATAATGATTTAAAGAATACTTGAGTTTATTTTAAGTCCATTATTGACCCTATAGGTCATACAAATTTTATTAAAATTCAAACATTTCTTGAACATAAAAGGGTCATATGTAGTAACAATTTATGATGCTTTCTAACATCATTGAATAGTTTACCATGTTATATCGCATATATCCTACAAAAACACTGAAAGGGTTAAGGAGCTCTAAGCATTTTAAAACAGGATTTATCACCGTTTTTTTTTTTTTGAATTTCTGTGTGCGAACAATTAGAAGAGATGATTATTGATCATTTAAAAAGGCTAGCTACTCAAAGCAGCTCGAGCTTTGGGTGCCATTTGAATTTGAACCGTAGTGAACCATTACGGTCGATGAAGAATAGGTCCACAAACGATTTCAAAGCCTATTTTGAACACAAACAATGTTATTTTAAGTCTTTGGTGTGATTAGAATCGTTATATGCTTGCTTAAGCCCGACAAAACAATCTATTCTGATCTCTACTGCTCTCAAATCGACAGTTTGAACGAAGCAATCAGGAAAAAAAGAACAGTATTATCAGAAAGATGCTATGTTCAATTTTGACACACACCTCTTTAAAGGTTAGGCAATATTAACTGCACTTGACCTTGTACCCTACTTAATAAAATTATCTATCCACATATAAGTACATATATAAATAAGTTATCTTATGTTCGTCATTAAACAGAACTAGAACCATTCAACCGATTTACAAGCCAATACATGCGTTGCAAAAGTCTATTTTCACTGATACAAATATTTACGAGTATTTGTCTATATCCTCAAAATTCTAACAGTGAGAGTCACTAATTTTGTGTAAAATTTGTAATCAATATAAATCATCAGTCTAAAAGTGGTCGGAATCGAATTTGTGGTATATCCCATACAACGTAAATATTGATTTGTGCATATCTTGGGAGCGGTTAGAGTAGAAGTTTTTGCATTTATTCTAAATAACGTAGTAAATACAAATCATTGGTCAAAAAGTAAAGGGTGGTCCAATTAATTGTGAGTCACACCTTAACGTCAATTTTTTTGTCCTACTTAATTAGACATTTCTTTGTTTCAGTGTTTGACAAATTCAACCATTGAGAGGTACGCAATTGAGCAGCGCGTTAAAATTGTTGAAGCCTTTCGCCAAGTTCGTTATGCAGAACACATTGCTGTTGTTCGCAGTAGTGTGGCAGAAGAGCTGTCAACCTCAACTTGTCGTCATGCCCAACAATTGAACATCTCACGAACATCACTGATGCGAATTTTGATACCGAAATTGAGGATATGAACCTGAACGATATGTGTTTCCAACACGATGATGCCACGTGCTAAACAGCCAAAGAAACAATGGGTATTTTGCGCAAGAAATATAATAGCCGTGTTATCTCGTGTCATGGCGATGTTAATTGGCCGCCACCATCATGTGATTTGACACAGTTGGACTTCTTTATTTGGGGATACTAAAAAGAAAAAGTGTACATCAATAAGCCAAGAGCAATTCAAATGCTAAAGGATGAGATAATTCGGCACATTAACGACATTGAACCTGAATTCTGTCTTAGAGTCATTGAAAACATAGACTGACGGATAGAGGTATGCCACCAAAGCCATAGCAAGCGTTTGTCCGTTATTTTGTTTTACGCCTAATTGTCTTAGATCCTTCTATCATAAAAAAATATTAAAATTCTCTGAAATTTAGAATTAACGTGGTGCGTTTTGGTTGTACCACCTTTTAGAAGTTTTGAATTTAGTCTAAATGACTTGGGCATCTTCCATACATTGCAACTATTAATTTCTGTAGATCCTGATAACGGTAATAATAGCAGTTTCTAAGTTTAGTCCTAATAACTTCGTGGACAATACACATCATCAGTCAATAACTGGAAGAGATTGGATAAATTAGCGTAACACTTACCTCTTCATCTTCATGTACCATGTCCGTTTCAAACGTTAGCTATCACAATTGGTGTCTTTACCTTATCTACAACTGCTCTGAAGAGTGCTCTTGTACCATTGGCGTAAGTTTTCAAGCCTTGATATTCTTCTTCTTCCTGTAACTCTTCTGTATTCTTAATTCGATTATTAATTTAAAATAAAATTTATTTACCCATTCATACTAAATATAGAAATTTTCATGTGTGGCGAACGTTAACAATTAAAGCTTCGTTATTTATCCACATCAGTCAAAAAACAGGAGAAATTAGATAAGCGGGTATTGTACAATTCACACCGGGGAAACGCCATTACTATATATGTATTCTTATCTTTAGACATACATCTATATATACATGTGTAGAAAGCTTTCATTTGGTATGTGGCTTCAGTATTATTAAATTGGGCGGTACCACGCCCATAGGTATATCTTTAAAACCGTAATAGTAAAATTCCATAAGTTTGGTTCAAATAACTTTGTGGCCAATACAAATTATAAGTCAAAAACTGGGCCGAATTGAATAAGTTAGGTGTGGCATCTCTCATACAAATTATATATTGAGTTTTTTTTATCTAGAAACGTTTCGAATGGAAGGTTTTTAATTTGTTTTAAATGACTTTTTAGATAGTAATAACCATCATTTAAAAATGAGTGGAATGTAAAAAGTGGTCATGGTACCTCTCATACAAATTAAATAATTATTTTGGTATATCTTGAGAATGGTTAGAGTTGAAGTTTCTCAATTTGTTTTAAATAACTTGGCAGTCAATACAAACCATTATTTAAAAAAAAAATGTGGAATTTTGCATGTGTAGGGAATGCTAACAGTTAAAGCTTTCTTTATCTAACCACATCAGTTAAAAAGCAGGTACAAGACAAAGGCTCCCAGCAATGCGGAAGGGATTACTCTAGAAAATATGTATAAAAATAAGTTGTCCTATGTTTGACATTTTATAACTCGAAAACCACTTAACAGATTTAGAAATCAATATATGCGTTGGAAAGGTCCATTTTCACTGATGGTTTTTTTTAAAGGGAATAATATCTATGGATGTACATTACACTCACGCCTTTGTGATGATGTATTTTTCACATATAAAATATGTGCTTTCGTGTACAATAATGCAATCTACTCGTATATCACTTTAATCCTTGCAAACTTTATCCTTTTTTTTCATTTTGCCTCTCCTTGGAGGCAAAATTTGATATCCAAAAGGAGAGTCACAAGCAACGACGAGTGAGCAAACGAATTATAATGATGATAACGCCATGAAGTTTTCTGAGATTTTCTTTGTAGAGCCTTTTGCAAACGATATATTATTAAACTTATCACACAGTGCCATACAAAAGTGCAAAACCAAGGTCAAAACTTACCATTCCCATATACATACATATGTACATATATGTATGCAAAAGAAATGTGTTTTGAGTTTAACGACTTCCGCCGACTTGAAAGTTGGAAGACTACCCCAACTTTTATTTAAAATCGTTTGAAAATCAGATCACGTTCGAAAATGTAAATAATTTGGTAACCGTGATGGTTGACACAGAAATATAATAAAAAAAGTGAAATAACTTTTGTTTCTTTTTTGGGTTTTATCAATTAAAATATTTTACAATTATTTGTAAAAAAAGTAAGTTTGTACTTCTCTATCAATTACTATATAAGGTTAAACAAATTTTGAAGTGGATATCACATCCCATTTAACCCTATTCGTATAAACAATCGGATAACTTTAAACCTTTAGCGAAATGTTCAAATTCGTAAGTGTAGAAAAAATTATTGTTTCTACCACTCTACAGCATTTTTAATGTTATATCTTCCTTTTAAAGGTTACTGTCTTCGCTGCCTGTTTGGCTTATGCCGCTGCTGGTCTAGTGCAACCAACTGCTTTTGCTGCTGCTCCCGCTGCTGTAGGATATGCTAATGCTCATTTGTATGCCGCTGGTGGCAGCCAACAAATTGATGTTCGCAACAACTTTGATGGCGCTTTGTCTTCATACACCACCACTCCCTTCGGTTATACTTCACCCATTTCCAGTCGTTATGTAGCTGGTGCTCCAGCTGCTGCTTATGCTGCTCCAGTTAATTTTGCTGCTCCAGCTAATTTTGCTGCTCCAACTGCTTTTGCCGCACCTGCCGCTCAAGCTCTTGCTGCTCCTGCTGCTTATCCCTATGCTGTAGCTTCGCCTTTTGCTGCTCAATATGCTGCCGCTGGTTATGCCGCTCCAGCTTTAGCTGCTGCTGCTCCAGCTAAAGTTGTTGTTTAATTTCTCAAGGAAAAGCAAAGACTGAAATATTTCTTCTACAATATTTATGTTATAAATGTTTTGTAAATAAAAATCCTTTGTTTTATATTCATTTAACAAAAAATTTTATTATTGAAATCCCACTTTGGCATCATTTTCAGCCAATCTACCGGCATCAGATGGAAAATTTTGAAGTAGTAATTTTCTTGTAAGGCAATTTTGGGTCAATAAGGGTCTATTCCTGTAATCAAATTTTATTCACAATTGCTCCAATTGCGATTTCTATTTTACAGCCAATTGAACTTTATCGTTTTTTAGTTTATATTTCATATTTTACTTCTAATTTGGTATGAGCTTCAATAAACAACAAAAAAAAAAACACTTTTCATTACATGGCGATCCTACCAATCCTGATAGGATGGAACCCAAAGAAGAAAACGAAAATAGCAATATTTTTTCTTTCAACCGTCCTATGAAATTTAAACAACCAAACAGAAATTTGACCGGCTCTCCAGAAAATAGGAACAAATGTATGTACCACAGCCCAAGAAGTGCCAACATATAATCCTATTCCCATCAAGGAATACCTCCAGAAGCTTCAGAAATAGGTACCGAAAGCAGAAACACCTAAAGTAGAAAAAAAACAACAAAAGAAGAGAGGTGGAAAAGCAGTGAGAAAAATGAAGCTCCTTGCAGAAAGATAGTAAGAGAAATCCGCAGCATCAAAGACAAATAAAAATAAAACTAAAAAAACAGAACTCATATGAAAATAATACATTTGTTAATATTAAGATTTAGAAAATAAATAACAGAAGAATAGGGCAAACGAATTTATAGCACATTTATTAGAATTTATATTTAATAGAATATATACAGTGACTCCAACGCATAATCGGACACCTTTTTTGCCACAAAAATAAGTCCAGTAAAGAAAAAAAATTTAATAAATAAAGGGTCCGCCAAAAAAAATTTTTTTTTTTTAACAGGGCGCAAAACATCGATGGTAGCTTCGGCTGTGTGGCACGTAGCGCCGTCCTGTTGAAACCAAACGTTGCTAATATCCTCCTCTTCAATTTTTGTGAACAAACATTCGTTCAACATTGCCCGATAACGATCGGCATTGACCGTAACGGCCACTCCTTGCTCATTTTCGAAGAAAAATGACCAATTATGCCTCTGGAACAAAATCCGCACCAAACAGTGACTCGTCTTGGCTTTTCAATGTATGCGTGCGGGTTTTCTGTGCCCCAAATGCGACAATTTCGCTTGTTTACATACCCGCCAAGATCAAAGTGAGCTTCATCTGAGAAGATGATTTTTTTTAGCAAAATCAGCATCTCCTGGAAGTGGATCGCAGGCCCACTTAACGAAGCGTATACACAACCATATTCGTTCAGCGGAAGGATGAAACTAATTATCTGTCAAATCAGACATGAGCTAAGTGCTACCATTCACGAAATAAGCACTAGTTGAAAAAAAAAAAACGTTAGATGGCGGACCAGTTGTATAAATGTTTTAGGGTCTTATTTATACTTCAGATATTTATCTCTACAAATAATAGGAAAACCAGCATTTAATCCAATAATAACTGTAAGTTTAGGTAAAAAAAAAAAAACAAAAATAACTCATTTTTTTAAACTCAACACATAATCGGACAAGGCAAAGTTTGAATCACTAAAATGCAATAATCGACCAATCGGTAATAATTTGCATATCCTTCGTAATTTAGCACAGTCAGTAAACGTTCTAGAATTTATTTCGATATACTTCTGGGTCTATGGAGTTCAATATTGCTAACAATATCACTTTAATCTTAACAAGTGTGTTGACCTTTTTGATTAGCCCCTCTAGCCAATTCCTCCAAAAGACGTCCAATTACATAAGCTTCCGGACTCCGTGCATGTGTTTCTATAAGAGTGGAACAACAGTCCTCAAGAGTAAATTCAACAGAAGATGTAGGGGAACTAAAATATAAAAGAGAATATGTCTTGAAAACTTACAACTCACAGGCGAGTGCACTACATTTTGCAACTTTTAGGACTGATGATAGTTTTTTTTAAAGGTTTTTAATAGACACAGGTGCGGACTTTGCTATATGTTAGGAGAATTTTATGGGAAATATGGAAAAAAAGAAAAAAGAACATAATGCTTGCAGAATTACGGGTATTGAAAATAAGGCAATACACACAATGGGTACTTCAATATTGAAACTATTACTACCTGATCAGATCGCGAACACAGAATTTCCAATGGCAACAGATGGAATTCTAAATATTTGGCAAAAATATATTATGAAACTTACACTTTGGCAATCATAGTAAATGAGACTGAATACGTTTTACCATTAAGGACAAACATCAATAATTTTACGATACCACCTAGAACATAGAACTGAAAGAAACCGGCGTTGTATACGCAAAACAGATCAATCAGACAGGTTCATAAATAAATAGAAGAAGATTTGGTAGAACCGTCTGTTAGTCCTTACAATTCCCCATTACTCTTAATTCCAAAGAAAAGTCACAAAGATGTACTCGTAGTATAAACATGCATAAACATAAATACATTACAAAAACAAAAATAAAATAAAACCTAAAACCAGAAACATAAACAAAAATCAACACAAAATAAAAGAGACAATAAATTATATGCAATTTCAAGTGACTAGTGTTGATTGAAGTAGGCAATTTGAACACTTTGAATACAAAAAATTAAATGTAAATAAATAATTTTAATGAGTGGAAATAGAATAGGTTAACATAAAGGGTCCGCCATCTAACGTTTTTTTTCAACTAGTGCTTATTTCGTGAATGGTAACACTTAGCTCATGTCTGATTTGACAGATAATTAGTTTTAGCCTTCCGCTGAACGCATATGGTTGTGTATACGCTTGAACAACGCTGGGAATCTGGGCCTGCGATCGACTTACAGATGATGCCGATTTTGCCAAAAAAAATCATCTTTTCAGATGAAGCTCATTTTGATCTTGTCGGGTATGTAAACAAGCAAAATTGTCGCATTTGGGGCATAGAAAACCCGCCCGCATACATTGAAAAGCCGATAGATCCAAGACGAGTCACTGTTTGGTGCGGATTTTGGTCCAGAGGCATAATTGGGCCATTTTTCTTCGAAAATGAGCAAGGCGTGGCCGTTACAGTCAATGGCGATCGCTATCGGGCCATGTTGAACGAATTTTTGTTCACAAAAATTGAAGAGGAGGATATTAGCAACATTTGATTTCAACAGGACGACGCTACGTGCCACACAGCTGAAGCTACACTTGATGTTTTGCGCCCTGTTTTTGAAGATCGCATTATCAGCCGCAGAGCTGATGTCGTTTGGCCACCTCGGAGCTGCGATTTGACACCGTTGGACTATTATTTGTGGGGTGCCGTCAATCGTAAGTGTTACGCCAACAAGCCAGAGACAATTGACGCTTTAAAGGACAATATTCGTGAAGCCATTGGTGAAATACAGCTGCACACAATCGATAATGTGCTTAAAAATTGGACCGATCGTGTAGGCTACTGCATGGCCAGCCGAGGCAGCTATTTGAATGAAATTATTTTCCATTATTAACCGGAAGGATTGTACTTTCAATTAAAAAACGAAGTTTGAGAAAATATTCAGTAGTTTTTTGCATAACATTTTCAAAAAAAAAAAAAATTATTTTGCGGAAATTAGGATAAACAAGTAAGAAAACATAGAATAAGAATAGTATATTAGCTGAACAAAATTTTAAATAAAATTAGAAATAATTTTGACTTCTTAAATGAAACTCTTTTAATTCTCGTACACTTCGCCAATTAACTTTGCCACGATATAGAACCGCCTAGGATTCTAAGACTCTCACAGAAATTAAGAGTCCTAAAGGGAAGCAAAAGAAAGCATTATTCTTTACAAGCGTGGACATGCAAATCTTTATTCAAAATTCGCATAAGTGATGTCCGTGAGATGGTCGATTGTTGGGCACCACGACGAGTCGAGGCTGACGGCTCTTCTGCCACACTATCGCGAACAGCAGCAATGTTTTCGGCAGAACGAAAACCCACATATACAACTTGCTGAAATTTGTCCACGATTATAGACACATTTGGTCGACTACGTTCACCAAAAAATCACGAAGTGCACGTAATGCATTATGATTTGAGTGCCCATTTTCGTAAAAGGCTTCTACAATCTTAACGCGCTGCTCAATTGTATACCTCTCCATGGCTGAATTTGTCGAACGCGGAAACAAAGAAATATCAAAAAAAAGCTGGGCAAAAAACTTGACATTAAGGTCCTGAATTAACATCGTGCATTATTGTTGGACCACCCTTTATATAAGTGGACAGGCAGTTAAGAGTGCATTATAGAATTTGAAATTTCTTTCTTTTTTTAATTACATTTTTCCCCAAAAATTAAAATATCTCAAGTCCTTTATAGTATCATTTAATTGCTTTAGTGTCTGATAAGTCCTCAGTTCCACTCATGTAGCTTTTTCTTGCTTTTATCATAAGATTTTCTTTGTTTATTTACTTAAACTAGTCATTTAACAGTTTATAGCCAATTTTATTAGACACATAAAAATCAGTTAATAAAAAAAGATATTTAATGTTTCTTAACAGCATTGCCAATATAAAAAGACATTCAGCCAATAAAAAAAAATGTTTTTTTTCACATTAACGCTATTAAATTGAATTTATTTGCCTCTTTTTTATTTTCAGTTTTATTATACAATCATAATGAAATAATATTAAAAAACAACAATTACATAATTATTCATTTATACCAAATACGAGGGGCTGCAATATAACGCACAAATAAACACACGAACTCATATTTGTAATAATAACAAACAAAAAGTTGAAAATGGTCTACTAAATTTAATTGGGTTATTAACCCAGAACACCATAATTGTTAAAGCTCTACTACAATACAGCATAGTAGCGCACAGCAACTACTGGCTAAAGCCATACAGTTCAATACGTTCAATAACATTAAAGCAGTTTTGGCATGGTGGGGTATTATAACCAATTCTAGTATTTGGTTAATATCTGTTCCTAAAAATATTTGTAGGCCAATCGAATGCATAAGTCACGACTTATTTCATAGTCATTTCGAACAAATTATAATCACGCATTTTATTATGAGAAACGAAACTCTTATACAAACTTTTTTCCTAGACAAAGTGGCTCAATGTAAAGCCTCTCTGTCATTAAATGTTGGTAGTGCTGATTGTGGTGGTGGGTTCATAACACACCCAAAAATTATTAAAGAAACCAAATACGGATTCTAAAAAGCAAAAGCATAATGGGTGGCAGCCGTGTATTTGTTCATAATCAAATGAAAAAGGGAATTTGGCAGTGTGGCAATAGAAAAAATAAACACAGAAAACACAGAAAATATTTAGAAATAAAATTATTAATTTTCATAATGTTTACCCATTAGTTTTAACAGGTGTTTTGAGTATAAATTACTCGACAATAATTAATAATTCATTAGTTAAACATCATTTGCATAGATAAAGAGTTGTCTGTCATTTAAGAAAATAATTTAATTAAACGGGGAATTAAAATTCACCAAAAACAAATAACAAGATGCATATGAAAGTGGTAAGTTGCTGTAGAGTTTAATGAATTTAGGGATTTAATAATATTTTTTTTTTATTTCTCTTAGGCTTTTGTATTCCTAGCTTTGGCTGTGTTATGTGCTCAGGCTAAGCCTTCTCTACCCTTTGGTTTTCATGGCATACCTGATCATTTGGATTTAGTACCACCAGTATTACCACCGGCTCACTTCCATGCAGAGCCTCTGCTGCCAGCACCTGTTCCAGCTCCCTTGCTGCCAGCTCCAGCTCCCTTGTTGCCTGCTCCTGCACCTTTATTGCCAGCTCCTGCTCCTTTACTACCAGCCCCAGCTCCTTTACTACCCGCTCCCGTAGTACACCATCACACCCATGTAGTTCCCGCTCCCACAGCCATCTTACCACCTGTTTATGAACCTCTGCCACTTGTAGCTCCCGTGCCTAGATATCGCGCTATACCCGGACCAAAAACCACTACTCATCATGTATCTGTGGGTTATGCTTTTCCCCAACCACGTTTAGCTAAATTACATGCTCATGTACATGCTTTCCCTCATGTTCATGCTGCTCCTTTGACGTTGGCTCCTCACCATCATCATCATACACTTTTCTAGAAATTTTACCTTTTCTTGTAAAAGATTTTCATTAGAATTAGTTTGTTTCCCTCATTTCTTAACTATCATCACTTACGTTTATGTGCATATGTACTCGTATTTATTTAAAAAAAAATTAATATTTTTATACCAAAGCCAATGGCAACTTGTATACCAAAGTTATATGTAAATGTTATTTAGCTTTTTAACTTATTAATTAAATAATGTTGTAAGAAATTAAAAAATATATAAATAAAAAATAAAAATATATTGGAAATCAAGTTCAAACGAATTTTAAAAGGCAAATTTTCTACTGGTTGTGAAACCGGTAGATTGAAATTATTAAAACACAGGGTATCCGCCGGGAAGGTATACTACTTTGTTTGTTTATAATTTTTGATTACATTAAAGAGAATGGATCTTATATTGTTAAATGTTTTATTCAATGTCGGCAATTATGTATGGAATACAATATCAGATAAATGCCCGCCTCTGTTAGCCTCACAAAGGCTAGCTATTTTGAGCACACGTTTCACGCGGTATTTCATTAATTTCATCACAAATATTTTGTTTGAGTTTCTTAAACCTTACTTTACAGATATCGCCACAAAAAAAGTCCGCAGCAGTCAAATCAAGCGACCGTGGAGACTAATCAACATCACCATTCCTTGAAATAATTTGTTGTGGAAGGAGGTCTCGCAGTAATTCCATTGTAATCCTGGCTGTATGCGATGTGGCACCGTCTTGTTGAAACCACATGTTAGTCAAGCACAAAGCATGCAGTTGTGGCCTTAAAAAGTTTGCAATCCTATCACGATATCGCTCCCCATTGACAGTTAGCGTTATGCCGTTTTCTCAAAGAAGTAAGGCCCAGTGATTAATTCTGACCAAATTGCACACCAGATTGTCACTTTCAATGAATGCAAAGGTGACTGATAAATAATTTAAGGGCTTGCCATTGCCCAGAACCGACTATTCTGTTTATTCACATAACCATTCAAATGAAAATATGCCTCGTCACTCATTATGATCTTTTCATGAAAATCGATGATTGATTTTGATAAAACGTTTTCACGATTAAACCATAATAAATTTGCCACGTCTCTACTTCACGACTGCCAAATATGAACTGTCAAGACTAATGTTTACCAAAATGGCGGCAAAACAAAATAGTATATCTTCCCGACGGACACCCTGTAGAAATCAAAAAACGTCAATTTAACTAAAATGACAATAATTATGATAAGAAAACATAAAATTTGCATATGTTAGTTATTTCATGTTTGGCAGTTATGGATCTAATAATAGTTCGAAATATATTGTGTTTATATGCGAGCTTGTTTTAAAAATTGAAAAATAAATTTCTTCGATTAAAACTTACATCAGTTCGCTATAAAAATTATTATGTATGGCATTATTGATAAGGAGCTATTTAGTAGACATCGCATAAAATGTTGTTGAACTAATAGCGATTGCTACACCCAAACAGTTTAACCTTAACTACAACGTTGATATAACTCGACGAAAAATAGCCATATTGTGTTGTAAATTTGTTTTCGCTTACTGGCATGGCGGCATAATCAGAGCTTATTCCTTGTGAAAATTTTGAGAATCTACCGTTGTCTTCACAAATAATCCTTTGATAAATTTGATTTCAGATGCAGGAGGTGCTTTACTTATTGAGCAAACGTGGATGAAAAAACACAAGCTTGATTTTTATAAATTTTCTTTAGATCTCTGCATCTATAAAATCCTCGTACAACTGTTTTATTCTTTGGGCCAAGTTACTGCAGAATTAATATTATAACAGGCCGTGAAGATACTTACGGTATACAAGTATCTGTATTACTTACTTTACTTTTACTGGCGCTACAGGCAGTTACAGCCACTGACTTCAACAAGAATTTTCTTCCAGATCGCTCTGCTAATGGCAGCTGACCTCCTGGCTACATTCTTTTTAATTTTTCCGAAGTCATTTATTACAGCAACTCTCCAGTACAATTTAAAATGACATTTTCCTCTGGACACCCCACCCTTTACACCTTTAATCTTCTACTAACTGGCGCATCTTTGTACAAAAGCTACAACTCTTTGTCATAGTTTATTCTCCCTTCGGTTTCAAGACACACTAGGCATTACCAAGACTTTTCTCTCAAAAGAGTTCAGTACCTTCTCGTCATTTTCAGATCACAATTCGGCTCCGTAACGTACATAAACGCCGGGCAGTATGAAAGTGCTATACTACCTTGATCAAAAAGTTTCCGGAATAACCCCAGTGTGGCGATCCTATCGTTCGATTTGAGTTGTTTTTTTTTTTTTTTTTTTGTTAGACTGGTACATCTGTTGTTGATTCCCGCAAAAGCTACGTAGCCAGGAGTACATCTATCTCTATGTGTGTTGGCGATTTTTTACAATTTTAGAAACCCACGTCTTGTCTCCAGTAATGATCTTTTTGATGAATGTGGGATCAGATTCAGCCTCTCAAATCATGTCTTCTGCAACGGTACTCTTGGCTACGTAGCTTTTTAAATGTCAAGCCATGAGACTAAGATTTGGCAGATATACCAGCCTAACGAAAAAAACTCAAATCGGAACGATGGAATCTCCATATGTCGGAAACTTTTTGATCAAGTAGTATAATATCAGCTTCATTTTTCGAGTGAACAGGTTTCTGCGTAGATGCTCAGAAAGTCTGAGAAGACAACTACTGGATAAATTTATGCTTCACTCTATGTTATTCCCAATAGATATCTTCGTTATTTTCCTGGCTGCGATTAAAGCACTGAATTTTTTTTATTATTGAAATGTGGTCTATAACCAGAATAGAACTAATTCGACTACGAATGTTCATATTATCAAGTGGTGTTAAGGTCTTCTTATGGACACGTGACTATATTGTGTGCATAGATACACATATAATTGGCGTATTCCAAACTATGGTTATGTCCTCAAGAACTTTATTAAAAGGAGCGATGATAACATGCCTTCGTGTTGGACTGCAGTTGTCAGACGGCAGCTATTTATGAGTATACCCTTATGCCTAATTCGGAAATTGTTTGAGAGCTTGTACGCAATTTAAGTATAGGGTGAGCCATTTAAAAGCTTAAATTTAAAAAATGCAATAAAACAAAAACGGTTTGAAATTTTGTTTTTTTGTTTTGTTCTGAAGTACAATTGCGGTTAGAAATGAAATGTTTTTTCTTTCATATGGCAGCCGCGGCTGGCCTCACAGTACTCCATTCAATCGGACCAATTTTCGAGCACTTTTTCGAGTGTATGTGGTCGTATCATAACAATGGCCAACTGACATCACCATTTCGGCTAATTAAAGGGCCATCAAACGTTTGACGCAAGAAAACGATTGTGGCATGAGAAGTGTGGCAAGTTGCACCATCCTGTTGAAACCAAACATCGTTCATGTCAATACTATCATGGCGCGAAAGGTTTCTTCATTGACCGTAATGATTGCACAGTTCCCATTTTAAAAGAAATATGAGCCAAGGATGCCTCCGCTCCACAAGGCGCACCAAACAGTCACTCGTTTGGGTTTTCTGGGTCCCAAATACGGCAATTTTGCTTATTAGCGTACCCACCAAAATGAAAATGAGCTTCATCCCAAAAGATGATTTTTTAATTTTTATTTCTTTATTTTTTTGCAATTTCTGACCAATGTCTTTGTTTTGGAAATAAATTTCCAATAAATCCCAATGTTGCTCAAGCGTAAATCGATTCATTTCAGTCAGTGGAGATAATATACTGAATTTTAGAATAGAATGGCATAAGTATTGCCAGATTCGAAATAAACGCTGGTTCAAATTTAAACCGGTTGATGGCCCATCCGATACTTAATACACCGATTTTATCTTAAGGGATATTTACCAGATTTAACTGCGTGATCTTAAGTACTGTCACACAACACGTTACTTTTTTGGAAGGCAACTAACTGTAGAATGTGCCAATACAATTTATATTCAATTAGATTTTGTGAGAATTTTAAAGTGAATAAAAAATTTGTAGACTCAACATATAAATATTTTGCTACGAAAATTAATTTAAAATTTCTTGGGTGAAATGACCCCTAACCGTCTTTCTAGGTGTGCAAATTTTGCCGTCTTTTTAGTGTCTATAGGGCGAAATCTTTCTCATCGAAATATCTAGAATGGAAATCAAGCTTATTGCGTTTTCTTAAAAAAAAAGAAAAAATTGCACTTTGTTGCCTTGTCTTTTTTGTGTTCATATTTTCAAAAATTTAATACAAAGAAAACGCGTCGTATTTATCTGTACAAGTGTTACCTTTAAAAAATTTTGATATTTTCAAATTTTTGCCTACTTTTTATGACAAAAGGCAAAAGAAGTGCAACATCTTTTTTGGAAAGAAAACACCATTAAATAATAATACCCTTGTTAATAGACTAAAGGAAATTATGATTCTCGACTTGTTTATCATTAGGAGAGGTTTATTACTCATAAACATAAGGTTACTGTAGTGGTTAATCAAGTGTAGTGTGTGATCTTCTTTAAGGTGTTTAGTTAAGCTAAGACATTCCGACATTCATGGTACAAGATTTCAATAAGAAAAATCAGATAATATGGTATTCTTATGGAAGTGATTTTTTTACAATTGGACACCTTATTGGATAGTGACATATCATTTCTTGTTAGCGTCATAACAGAACACAGCGCTATTAAATATCTTAAACCTTTGAATTATTGAGAGCAATGCTTAGAAAAGTACATCATAGAAGTCCTGGCTGACAGAAAATTAGTAAGAATTATCTCAGTAGGCTTGATGGCCTCTAAGTTAAAACGTGTTTAAAGTGTGAACTTTCTATCTTAATCTGAACGAAGTCATGAATTCAAATGTTGTAATGCTACGTTCCCACGAAAATTTTTTTAGTAATTCGCTGAGTCGAATTACACAATTCCACATGCAAATTTTGAAGAGTGTAAATTGTTGGTAATTCAATCAATTCAATACTAAAAAATCAATGTGATCTAAATTTTTTATCGGATTTATATCTTTGTTGTCCTTCCAAGCTTAAAAAAACAAAGAAAAATAACTTAAATGAAAGACAGTCAACAAGCCAGGACCTTTAGCTGCGCTGACTCCATTTAATTTCTTTTTCTCGTTTTTCTATTTGCTGAAAAAAATAATTATTATATATTTCTTTGAAATAATATTATCCTGCACATTCAGTTTACACGACTTAATAATAATCAAGAATAAAAAAGAACAACTGTCAAGACCAATTATGATGGTGCCATGTAAACAGTGTAAGTCATATAAGTAATTCACAGAGCGAACAAAGTAATTCGAAGTCTCGTGTGAACATAACATAAAATGCTTCTGCTTTAAATTTGAGTAAGAACAGATCGCTATAATTAAATGAATTGTTTTGTATCTGAGGACCTGGCAGAGCTGAAAATCTTTGATCTTTAATCTAAGGTATTTTCAGTTCTGATGATGTTGTTACATATTTCTGGCACTGAAATAATATTTCTAATAATAAAACTGATTTAAAAATCTGTGTTCTAATCACACGAAACATTGTTTTGTGTACATGTATTAGGCCAAAACTGTCGGGATGTCCAAAAGAATATTTTCATGTGAAAAGGCGTGTGACACAGATCAGCACGATAAACTTATTGCCATCCTACGAACAATGGATATAAATAAAAAAGAAATACGATGCATATAAAATCTTTATTGGCATCAAACAGCTGAAGTAAAAATTGGTAACACGGTTACATAGCAAATAAGCACTAACTGAGGCGTCAGTTTATTCAATATATACTCTAAACGCATACTCCTAGAAGCTCTCGACAATATCAACGAGGGAGTAAATAGATTTAATATATGCGGATGATATTACCCTCTTGGCAGATAGTTTGGATGATCGTCAATCGTTGGTAAATGGAGTTACTACCCAAAGCATCAAATATGGTCTCAAAATATATGTCAGTAAAACTAAGTATATGATAATAGGGAGAAAAAACACATACAATATTACAATTTATCAAGTCGGAATACACCAATAGAGCGAGTACGAAAATTTAAATACCTTGAAAACTGTGATACCTCTATGGATATTAAATGTAACTGCAAGAGCAGCGTTCTGTAAATATAAGAAAGTTTTGTTTAAAACTGAGGTTTGTAAAATGCTATGGAGATATGGACGTTAAAGATAGCAGATATGAATATAGAAAATTATTAAAAATATCTTGAACTGAAAGGTTAACAAACACACAAGTGCTTAGAAGAATTGGCAAACAACGAGACCCATTGAAGAATATAAAATATAGAAAAACTGCGTATTTAGGTCAAATAATGAGAAATGAAAAGTACCGAAACATACGTCAATGGACGGGCATAACAAATGTTGGATATTTACTAACAGCATCCAGGAGTAGAAATGTGTTCTCTGAGATTATTACAAATATTATATAAGATGTATACGTTGCAGTAGATAGTATGCATTACGATGGATACTACGTTTACGTCTCATAATGAATTTATAAATTGTATGGTCGCTTGCATCCGATATCGGATTGGCGGATCAAGAAGAAAAATCACTTAGAAAAGTTTAGTTCTGTTCTCAAGACTAAAGAAAATTCAATATATAATTATTAAAATATAATTAATGTTTATAAAAGAAAATGTTAAGTAATTTCATGTTCTGGCTGTTAACTCTATATGTAAATCAAAATTTTGTTCGAAAGTGTAAAGTCTATTTTATGAACTTAGAGCCATTATTTTATTGTCTTTCATATGAGATGCGGATTATTACAATATTTTCAAATAAGCTCCTATATTTATTAACTTATGCTTTTATTAATATCCCATTTGGACAAAACAATTCGAAATAATATTTTTTGCTTTTAAAATGGTTATAAACTGCTTAAAACTATTTTAATGACCATCACATTATTTCATAAGAGATTTAATATGTATTTTTAATTTCTGTGTCGAATTTTTTTTTTTTTTTAATTTTTGCATTTATATTAAATACAAAAGAGCTAATTTAGAATTAAATTATTAGAAAACTTAACGTTATAACCACTACTGTTTTTTTGAATTTACGTCGTCCTATTGTAGTTGTAATTGCGAACATAATAATTTCGTTTTATTCTTCTTTTTTTATAAATACCCTACCATAAGATTTTTTAATTGACCACCAGTGTGACCTAAGAAGAATGGTCTAAAGCTCTATTTATAGCGATTCACTTATTCACAATCGATCTTAACATAAAATTATAATTTTACAAAAATCCATATGAGATTAAAAAAAAACAAATTTAGGGTGCCTATATACCTTCATAACCCAAAACTTTAATATGCTGTTTATAACCTACGCCACTATATCCTACTACGTAAACTGCTTAGACCTTCTCACTCTCTGCAAGAAAATATCATACTGTACAACACGCTAATACTACCCATGCTGTTTCATAGTGCAGAAGTATTGATACTTGAACAAATAAGTGCAGTTGTTCTAAAAGTTTTATAGAAAGAAATACGTTGTAGTTGGTTGCAAGTACAGATATAGTCACAAGCCGTGTGAGTTTTGTGCCCAACGTGATTGTATTTTGACGTATCAAAGTATAATGACCGCTATATCAGAAAAAACTTTTAAAGTATATCCATATGTAGGGTATCACAGAGTCAGTCTTGGCCGACCATAACTTTTTACTTATTAATTTTGTAAATTAAATACAAATAAATAAAAATGTTGACAACATTTTAACCACATACCGATTACACGCAACTGTTTTACAAACATTTGCAATTCGTATTCGTACTCATATCCACACAATTCAATTTACACTAAAGAAAAACTCCGTGAAAGCAAACAAACAAAAAAATAATTAAAAATTCAAAACATGTCGCAAAACATGCATAAGATATAAGAGTATTCCAGCATTAAGTCTTTGGTCACCAAATCAATCACGCACGCACGCACGTACATACATCACTCATTCACTCCACCATGAAATGACAACAAGAAAAATGCATTTTAAAAACCAATACCGCTAAAAAAGCGAATAACAGTGAGTTAGTGAGTCTTGTTGCTCAGTAAGTCAGGCGGTCGGTATTATATGTGTGTATAATAGGTTCCATAAATGAGCACTGAATCATTGGAAACTACAAAAACACCCTATTACAGTTATTTGTATATAAATTAATTCTTTCAATTTAGATTTAAATTGATGTTTACTTTGAGATTAAATTGTAATTACAATCATTTGAAAAATAATATGAACACTAGTATGGAACATTGAGATTTGATAAGAAAGTACTTAAAATAAGAAAAATGCTGGTAAATAATTGCACTTATTTTTAGTTAGTAAACTACAGAAACAAGTTTCATAGCATTTTAATGGTACACATTTCAGAATTTCAATAAATTACACTTGAAATATAAATTCAATCTCTCAAAAAAGCTAGGGACACTTCATAATAATAAAAAATTGTGGTCAACACTCTCCTCTGGTTGCTGTCTTTACTACATTCCACAAATTGTATATCGCATTTAAACCAGGATACTGTGGGTGATATTGTTATCTTCGAACCTTTTCTTAGGACTATTTGCATTGGAACACCCCTTGAAGTAGCCTTTTCTTTTCAGGCGATGGTTGCTTTGATTAGTTACTTAGATGATATACTGCCTTAACACCAAGGTAGGAAAATTACCCCTAAGCATTATTATTATATATGTTTTTTATAATCATTTTGAAAACTCCTTGAAGTGTCCCTATTTCTTGACATGTTTACAAGCAACAATTTAAAAAAAAATCTAATGAAATTTGTTTCTGTAGTTAATTACCTAAAATTAAGAATAATTATTCCTCAGCAATTGTCTCATTTTACATACTTTCTTATCAAATCTTACATCTGAATATCATTTGTTTCAATGTCAGCAAAATCCTTTTAATGATAAAAAAGTGGTCAATGGATAAGCTGCTTAAAGTCAGTGCTAAACAACAAAAGAATTACTACGATGGTAGTAATAATCCTTCCATAAAAGGATTTTATTTTGATATGTAAAGAAAACGAGTATTTTTAAGGTAATCATCAGATGCTTATTTAAGGATATGCCATTGATAATGAAAGACAATACCAGCTAAATGGCACTCACGGTTACGTTTGCTGGTTCGTATACTTTTTTTACGAATTCTAATTAAGAATAAAGACTTCAAAGCGAGTTAATTGTGGGCCATTGGTATATATTTTACCTTTTACATTGCCCAAAAGAAAAAAAGCTAAAGGTGTTAAACCAAACGATCTCGGTGTTCAACTATGATCGCCTCCACATTAAACTTGTTACACAAATGAACGATGGTATAGTTACACACACATTAATATCTATGTAGTTCGGTCCCATAAAAACATTGATCATCGTTCGATAGCTCAATCCACTTACCGGAGCAACTGTTACTCCAGCTTGATTTTCGAAAATGTAACATCCATGCCAAACCAAAAGCCGAACCAAACAGCTACACGCTAAAGATGGAGAGTTCTTTCAACAATAATTTTTGGTTATGACAATTCTGCTTGTTAACATAGCCTCTGAAATGAAAATGGGCCTCATCACTCAAGAAGAATTTTCTATGAAATTGCAGAGCCCCAATCAGTAAAATCACGACTTTGTCAATTGTCGGTAAGTCCTAAATTTCTTTTTGTGAATTACGATGTGATGCGGAATGCCCAATTCCAAAGATCGACAAAACTGGGTTTTCCGCAATACTATAGGATACAACAACAAGTTGTTCTTGAGGTATGTGCCGAGTTCGTTTCTTTCACACTTCCTGGCCGAGACGATGCTTCATAAAGAGACAAAAGTGCTTTAGTTCTGCGAACTGTAAACTAGAAATTTTCAGAATATTTCATAGTTATTTTCAATAATTTCAGTACCGATATATACATGAAATATCATTCCACTTTAAATACCGGCATATTTGTTACTTGTCATTTGTTAAGCAGTTAATGGGTAACTTATCAAAACTGCAAAAATAGTGAACGTCTTATTGGGATACCTTGTATTTTGAAAAAGGCCAGAAAAATAAAAGTTAAATATATATTTGACTGAAATAAATTTTCAATAAACACAGTTTTTGTTCAAAAGTTTATCAGGACACTGGAGATACATTTTATAAGAGCTAACATCTGAATTATCGATTATTTTGCAAAAGCGGCACAAGCTGCTGCAGAACTATCTCGATATCTTTAGTGCATAATCAACAAGGACAGTTGTCAATTTACGAACTTTAAGGAAGCCAAGCCAAGCACAAGCACAGCGATATCATACCAAACTGGTCGAAGAAACTGCACTGAAAGCCGGTTTTAAGATCAACATCGATAAAATGAAGTTAACGTGCATAAATTTAAACGTTAGTACGCCGTTCTTTATTAAAGACCAGCGATAGACAATGCCAACAGCTTTTGCTATTTTGATAGCATCATCCACAGCAAGGGTGGCTCACGCGCTGTCATCGCTTACAGACCGAACAGCGCCAATCACACGTATGGAACACTGACCCATGTCTGGAACTCTCCAAAAATTTATACACAGACCAAGATAGCAATTTTTGACACAAATATAAAATCAACTTTGTTGTATAAGTATTTACCAGCAGATGAATGAGAAGAATTTTAAAGATCCTACAGGGATCTATAGAAGGCGTCGAAACAATCGCACTGAAATGATAAATTTTAAGACGCCAGTTAAACACGCTTAAACATACGTTGCGTAAACAATAAGACGACCTGATACGAGCTGCGCTTAAGTGACATCCACAGGCAAGCCGAAGAAGATTACACGCCGCACAGTGCGTCAATCCCAAAGAGCGAATGGACAAAGGTAGAAGGAGTTCTCGTAGATAAATGAAATTTCGTACAGATAATTTATTGATATTTAAGTGCAAAATATAAATACAGGGTGGGCAAATTTGAGGTTAGGAAATAAATTGGCTGACAAATAATGAAATGTCAAGAAATGTGCTGTCAAATTGCCAAATTTTAACTATGGACGTTACACTCTTGAACAAAGAATTTTAATTGTGAAAATTTACTGTTGCTGACAATAGATCAAAACAATACGCTCGTTGTGGCCGTAGTGAGGCACACATAACCGCTGTACAGAAAAGTGTTGAGAAAGAGCCTGGAACATCAACTTATCGACGTTCGCAACAATTGGACATTAACAGAGGAACTTTGCACAATATTTCGCATAAAGAGCTTCATCTTTACGCTTATAAAGTTCAACTCGTTCAAGAATTAAAACCAGCCGACCATTCTTTGCGTCGAACGTTTGTGAATTGGCTGTTTGAAGAATAGAATGAAAACAACGCATTTTTCAATAAAATCATCTCTCGTGATGACGCCCATTTGCAATTAGGCGGTTATGTAAACTAACAAAATTGTCGCAGTACTTGAAAAACGATTATATCCAAAGAAAGTGACCGTATGGTGCAGTTTGTGGTTAAAGAGCAAGAAAACTCCGTCACCGTGAATTCTCTGCGCTAGCAAACTATGATAACCAATTTTTTGTGGCCACAATTGGCTAATGTTGACAGCAGTGACCTTTGATTTTAACAGGACGGAACCACAAGCCATACAGCCAGCCAAACAAGTCAGTTAATGCATGAGATATTTTCCGGTCGCGTAATTTCTCGATTTGGCAATGTGAATTGGCTGCCTCGTTTTTGTGATTTAACACCACTCGATTATTTTCTCTGGGGCCAAACCAAAAACAACTAACCCTATGAAAGATGAAATTCCGCCCTGCATTGATGATATATGCGATGTTTTGTTGCAAAATGTGGTTCAAAATTTTTGCGAAAAAGCGGACGTCTGCCGACGTGCTAGAGGTGGACACGTAACCGACATCATATTCCATTATTAATTCCCATATTTATATTTTATATTGGTATGAATAAAACTGAATTTGTCAAAAAAAATGTGTTTTTAAGCCAAATTACTTCCTAACTTCAAATTTTCCCACACTTTATATGCAAATTTTAACAAAATAGGACAACAGACACGCCCATCGCCCATATGTATATATTTAAATCAAACAAACCTTATCTTAAGATAGTTATTTATATTTATTTATTTATTTTTTTTTTTTTTCTAATAAAAAATGCTTTTTTTAGCGCAGAGGTGTGTTAGTTACTGATATGAATAAATAAGTAAATTTCAAATAACAAGTTTTTAATTTTGTGGATTTTGCAACAAACAAAAAATTAAAAATGTATTGTAATCTGGTGAAAATTCGATGTTGTTCTTCAAATTTGTTATTTGAATAATAATTTTAATTATTTCTAGGTTAATATATCATATATAAATTGATAATCCTAAATATATGATATTTTTTATATGATTTAATCCACTTAACAACAGTAAAATTAATGGAAAATTCTCCAAATTATACATTTTTAAAATTTCAAAATTTTTTAACTTGTAGCACAAAGTTGGTTCTATTTCATGTTATTTGATAGAATATATTACATAGTTTCAAAAATATAAATAAAAAATATATATTTGTATATATAAAATAAAATATATATTTGTATATATATTTGTATATAATTTTTTTATTACGCCTTCAAGTTTTGGTCCACTTAAAATTTTTGTTGAAATAAATGAGTTTTTCAGAGTAGAAGAAAAGTAAAAGCAATAAGCAAAATTTAAAACTTTTTTATATATTGCTTATAATACTGTAATGTAATTAAAAAAAAAAACCTTTAGAAATTCTTTAATAGAGTTTTTACAGCTACAGTGAGTGTTATTAACATTCGGTTTTTAAGTTTATCGATAATAACACCCTGGCTTTAGCGAAATGGATAGGTAATCAGAAGAATAGCAAAAACTTAAATAAATGTTGTCAGTATGAGTATTCAAATATATGGAATAAATGGCGCTGTGGTAACCCTGCAACCGTGATAAAGCGATCAAAGTTTGTTAACCCTGTTTACTAAGCGCCATTAATATTCAGTTTTTCCCCTATTCATATGCTATTTGCAAAAAACATGTTATTCAGCTACTTTTTCAGCAATATAGAGATACGTTTTAATAAATGTGCATAACACCTCCTTTCTTGTCTGTCCAAAATTCTACTTCACTGCAAATTATATAAATGGGGCACAAAGGAAAAAACACTCCTTTAGAACAGCGAAAACTTGTTATTTTCCATTATGAAAAAGGTAAAAAGTACAAAGAGATTTCTGAAATTTTGAATATGAAACCAAATACGGTTGGGGACATTGTCAGAAGGCACAAAATATAATACACTTCATAAAGCAGACAGGTCAGCCAAAAAAATTGACCATGCGGGAAGAAAGTTCAATTGTGCGAAAAATAAAATCTAACCCACGATTAAGTGCTCCCAAATTAGTCACAGAGGTGCTCAATGATAAGAAAAAAAGGTTTTCATGGCCGAGTAGCTCGTAAGCCATTGGTTAATTTACGCAACCGAAAAGCTCGTTTGAGTTTTGCCAGGGAGTACATTAAGAAGCCTGAAGCTTGGTGGGATGACGTTATATTTGCGGACGAGAGCAAGTATAGCGTATTTGGATCCGATGGGCGTGTAATGGTGTGGCGGAAGCCAAATGAGGAGCTACAACCACAAAATTTAAAACCAACCGTGAAACATGGAAATGGACATGTTATGGTGTGGGGTTGTATGGGAGCTAAAGGGACTGGAAAATTAGTTTTTATCAGTGGAATTATGAATAAGGAATCATATTTGAATATTCTCTGTCAAAATTTGAAAAAAGTGCAAATAAGCTGGGCGTTTTAGATTCTTTTAAATTCTACCAAGATAACGACCCAAAGCACAAGTCGCGTTTAATCCAAGAATGGTTGCTCTATAACTGCCCTAAAGTTCTCCATCCACCTGCACAATCCCCAGACCTCAATCCGATTGAGAATTTATGGGATGAGCTGCACCGGCAAATCCGCAACTACAAAATAACATCCATTGAAGACTTGAAATTGCGGCTTCAAGAAGAATGGGATCGTATTCCTGCAGCTTATACAGCTAAAATAGTAAAAAACATGCCAAACCGTCTAAGTGAAGTTATAAAACAAAAGGGTTATTCTTTTTTTCTAAATACAAATGTGAACTTTCAAGTGTATATTAATGAAAAGAAAAAAATGTTGAAAAAGATATATATCTAGCTTAAGACGAATCAGTTAAACATATGTCTTCATAAAACCGAATATTAATGACACTAACTGTACTTTTCTGAAGCTTCTAAAATCCGTTTTTTTTAATAGTATTTTTTATTATAAATTAATTGAATTTAGCACCCTCTTGCGACGGTATAGAGAAGTAGCTGAAATAAAATGTTTAGTTATTCAGCGAATTATTACCGTTCAAACAATACATACTTTATCCGAATTCGTTGCGAGTGATTTTTTGACATTTTGTCTATGAGACAACGCACTGTGGTGTTCTACCATAGAAAAGGCAAATAACTGTTCACAGAATGAAATGCGATTTTAATATTGTCTTCTAACAAAGTAAAGCTTAATTTTATTAGTATTGCATTTAAGAGCCAACTATCGGCAACTTCTTACCGAACTTTTTTGAATAGCCAATATATTCGTAAGTATATTATTATCAAATTAAAGAAAATTTTTAAAAAGTCAGTTAATTCCTTAACAGATCATTTTATTCGATTTATAGTAATATATATTATCGAAATCGATAAATTTTCCATCGACCTCTTTACTTGCCTACTGTAGCGTGTTAACCAAAAGAAAAATATAAGCAAATTAAACGTTGTTTGTATTTAAAATTCAATATTCGATGCCTTTAAAAAGTATAAGTAACAGCTTGGAATTAAAACCATCAAAACTGTGAGTTTTATTCAATTTTAATAAGTTTTATTATGAAATTCCATTTTATTTTAATGTCTAATAATCAAACAACTAGTAAAGGTAGCCTGCATGTAGTTGTTTAAACTGCATGAATAAATATTTTTTTCCTTTTCCACTACAAAAATGTATTAAATATCGATTTTTGCAATTGCTTTCGAATTAATGGTCTTTAACCAAAAACAGAGGGGGGTGATGTTCAGGAAATCGATTTTAATAAAAATGAAAGTAAAGTGTTACATTGTTTAACCTCTTTTTTCTTATTTCTTGTTTCTCCTTCTGCTTAAATCATAACCAAATGTGGGTGATTGTCATGATTTTCGTTAAAGACCTTCACTTTTGTTGTTTGTGTAACTGGGATTCACTTGATATGCAAAGAAAGTATTGATTAAAGGTTAATATAATTTTTATTTACATTTTAAAATTTGTGTGCCCTAATTTAAGGCAAATTTTTGGGTAATTCAGTAAAAAAATTATATTTTGGATGATTATAAAAACCAAATGAAGATGTTTTGTGATTATCATAACCCATTTTGTTATCTTACTAAACACATAGCCTTTTAAGTTTTTGTTTTTACTTCCTCAACTTATATGTCCTTCCTATTAAAATATGGCTGTTACATTTGTGGTAAGTTACGAATTTTTTACTAAACAATTCAACTTTAAAAAAAAAACATATATTTTAACAAAATTCAAACTTTTTTTGAAAGATTATGCCTTAGCGTCTATATAGGCAACGTATTAAAATACAACTTTGTTATGAAATTTTTTCCTGACAGATGAGTGGACTGAAACTCGTACTACTCTAATTTCGTAGTAATTTCTTTGTTTCGAAATTTATTTAAAATTTTTAAAACTTTTTCTTAATGAAAGTAAATCTTCATCACATACAAGTTTACCTTTATCATCTAAGACCTTTTGCAAATTCTTGGATAGCTCTTTAAGATTCTGTGCTTCATGCGCGAAATATTCTGCCAAGTGATTTAAAGCAGATTTCGGCAAAGAGCTGCTCTTATCCTCTGTTTTCACAGACAAGTATAGAGAAAACAAGTGGAAAAACACAGTGCAAAGTGGCCTGAGTGAGAGACCCTCAATTACTGCCATAATAGTAAAATACATTAATATAAGTTTGCCGAACGCTGCTTTAAAGCGGCCTTAC
The DNA here is from genome assembly GCA_023159175.1 of Wohlfahrtia magnifica. Classification (NCBI taxonomy): domain Eukaryota; kingdom Metazoa; phylum Arthropoda; class Insecta; order Diptera; family Sarcophagidae; genus Wohlfahrtia; species Wohlfahrtia magnifica. The sequence goes on from JAKWBJ010000183.1 coordinate 3,226,141, forward strand.
GGTTAGCCAATACAATACCATTAATTCTATTTTGTATACACCGAAACAAATCGTAGTTGGACTGGGCAGGGACTAAGCCAAATTTATCTTTTCGCCGGGTTGTAGCAGCTCATTGTGGATGAGTCAATTTCAATAGCACAAAATTGTTTGTCATCAAAATTTCTAGAACGGATTTAAGCTAACTTGTTGGCTAGATTTCCTAAAAGGAAGACAAAATACAAAGGAGATTACAGCCACCCTTAGCTGTCTCAAAAATGGAGAAGATCAAGGTGATCCAGGTTTACGAACTGCGCCAAACTATTGAAGAAAAGTACACCAAATTACCGCATTCATCTGCCCTAGAAGTACTTCTGCAGTGACGGTAAAAGGTCCGCCAAATAAAACAGGACGCAAAACATCGAGTGTAGCTTCGTCTGTGTGGCACGTAGCGCCGTCCTGTTGAAACTAAATGTTGCTAATATCCTCCTCTTCAATTTTTGTGAACAAACATGGTCCGATAACGATCGCCATTGACTGTAACGGCCACTCTTTGCTCATTTTCGAAGAAAAATGGCCAATTATGCCTCTGGACCAAAATCCGCACCAAACAGTGACTCGTCTTGGATATATCGGCTTTTCAATGTATGTATGTATGTATGCGTGCGGGTTTTCTGTGCCCCAAATGTAACAATTTTGCGTGTTTACCCGCCAAGATCAAAATGAGCTTCATCTGAAAAGATGATTTTTTTTGGCAAAATCGGCATCTTCCGTAAGTCGATCGCAGGTCCACTTAGCGAAGCGAAAAAAGCGTATACACAACCATATTCGTTCAGCGGAAGGATAAAACTAATTATCTGTCAAATCAGACATGAGCTAAGTGTTACCATTCACGAAAGAGGCACTAGTTGAGAAAAAAAAAACGTTAGATGGCGGACCCGTTATAAGGGCAAACCCATTTTCTCCGCATGCATTCCGATCATTGGATATAGAGCAACATTAAGTTTTCAGTAGTTTCAGCGTTCTGCCACTGTCATACCGAGACCACAGCGTACTCGAGATAGTACAAGAGGGGAAGTAACTCTACCAATTTTGTGTCATCTCACAGAATGAGCTGTAGATTTCTACACTTGTCTACAGCCCAGCAGATGTCAGAGTAGGTAGTAGTAGATTCCATATCCATCGAGGCCCTCCTAACAAGTTCATCAGCCTCTTCTTCTTTCTCCTGTTTACGTCAAAGTACAAACACCTCTCAGCATCTTACAAGCCTGCATAAACGGAAAATTATTCGCTTGAAAATGCTTTCGACCAGTATTTTCAAGGAATTTTTTCAGACATTTCACACGTTATCAAATTAATAACACCGCAGTTTCTTGGCGGCCAGCTGACATCAGCATTTCGGCTAATTAAACGGCCATCAAAAGTTTGATGTAATAAATCGATTGTGACACGAGATGTGTGGCAAGTTGCACCATCCTGTTGGAACCAAAGCGGCCACAAAAAATCGGTTATCATGGTGCAATAGGTGTCTCCATTGACCGTAATGATTGTGCCGTCCGTTTTCAAAGAAATATGGTCCAATGATGGCTCCGCTCCACAAGCCGCACCAAACAGTCACTCGTAAGGGGTGCATTGGCTTCTGTAAGATCACGTTTGCCCCAAATAAGGCAATTTTCTTATTAACGTACCCATCAAGATGAAAATGATCCGAAGAGATAATTTTTTTTTTTTTTAAATTAAGAGCATCGTGCAGTTTCTCGTTGGCCTATCTATCGAAGCCAAAACGAAGTTCATGGTAATGCGGCTTTAACTCTTTAACCAATTGAACTTTTTTAAGCGTTCTACCGAGATCTTTTCGCAAAATTCGACGTAAACTAGTACATGAAATGTTCCTTTCTTCAGAACCATGACAAGTTGATGTTGATGGGTTTTCACGCACACTCTCAGCTACAGCTTCGATAGGTTCGGGTGTACTCATTGTACGTTCATCAGCAACGAAACCAGTTTCACAAACTTGCGTATATCTGGCACTGTTGGTCCTTCTCTGCGACCAAATTTTCGTACAATTTCCTACCAATTGCCTTTGCTTTGGAAATAAATTTCCAATAAATCCCAAACTTGCTCAAGCGTAAGTCGACAGAATAGAATGACATAGTATTGCCAGATTCCAAATAACCGTTGGTTCAAATCTAAACCGAACTAAAGCTCAGTCTTCAATAGAAATTTATCAGTGCTGCCTTATCAACACCATATTGTTCGAAAACCGCGTATACTTATTGTGTGACACAATATGTTGTGATTAAATCATGCTTAAAGATTTCAAGCAGCGCAGCTATATTTTTGTTATTTTTTTATATTAAAGTTTGTTATTAATTTTTTTAGATTCTTGCCGCTCTAGCTTCTCTTGCCTCTCAGGCTCAAGCTACTAACTTTCAAACATTTGCTTCAACCTATAATGCCCATAGTATTAATCATGCTGTGGCTTATCCAGTAGGTGGCTCAAAAGTTCCTGTACCTGCTGTAGCAGCCACTCCAGCTGTAGCTGCCGCACCTGCTATTTTTGCAGCTCCTACTTCACCTGGTGCTGCTACAACGTCTGGTGCTGCTACACCATCTGCTGCTTCTACACCATCTGCTGCTTCTACACCATCTGCTGCTTCTACACCATCTGCTGCTTCTACACCATCTGCTGCTTCTACACCATCTGATGGTTCTACACCATCTGCTGGTTCTTCTATACCTAATGCTTCTCAAAGTCCCTCGTCAGGCCAATCACCAGCTCCAGCCAATATTAATACGCCTGCTCAAGTACCTTTTGCTGGTCCCGCACAAATAGGTTTTGCTGCTACTCCGTTTGGATTTGCCCCCGGTAAAGTAACATTTGCTGCTGCACCCGCTTATGGTCCTGCTTACCACGTAGGTCCAGCTTATGCTGTTGCTCCTGCCTATGCTGCTGCTCCAGCCTATGCTGCCGCTCCCTCTTATTCTGCTCCTGTCTATGCTGCTACTCCTGCCTATGCTGCTGCTCCTGCCTATGCTGCTACTCCTATCTTTGCGCCTGGTTCTATTGCTTTTGCTACACCCAATAGAGTAGGCTCTATCAACGCCGCAGCGCCTGCTTCTGTAGCATTTGCTGCTGCTTCTTCTAAAGTAGCTTTTACCGCGCCCTATAATCCTTATGCCGTTTGGTAATCTTCACAATATAAGATTTCAAATCCTACTATTTATTCATTTCCTAAGCACTTTAATAATATTTTCATTTTTCATTGTGCAAATTTTTTTTTACTGATTTGCTCGCCATTTTTAATTTCTTAATTTTAAGAACCAAAAAACGAAAATACGAAAAATTTAATAACGGCTAATTTTAATTAAATTTAAAAAAAAATATTTATTAAAGATACCAAAAATGCGTATTTTTTTAATTTTATTTTATTTCGAATCAATATTTACATTATTGAAACCAGTTTCAATAATTTGTTTTTAATTTTTGCTCAGCATCATTTCAAGTTCAAGTTTATTTGTTAAAATTATTTGCATATGTGTAGACTTTTGTGTGTGAGTGCAAATTGTCTTGTGCCTTGTGTCTTTTGGTTTGGTTGGTGTCTATTTAGAAAATTGTTTGCTTCAAAACGAAACAGTATATGATATGACTCTTTATATCAATTGACACAAATTCGCGTTTGATAAATGAATGCTATAGAATGCGTTACTTATAATATAGATTGACAATAAGTTTTTAAAAAACTATTGTTTAACGGAATCTAAAAGCATAATGTTGTCGATTTTGATAGATTTTGAAAAACTTTTGCTCAAAATGAATACAATAGCTTACTTCTAATTAATTTAGTTTAAAGCCTATATGAAGGTTGATGTATGAAAGTTTTGTTTAAAAGATAATTTTGCTTTACAAATAATAATAAATTCACGAAAATATAATTCGCTTGAATCGAAGTTGTACGTATTCCAATATTTAAAAATTTAGAATTAATTTTTGAATTGAATATTCGCAAAAGCTGCAGTTACATCTCGCAATATTCGGCTCATAATGTCAATATCATATGAATATACGAACACCATGTGATTCTGGTATTAACTGTGTTCTGGTTGTGTTAACTGCTGTATCGCGTAAGATCTTTTATAATAAAATGTGAAGAAAATCACACGATAAACTGTTACCCCGTCTGAATCCCCGTCTAGTATTGAATGATTCAGAACATTCCTTGTCTATTGTAACCGCTGATCGTATATTGTTAGGGCCACTCTGCACAATCTTATAATTTTAACAGGTGGTAGATTTACCAGATTTAAGTCCACACTGACATTCATTGATTTTTGCTCTCATGCTTTCACACAACACACCCGACAATATTTTATAATTAACGCCCACAATTCTATCTTCTTTCTTATGTACATGACATAAGTGAGGTTCCAATTGTGGGGTATGCATTCCTCCAACCAAATGCTGCTAACAAGTCGATGCTTGCACCATATCAACTCATTGCCTGCCCTAAATATTGCTGTTTTGACTTCATTTGGGCTGGGTGAAGTTCACTCAATACCATTGAATCAATGGTATTTTCAACACCGCCGCTTTCATTAGATACCAATAGATTGAACCAGTCACCAGATTTCCTTCTTCATCTTTGCGGGAGACAATACCTGTACCTAAGCTCTCTGCCAGTTGTCATACACTTTGGTAAATTTTATGGATTTCATTTTTACTCATGAGCATCTCAATTTCCTCAAAGTTGAGTTTTGCAATTTTTCGTGGAAATCTCTGTCAAAAGTGTCTCTGCAAAGATTTCACTTAGACTCAGGAAGTCGGGTGGGGTGAGGCATGTTCGCAACGGACACGGTACCGTCCTACAGAAAGTGGGCGGACCGATCTTGATGCGTAGGACAGTTTGGGCGGTATCTAGTTTGAACTTCGGTAGAGCGACAGTAGGATACCGTCTAGGGATGAGTAGGCTGTTGGATCTGTTCTCCGCGATGAGACAGTCGGGGTCTATATAAATGGCTCGAAGACAGAAGCGTATACAGAATCGGGCTTCCACTCTGATGATCTGGACCTCAGGGTCTCTCAGCCTACCCGATGATTACACTGTTTTTTTGGCGGAGGTTTATGCTATAGACAGGGATGGTAAGTGTAGCCGGAAATTAAATCTCGAGTACTCAAGATCTATTGGAATCTTAGTTATGAGTTATGCGGGCATTCGGGGGAAGCTAATTGTTAATGACTGCGCTACTGGGGTGAGGTGATGTCCATGCCTCTCTTGATGGGCAGATGAGGACTTAGCAGGATGGATCACAGAAGGACTAATATCACCACTTGTAGAATATCCAGAATTATCTTTCTATAAGAAGGATAAGCTTGAGTCACTATAATATATTGCATGTCAGAGCATGGTCATGGCTACTGTGGCAGCTGTCAGAATGAGAAATCGGTATAACAACTTTCCTGTGATTTGCACTTAGGTGCATGTCACTTCCATGATCTGGACTGTCTTAGGGATATATCACACTTGACTGGCTCACGTGAGGGTAGTGACAATTTTGGGTCTTTAGATGGGGATATTTTGGGACTCTCCCATGTCCGTTCTACAGGCCTCATTAATGGATCTGTCGTGTCTAAGGTAGCATAATGGACCATAGAGCTTCCAAGTGAACTAGAAAATCGGGAGCGACTCACATAACCTAACCTAACCTATATCTGAAAAGACATTTCTCCTCCCTCCTTTTCTCCCAATATCTCTCCCACTCACTTAACGTTTCTACATACTGCAGTGTCGCCAAATAAGCAGCGGTAGCATTGCTACACATCTGATCGTACCAATAATTCCTCTGTGAAGGTCTTTAAAACTTCAGTAAAGCTCTTGATATCTACTTATACATACTTTCATACATATGTATATAAAAATTTTATAAAATATTTTTTCTTTCAACTTTTGTTCAATTTAAACAGTTTTTTTATATTGTCATTACGTCATATTGTAGCCCAAAGAATATGCGAAATTTTCTTATGTAAAAATATCAAATCTGCCATGAATCTGAAGCAATAAAAATCCATTAATGTCAAATGTCCGAAAACATAAATAAGAATAATTGTGTATGTAAATCAAAAATAAAGTATGTATATTTGTGTTTGGAGTATAAAAGTCATATGGTCCAAATGAAACGTCGCGATAATATGAGAAAAGGAATAGTGTTTGAATTTTATATTCTGCTAGTTTGTGCCATTCATATTTATGGTTTATAAATATCAAAAATAATCTATTGAATTAACCAGAAAACCACTATTAACACAATAATTTTATGAGATATAAAGAAAAATCGAGAAAAAAAAGCAAGCGATTAATAAATTTGTTTTTTATTTTTTTTCTTTAAATATGAAAAAAGAAAAAATGAAGCCTTTCAATTCAACTGGATTATGTTGGCAAATGGGCGAAGAAACATACGCTCTCGCTTGTTGGTAATAAAAATAAAAGTGGAAAAAATTTTATTACACAATGAGACTAAAAAGAGAAGAAAAACAAAAAAAAAAAAACAAAATAAAAGCCTCATGACATGTTTTCCACTTTTAAGCCGAAAAACACTTTGCAACATATTTGCCATGCAGCATAGTAGTGGTTGCAAAAATGAGTGCAGACCACCATACTACTATACACACACCACAATAACACATACACGCCCAAAATGGCCAACATTTGAAAAGTGTATGAATGTATAAACTGGAAAGAAACTGGATGAAATGAAAACTCTTTTAACAGATTGGTGGCTGTTTTGTAAAAAGGAAAAAATTTTTGTATTTTTTTTTTTTATTTGAATTTTTCTTCATTTTTTTTTTTCATACTCTTATTATAGCCAGCCTTAAAAGGCCAAATTGAATAATAATTTTGAAATCGTATTTAGAGCCCAAAAATACGAAAAAAATATATACAAAATAGTAGAAATCTATTGAAATAAATTTAAATTAACCATTCCATAGCTGTTATATGGGGCGATCTGGTTGATCGCTTATAATAAACGTTTATATTCCTTTTCGAAAAACTATTATTTTTTTGGTTTATAAATTATTTTTTATTTAGTTTTTCATACTGTCATATGATGTTGTTGTTATGTATTTTAATACCACTAACCTAATCCATAACATGTTTTTATTGAGGCTCTATTAAACATGTTTTATAATACATTGGCCTTTTCTGATAATACGACATCTATTTTATTGCTGTTACCGCATACAACAATAATCATCGCCCATATGATGACAATCATATGACTGTTGTTGTCTGCATCACTAACATCACTAACAACGTTGTGGCGATGATGATGGTGATGTAAAAATGTGTGCTCGCCACATATTGAATAATCGCTTTGAAAAGATTTATTTTATTTTTTGTTTTTGTTTGGCTTTTTAAATTTAGATTGCTTTTTATACATATGTTGTATTGTAATAACATCATGTGATATTACAATAATTAACTCTATTTCCACATAATTTTTTTTAATTTTTTTTTTTCGAAAAAGTCGTTCCTCTAGTTCAGTTTTTTCCTCATTTTACTTGTCTGGCAGACTTTTTCCTATTTTGTGTTGTCCGATTATTAATGGTACTCCTACATTCGGTTAAATACTACATTAGCAGTTGCAATTAATAGTTCGAACATTAAAAGAAAATCTTTTTTATTATAACATGTTTATGTCCTTTATAAAACATTTGTTTCTTTTATTTCCAGTTGCGTAAACCAATGATTTAACTTACGCCCTCAGGTATGTTAAAAATTTATGCTGAATTCGTTTACAGGTTTTAATTTATTTATAATAAAATTGTAATATATAAAAAAGACTTAACGTAATTTTTAAACAAATTATTTTATTTTTTACCAGTATTAAATATACCGAATTTTTACTCCTATTTGCCGAATCTGATTTTGTTTAGTTTTGTAAAATTATGCAGCCTTTAATATTTTTTTAAAAAATAAGAGAAAAAATTTTTAAATTTACTACTATTTTTGTTATATAGGTACACATTGCACAATTTTTTATAAATAATTTTTATTTAACTACCTTTCTAATTAAATAAAAATGTATTGTCTTATTCCCTGACTCTCGAATGGTTGCAGCTGTAAAAGAGTATCGGTATATTCGCGCTTCTGCACGTGTCACAATAAGGGTCAAGAGTCCTTCGGATAGAATATTCCTGACAGGACTTCGTGGGTATTTGGTTGCTTTAAACCTTACAAGGCTCTGGGTGAGGAAAGGATATATATATATATATATATATATATATATATATATATATATATATATATATATATTGGGTCCGCCAAATAAATTTTTTTTTTGAAAACAGGGCGCAAAACATCGAGTGTAGCTTCGGCTGTGTGGCACGTAGCGCCGTCATGTTGATACCAAATGTTGCTAATATCCTCCTTCACACCAAACAGTGACTCGCCTTGGGTGTATTGGCTTTTTAATGTATGCGTGCGGGCTTTCTGTGCCCCAAATGGGACAATTTTGCTTGTTTACATACCCGCCAGGATCAAAATAAGCTTCATCTGAAAAGATGATTTTTTTTTTTGGCAAAATCGGCATCTTCTGTAAGTCGATCGCAGGCCCACTTAGCGAAGCGAAAAAAGCGTACACACAACCATATTCGTTCAGCGGAAGGATAAAACTAATTATCTGTCAAATCAGACATGAGCTAAGTGTTACTATTCACGAAATAAGCACTAGTTGAAAAAAAAGACATGAGATGGCCTTCTCTCAGTCAATGAGCTGCACCAAATTCTATTTTTAAACTCATTGAAAGGTACCAACAACTTAACGTCGGCTCCGAACGCCAAATGTATTAGAGAAGTTTTCAATAGTATTAATACTCATAACCAGTTACTAACTAATGTCATGAGGTGATACTGCTGTTGAAAAAACTTTTCTTTTTCTGATGGTCTGGCCTGGTATTGAACCGAGGACCTTCTGGTTAGTAGGTGGGTGTCCTACCTTCCATAACACAGCGGCATACAAAAAGAGGATATTTTCAGTTTTTTCCAAAAGAGCTCTGACATAGTTCTTTCAAAACTGTTGGTGATTTTTAAGGCCAGGTTTGGTTTGGTTATGTCCCACAAGCGTGTCGGTAGGTCACGGCTATTTTTATACCAAAGGCAGGTAGGCCCTGTGTTCTTCACAAGTCGTATCAGTCTTTCATCCTTTCTTTTTAAGGCGAAGGAAAGGTTGATTGTTGTCTATATAAAGAAGAGGTATCTTGTGAAACGACCTCTTCACCTGAGTCAGTTGGCTTACATGAAGGGTCCACTGAACAGTACAAAAAGGGCATTCTATGATTGGTAAGTAGCACTTGTGACTTCTTAGATACTCAGAGCGCCTTTGACAATATAGGTTTTGATTCCATTGCTGTGTAGTTTGAGCGAAAGGGTGTGGGTCAGTTTCTGCTTAGGAGCAGGATCATCAACTCAACTCTCGTCAAAAAGATGCCCATTGTTGTGGACGGTAGTAGTTGATATCTCAACATTTTGGCACATAGGGGTGTCAGTGTAATTAGTTATGCTCATGACCTCGGTATAACGATCCGTGGGAGATATGAGAGTGCGTTGAGTAACGTCATGAAGACGGCACTGGATGAAGTGTCAAATTGGTGCACACAGAAAGCGATCTCGGTGAATTCCTTAAAAACGGTTGTAGCACCTTTTACAAGGAGTTATAGTATAAGTTAACATGTGACTGTATTTCTTTTAAGTGTACAATCACCAACCTTTATAAGGAGTTTTAAGTATCTAAGTGTTATTCTGGATAGGAGACTTAGTTGGAACTCGAACATTGGTGCCGTCCAGAACAAGTCTTTTGCCAAGAATGACGCTATTGATTATACTGCGACCCATTATCGCTTATGCGGTGACAGCTTCACCAAGCTGAGGAAGCTACCAACATGAATAAATTAGGCAGTGTACAGAGATAATTTGGGTGGTTTGACATCCGTGTGATCAGGGTGGATGTCATATCTTTGAATCTGCGCGATGGCAGGAAATTCAGTTTAAAATTCCCGGACCGCGATTGATGATCCAATGAGGCCCCAGTTCGGGGTGAGTTTGATCTAAACCGATTAACCGATGGCTCCGAAATGAATGATTGTGTAGATACTGATGTCCATGGACACAACCGCAAATTGCCAATCCCACTGAGAAGAACGCTTAGAATCTTCCAGGCTGAGGTCGTGAACATTGCCATACATGCGGATATCAACCTAGGCAGTGGGCTTAAGGGTAAGACCATTAATATTTTCTCTGAGAGCCAAGCTACCTAAGGACACACCAATTCAATAATGTCAACTGCATCAATATGTTAAACGGAAATAATGGCTATCCCTTAATTATGGAACATTTTTTGACTACATTTTATAATATTACCTCAGCCATTACAGAAATGTGCATCCTCCTTGGAGAGCCAAGCTACCTAAGACACTTGGCTCTAATCGTATGACATCTGTACAGGTCAAATATTGCTACGGTACGTTGCAGGGGCTTTGGTTAGAAATAATATCCAATTGTTTTGGGTACCTGGCCACTGTCGTACATATGGTAATAAAACGGCAGATGCATTAGCTAGAAAAGGTTCCGTGACACTTTATATTGCTCTGAAACATTAATGTGCAGCACCACTTACTACTATCGTCAATCTAATCAAGAATTGGAAATTTTCCAGATGCTTGAAACACTAGAATGCTCAAAGGGGACTTCGCCACTCTGAAGCAGCGATCAGTCTGCTATTTGTCCATCGCTCTGAGGTTCTCCAGTATGGCAGGCCGGATTTTAAACTCCTTACGGTCCATTGTGAATTGAGAGCGAATCTGAAAGAATGGCGAATCTGAAAGAGACAGCGGCACACATATTGTGTGAATGTGATGTTCTTGATAGGTTTAGATGGTAATGTTTACGCAGAGAGGATCTGCCTGCTGGCGCTCATTACGAACAAATACTGTTTACATAGAATCTATAATGTTGTCCTTTACTAGCAAAAGAACGTAATTTATTGAAAGTTTTACATGTTTCGCTGATTATGGTGTACCTTCATTTGTTTTTGGGCTTACTGCGCCTTAGCATACCTAGCGGATTCCATTCCAAGGTAGCATGGCATATCTCGTTTTCGGAATGTGTGTCCTAGCCAGGAGTTTTCAGACATCGGTTTCTAAAAGATTATAATTTTTTTCTATTTCGTTAGCAATGAGCAATGTACATAGAGCGCATCCTTGTGTTACGCCGGTGGTAGTGCTGAGTGGTTCACTTGTGTTGCTGTTTGATAAGGCGGATTATTGTATTATTACGATTAATTTAATCGAAAGCTTTCTCGAAGTCGAAGATAGTTGGGTATAAAGTCAAGTTTAACATGCTTCATTTTTCCACGATTAGTCCGAAACTGTTAATGTAGTCGATATATGATCTGTTACGACGAAAATTTGCAAAGTTGCCGGTCAATAAGGGTTATGACACGATTTAACAAGAATTTATTGAAATTTTTACCAACAGCTGGGTTTAGCACAATGCTAATTTGAGCGCTCTTTCTGATTGCCTCTTTTTAGGTAATTTTCATGATGCATACTTGTTAAAAAAAGGGAGTGAAAAACCTCGCATATATGCCACTGGAAGATTTGTTTTACTCAGCTAGTAGGTTATCTATTCCGCCTTTTGCCCATTTTTAGTTCTGTTTTTGCCTGTTCAATTTCAGTGCAGGTATTGTGGAGGTAATTCCCAGTGATGTTATCCGTGGATCGGTATAGTGTCTCCCGGATGTACTCACACCATCTAGTTACTATTTTCTGTTGCAGTTAAAAGCCTACCATTTTCGTACTTGATAGCCATGTTCTTCGGATTCTTCTTTATGGACAGATTTCTGCTTATGTCGAAAAAGTCGCCGGTCCTACTATCTGATCCATCGGCTGCAAGATTGCTTATGAAGCTGCATTTGTCATTTCTCACCTGGCCTTTTACATGTTTACTAGTTCCTTATGTTTTGTGTTAATCTCTTTCTCCACTGGTTATAGGTATTTAGCATATCCATATTGATCAGTCTTCTTTTCTCAACGAGAGACCAAAAGGTAGGAGTTAGTCATTCCGTCATTTGTTGTGTGACATAGATAATAACTTCATCTGCTATGCAGGTCAGCTGTCTGAATTGCTTTCCACCGCTAATTTATATCGCGTTGAGCATTGAGACGAATCTCATTCACGACAAAATTTTCCACAATTTTTGACTAAAATCTGTTTCCTATAAGCTGGACACTGAGCATTTTAAAATAATATTTGCTACGCCTTACATAAAGAGTTGGTTTCTGAACTCTATTAAGAGCTAGCTTCAGCTTAGTCGTCAGTAGAAAGGTAGTCTGATGCAATGTCCGTGTTGAGTTTTACTCTTACGTCCTACAAGACTTTTAAGCATTTGCTTATGAAAATGTGATCTGTTTATCCTTCGACAAAAGAACGAGTATCTCTAGATCTCTGCATTATCTTGCTCACAGGTCTGCTTTGTGTGCCTGTACCGACGCTATATTTCCTCTTTATGGTTTCAAATTCTTCGTTCTCATTACTAATGCGAGCGTTGAAACCGTACATTGGGACTATTGCATTACTCCAGTGAATATATTCCCTAGTGTGGCATAGTTCGTCCTAAAACCGTTTCTTAATGTGAATCTTGGCGTCGTCTGTTGGGGCTTAACTTTGTATTACTGTAATTTAATGCAAGTTAATGATAATCTTTCTGGAACTAGAGACCAGCTGATAAGGGAGTTGCTGTCCTGTTTAGACATTTTAGAATATTCCTACTCATCGAATATGAGGGTCGCTGTCATTTTGCATGCTCGAGTATATAATTGGATCTCCATTTAGTTATTAGGTATACAAGTTAATAATATCGATTGTTTCGTTTGTAAGAAAGTAATTATTCGAAGTATTGTCCATCGTTATCCACTCTTTTTTCCCATCTTTCTGGTAGCATTTGGACTCCGCGCCAAAAGAACTTCTCCGGTTTTGAGGTAATGAATGAATCAAGCTAATTTCCGATACCCTGTTCTGAAGAGAAGCGTATTCCAGTAAGGGCTTTCTGCATTGAACGAAACAAATGGTAGTCAGAAGGGAAAGGTCTGGGCTATAAGGCTGGTGAGCCAAAACTTCCAATTCACTATTTTCCAAATAGTTTTTGACCGTTATTGCAACATGTGGCCAAGCGTTGTCATGATGGAAAATTAGAGCCTTGTGTCTGGTCGAATATTCTGGTATTTTATCGTTGATTGCTCTCTTCAAACGAATCAATTGTGTTCGGTACAGGTCCCTTGTGATCGTCCGAACCGATTTCAATAGTTCATAATAAAAAACACCCTTCTGATCCCACCAAGTACAGAGCATTACCTTGGCGTCAAGGATATTTGGCTTCGGCGTTGATTTGGCTGGTTGCCCGGGATTTACATATGACTTTTTGCGCTTGGGGTTATCATAATGTATTCATTTTTTATCACCAGTAACAATACCATGCAAAAATGGCTTCGTTTTATAGCGTTCTAGCATCGTTTCCGAAATGCAAAATCGTCTTTAACGTCTTCTGGCTTCAATTCATATGCGAACCAATTTCCTTGCTGTTGAATGAATTCCAATGCATTTAAGCGTAGAGAAATGGCTTGTTGTGTGACTCCAATGATAATGTACGTTTTCCATGCGTTTGACAACAATCTTCGTCCAGTAATGCTTCCAATTCCTCATCTTCAAACTTTTTCGGCTGACTTGGCATCTCCTTGTCGTTCACTATTTTTTTTTTAGTTGGTGCAGATTGATCGTAAGCTTCTATCAACATTCGATAACTTTCAGCAGCCGTTTTCTTCAGATTTCCCATCAAAACATCTCTTTTAGCCTCAAAATTCGACATTATTATAGCGATGGAAAAAAAATGTTTGTTTACACTGGCTTCTCTCGAATACTGAATTATAGTGACAGACGTTTACTCTCCAAAATACCATAATTGTTATTATTGACACAAACCATATGCGATAGTTATGTCGTATGTTGTCCAAATCGACATTAAAGAATGGCCAGTACTTTTCTACCACATTTCGCTGATACCAATAGCAGCCATACGTAGGCGGAGAGTTGTACAAGTTTTACCGTTCAGTACGATGAATTCTAAGATCCAAATCGTCAGACTGGGTTAGTGATTAAAAAAAAAACAACAACTAATTTATTAAGCGAAATTTAATCCTTGACTTATTATGTCATGGATAAGGGCGTCGCCAGCTTAATTGAAATTACTAGGATTATAACGCTCTGTGCATCACTATAATTGAGACGAGTTTATATTTACAAAAAATAGTCATTTTAATTAAACTAAATTTACAAATTAAGATTATTCCCAAACCAAATAATTAAACTGGATTAAGATAACATTACAAGACCTATGCCCTCTGTATAATAGCAAAAGGAACTAAATGTAATAAAGAAATATTCTGTTTAAATATATGTAACACAAGAATTTAGGAAAACGTTTGTTCTCATGTGCAGAGTATTTTCAATTCGTTGACACCTTTACCGGCTACTTTCAACAGACATCTTTATTTTATTCATTAATTTTGCTTTTCATGCGCCTTTTTTGTATCGCTATTACACTTTCATTTGTTTTAAACTCGTCGATGAGTGTAAAAAATGTCTCTAAATGTTTAAGGAAATAGTTGGCATTGTTGTAGCGTTTTGTCCTCATTTTTGAAATATTTTTCCTGCAATATATGAGTAGACTTGTTGGGATTTTATTTGAGATTAATTTTTTTTTTTTTGTGTTTTTTGTTGCAATCAAAAAATCCTTGTTTGGCTTGTTTCACTAGTTTTATTAATTTCGTTTTTCTTTTCTTTATATTTCTTTTATTTCATTAATTATTTTTTTTCCAAAATTTGAAAAAAAAAAATATTTTTTAAACTACAAACCGATATTTGTTTGAGGATTTTTTAGAAAAAAAAAATCATTTTATTTTTCACAGTATAAAAACCACATGATGTTTAACAAGATTTATCACAACGCAACTACAGCTAAAGAGATAAGAAACCGTAACAAAAAATACAAAAAGTTTTATCAAAATAAAATTCATTAGATTTCTTTTTTTTAATCAAATATATATTTTTTTTAACTAAAACAACATGTATAAATTGGTAAGTATTCTGACAGTGTAAAGAAGACCTATTCAAAAAATAAAATAAAATTTAAACCAAACAATTGTTTACAAAAAAAAGAGAGAAATTTTGAAATGTTCAAGATTTTTTTAAAGAAAAACATAAAGAGAGAGAGAGAGAGAGAGAGAGAGAGAGGGAGAAAAAACAAATAAAAAATATTAAGAAATGACAGTATTCTTAACTGTCGAAAGGATAAGAGCATCCAACAAAAGTCGATATTAAAAAAAAAACTAAAGTCTATGGGTTTTAAAGATACTTAAGGTCTGCTTCTCTTCTTTCCAAATCTGAAAAGAAACTTAAAATCGGGTAATATTTAGCTAAGTTATTGGCTGAGAAGTGCATGAAGGTCCGAAAAACCGGGTTTTTTTATCCGTAATTCGAGATTTTGGAAGTTATTTGAAAATTCCAAAAACAGATCTTTGTTCTACTCCACAGCGCCTATCAGAAAAGTAGTATCATTGCGTTTTAGCAGCGATTAACAAAAGGAGATTCTTTGTGTATCTAGCTTTATTACAATGGTTTACCGTCTAAGTCCGCCGGCCTTTCTCAATTTCTTTCACGATATAAACGACTGCTTTAATTATTTTTTCGTCTAAAGCGAATTGCATTTTGCTGCTCTTTTTGCAGTTCCTTACAGCATCGTCTCAGTAAATTTCACAAAAATTCTTAGTAGCCTGTGACGCATTCTTTCCTTTTTATAATAAAAAAGGTAAAATATGAATTTGCAATTATTTTTTTAACTAAGCTAACTTCTTATCGAATAAAATACGATTTTTTGATAATGTCTTCTAACAAAATGAAGCTTAAAACGACACCTGATGCAATTCGTATTATCAAAGCACCAATACTTTAATTAAAGCAAAATTAAACAATAATGACTTAAATATTAGTACAATCTTAACTTTACATGATTCTTGTCTAAAAACAAATATATTATATTTTTCTTATATTTTCTCTAGTATTTCCTAGGCCTTGCTTTGCTCTGCAGCACCCAGACCTCTTTAGCCGGTTTCTTGGGAGGCTACGGTGGTGGTCATGGCATTTCTTATGGATATGGTGGCGGTCATGGCTTTGGCGGCGGTTTTGGTGGCGGTCTTGGTGGTGGCGCTGTAATCGCTGCTGCTGCACCTGCTGTTGTAGCTGCACCTACTGTTGTAGCTGCACCCCCACCCGCTGTTGTAACCAAAGTAACAGCACCACTTACAAAAGTCTCTGTGGCTCAACCCATTATTACGAAAACTATCACGCCTGTTATAACGAAAACTGTAAGTACTTCTGTAAGTGGACCTACAATTGAATCAGCACCTGCTATAGCAGCAGCTCCAGCCTTTATCGGTGGTGGTGGTTATGGCTTGGGTCATGGATTTGGTGGATATGGTCATGGTCTATCCATTGGTGCAGTCTATGGCGGTCATGGTGGTCATCATTATTAGAGAAATCAAATTTTTATTTCCAATGCATACGAGAGTTTTGTTTCACAAAATACAAAATATATTCTTTTTATATACGAATTTGATTATATTCTTGTATAAATATCTGCCAAAAATTTATAACCATTATTGAAATCCAAATATGCTATATATGCAATTAATAAGCATTAAACGCACTAACCTTATTCTAAATATTTTTTTTTACTACATACATAAATACATTGTTGTTTTTATTTTTATGTAGTAAACATATTGTCTTTATAATGTATTTTTTTATTTAATCATTATTGCTATGTTTTTCAAAATCTTTATGACTAAAAGATTTTTTTTAATCAGATTAATAATATGTAATAATTTTATAAATTAAATATTAAAGAAAATAAAACACAATAAGCACAAAAATGTGCTCCAAAGAAACGGACGAGTTTAATAATTTTTATTTAGTTTTTAGTTGAAAATTAATTTTCCCATAAAACTTCTTCAAAACATAAATAGTGTAAAATATGAACAGTCAGGGTCAAAAAATAGTATTCTGCGGTGATGGGTTCGATAGGGACGAATCAATAATTGGCGATACATCTCGGTATCCGTATTAAAAACTTAGCTACCGTCGGTCTTACTATAAGTTGGTAGATGTCTTATTTTCGTGAAGTCGAGTGACTTTTGGAACTTTTTTAAGCTCCCAAAAAAGAGCCAGTTGAGTGCTTAATCCAACGTGGGTGCCAAGCGATGTAATAGAGTGCTGGGGTTAATACATAGGAACTTTACCATTAAATATCCAACCGAAAACGGTTCTCTGGGCGATCAGGTCGCCATTCGGATGTATTTTCGGATATACATTTTCCCAAAAAAGTATATCCATAAGGGTACACATGAAGTCGTTCTTTATAATGTCAGGACAACTGGGGGTTACAATTTCTGATATAGAGTATGAGGGCAACCGACCGGTAATCTTCTTAACTACGTATGCGCAAATTTTGTATTTAAAATCGGGGTTGATCGGAGATCCGAGTGTAAAAACGTACATTGTAGATGATTTACCGGCAAAACATTCAATCATGCGAGTTAGGCAGGCATCGAAAAAGTTGAAATAGCAAGCCTTCTTTGCAACTTCCTTGAGATGAAGTTACTTTGAGATCCGGCGTCAATCAGCGTTCGAGCCGCATATCTAATTTTATCAAAGTGAACAACACAAATTGTCGAGCCCAAAAGGACTGTGGAAGTAGGGGGTGCTTCAAAATGTGCAGAGTACATATGAAGATTTCGATGCGCTGCGGATGTTGTTGTTCAAAGGGGGTTGTATCTGGTTGTCAGCTGGATTTGGATTTGATTCACATGGGGGAGATGCAGGCCGAGTCATACCAGAACAGACAGAGTCTTAATGGGTGAGTTCCCTAGCAGAGAAAACAACAACAAATTAATGTTGACATGTCAGTGTTTATCGCAAAACTCTGAATCTTCTTCGAGTCATCTAATGATTTCCTAGGAGGACCAAAGTTGAAATTCTTTCGGAAATTTACAGTCTTGGGTTTTGACGGATTGGGGGTGAGACTGTCTTATGTCAGATATTGATACTATGTATGGTCTTGAACCGATCTGTCAAGAATGCATCCACATCCTCCCACTTGGAAGATTCCTGACAATGCTTCTTTGACTGCTACCAGAGACTTAAAGTATTCTCGGGTAGCTTTGTGAAGCAAATATATACCAAAAAATAAAAAATACTTCAGGGATTGACCTCAAGTAGAGACAAATTAGTTACACAATCGTTTATGGTGCGTTGTAGGTTCTTAAAGTTCAGACCTGATTCATGGGTTTAATACTAAGAAGAGTTCGAAGCTCTTCGTTTATAAGAGCCCCTTGGTTCTCATACGTCTTGACCAATCTTTTTCATGCAATTGTAGAGTCATCGCTGGTCAACGGTACCGTTTGGATGATACCATGGCCATCCTTAGCAGTTTTATGCAACAAATAATGCAATTTTTGTACCGGCGTTATACGGGGGTTGTTACCATATAATTCTGAAACAAGTCGCGAAACGGCGGCCAGTTCTTATGTCATCGTAAAATATAGGGGTATCACAGGGGGGTTTATAATCCGGTTCGAAATATTGCCTCAGAAAATATTGGAGATAGAAAGAAATCAAAATACGGGATCAATTATGGGTTTTTTGATATAAATAACTCTTTATCAAATTTTGGCGTTTTTTCAGTGAAAAATAGTACGTACTGTTTTCAGTGGGTTATACAAAGTAAGTAAGGTACAAAAAGAGAAAAAACAACATTAAGGCCGTGATACAAAACTTAACGAAACACATAGATCAACTTATTAACAATAGCAAAAGGTCGTTCAAACTATGCGCGTAAACAAAATGAATTTTATAAAAATATGTTTGCTTAATAAATATACACAGATTCCTTAAGTTTACTTAAGTTTAGTATACACTATTTAAGAGGTCGGTTTCTCTTCTTTCAAAATCCGGCAAAATTAATAAAGGGTGCCCATAGGGTATCACTTCAATTTTGCTGCCATTTTTTTCTACTTGTAATTTTTATTCTAAATTTTTATTTTCAGATTCTAAATACATTCCGGTTAGTTAATATGAAAAGTTATGCGAAGGAACAACGTGGTTTTATTATTGAAACATTTTTTGAAAATGACACAACTTTTCAAGATGTAATTAGAAAATTTTGAACAAACTTCGGTAGAGAAAATGCTCCAGCACGATTTTCATCAAGCCGATGGTTGAGAAATTTGAAGATATTGGATTGGAGCTGAGCCAAGAATTAAAACCAGCTGACCACGCATTAAGTCGGCAATCCGTTTCTTGGATCATCGAAAAACAAGAAGAAAATTATATATTTTAACAAAATAATCTTCACCGACGAAGCCCATCTCCAGCCCAATGGCTACGTTAAAAAGCCGAATTGCCGCATTTGGGGTGAAGGTAATCCAAGAGTTATTTTAGAGCAACCATTACACCCACAAAAAAATACGGTTTGGTGTGGTTTATGGTCCGGAGGAATTATCGGACCATAGTTTTTGAAAACGAAAATCGAAATACTATTTTGGTCAATGTAAATCGCTACAGGAGATGATCCGAAGCTTTTTGTGGCGGTAAATTGATAATTTGGAGGTCAAGAATATGTTGTTTCAACAGGATAGTGCCATTTATCAAACAGCAAGAGAAACAATGGATCTTTTAAAAGAAAAGTTGGAAAATCGCAATATTTCTCGTAGAAGAGGAGTAAATTGGCCACGAAGATAGTGCGATTTGACACCTTTAGTTTTTTTTGTGGGATTTTTTGCAACAGCAACCCCAACAGTTAAAGAGTTAAAAACCAACTTTATTGAGCAGATTTCAACCATAGACAACATTTTATTGCAAAACGTGATTGGAAGTCCTTGGTAAAGGGTTGCAAGCCTGCCGAGCCAGTAGGGGGGGTTACTGGACCAACATAATTTTTCATTTTTAACCGTAACCTATTTGTAATAAACTGAAAGAAAAATATTTGTAATATCTGAAAAAAAATCTTTTTTTATTGAAATTAAAATGATACCTCAATGTTGTACACCCTTTATTTAGCTAAGTTATTAACTTATAAATGCTTAAAGGTACAAAAAAACGTTACTTTTTCTACCTGTAACTCCATATTTTAAAGATGTTTGAAAATTTCAACACGGAGTCACTTTGTACCATATAGCACCTACCAGAAAAATGGTATCAGTTCCAGCTATTTCTTCTTCAATCTTTTTTGTCGCATAGGATTCTGTCTTGTATACTTTTTTGACGCGTAAAAAATAGAGTTTTTTGTCGATTTTGTTGTATAACTTTAATTGTTGTAAGAATTTTATTTTTGTTTTTTATGGATTTTGAAAAGCATTAAATAATGTTTTAAATAAACATAAAATGTTTAAATTTATCGCATTTTAAATGGCTTAAATAAAAACTAAATTTCAGACAATGGGGCTGTATACTATATTTTGACTCTGATTGTATTGTGTATAGGCTTATATAAAAGCATTTTATTTACAAAAAATTATAGAAAAAATTATTAGAATATAAATTTTAAGCATTTATATAATATATAATCATGTTATATAATATATAATCATTTGCTGGTACCTGCGTTAAAATCGGTGAAGTCGTTTGCAAAATACGATAAAATATTATGACCATATTTTAGGCAAAAAATTTTCCACGTCCATTAAATAATTTGAGCCCGATGGAAAAAAACTGAAATTTTTATTTAATTTTATTTAAGGGCTTTTTTTTTGCTATAGACCAGTGTAATTGAAATAAGCAAAGGATGAATCATCCATTCACCAACAGTATCAACAATTTGTAATCTCATTCTAAAAGTAATCGTAGACGAAGTACAGTGGGGATTAAACGTAAGTATATATGTCTGTATGTCTGTACAATGTATCATGTACTTCTAAATCAGGGTTGACAAAAATCGATTTTTTTAAGATTTCAGAAAAATTTTTGGTAGAATTTTTTTTCTTTTAGCCACCCTGGTTGAAATAGTCACGAAGAAAATAAATAAACAGCCGAAAAACTTTGTAATCTGAACAATATGAGCGAGCAACGCTGCTATAGAACCACTGTGGCTTATTGGCGAAATACAGAAACAGAAATCACTCATCACCTATATTGATAAAATACTTATATATTGAAAGTCAATTATCGGATTCAGATTCTTCCATATAAAGGGTCCGCCATCTAACGTTTTTTTTTCAACTAGTGCTTATTTCGTGAATGTTAACACTTAGCTCATGTCTGATTTGACAGATAATTAGGGAAATATTGCACCGTCAACTCCGTATGTAAACAAGCGAAATTGTCGCATTTGAGGCACAGAAAACCCGCACGCATACATTGAAAAGCCGGTACACCCAAGGCAAGTCACTGTTTTGTACGGATTTTGGTCCAGAGGCATAATTGGGCCATTTTTCTTCGAAAATGAGCAAGGAGTGACAGTTACAGACAATGCCAATCGTTATCGGGCCATGTTGAACGAATTTTTGTTCACAAAAATTGAAGAGGAGGATATTAGCAACATTTGGTTTCAACAGGACGGCGCTACGTGCCACACAGCTGAAGCTACTACACTCGATGTTTTGCGCCCTGTTTTCCAAGATCGCATGATGTCGTTTGGTCACCTCGGAGCTGCGATTTGATACTGTTAAACTATTATTTGTGGGGTGCCGTCAAAGATAAGTGTTACGCCAACAAGCTCTTAAAAAATCACCCAATAAATGTACAAAAAAGAGTGCTTGGCAAAATTTTTCTTACATTTGTACAAACTTTACTTTATGCCACAAATTTTACTCCTACGAAACAGCGGAAGCGTTCTGAAGAAATAAACTAAAACTTGTGATCAAATTATTCCGGACATTTACGTTGGAAAAATTTTGGACTAAAGTGAAATTAAAACTACGAAAAATATTCAATGAAGACCAAACTGTAACATATTTATAGATACTTCAAGTAGAATAAGGCAGTGGGTAAAGTGATAAAAAAATGTGTCCAAAAGGTAATGCGTGGTTCAAGGAATAAAATACCTAAAAACTATCATTTTTACGATTGTTTGAAAATCTTTTGATAAATACTTTTAATTTGTGGTATTAATTTGAGTTGTAGTATTTTTTGTTAATAAGATATTAAAAAATAAAAATTTTAAAAATTGTTCCTTTACATGCTTTATATTCTACGTTGCATTTTTCTATTACAAGAATTAAAGAAAAAATGTTGCTCTCACGTGCAGAGTATTTTGAATTCGTTTACACCTTTGCCGGCTATTTTCAACAGACATCTTTATTTTATGTACTAATTTTGTTTTTCATCAGTATTGCCAATTTAGCGCTTTTTGCGCCACATTTACCGCGTTTTAACTAGCGGAAAGTCGCATTTTTTCTCTTCAGCGCTTTTTTAGATAACGCGCTAGGTTAGCGCTTTTCTATTGCATTTTTTTGTAAGAAATATAAAAGTACTAAGTTTAATAAACTCACTAATTCAAATAAACTATGTACTTGAAATGCTTTATGCTGTGAAAATTAAGTAACTGTTATTATTAGATTCTTTAAGGATCCCAAGGGGATCATAGGGCCATAACAAATACCTCCAACTATAACTAAATACGCTTGCCTACCAATTTTTTTGCTTTCATGCGAGTTTCGTTCAATGGCCAGTATCGCTAAATCGTAATTTAGTTTCGCCAGAGTGTGCCCCATTCTTTTACATTTCCTTTTCACATTTAATTCATTACAGGAACTGGGTGTGATCTTCTTACTCGCTAGAGTAATGTCAAACAGCATAAACATCAATTTATAAATGCTTGTATGTAATTGACACCAATCACTAGCTACCATACAAAAATGGACTTCACTCACGCGTTAAAGACGTCTGAAACATATGTGGAGAACGCCGTACAATATAAAATTGCCTGCCTAGGTTCAACCTGTTTCGAATATGAGTACTGGAACGTGAGGATATTGTCGAGACAGCAAAAATAAGGGAGTCTCCTAAATTCCTATTTCCAATTCGAAAAATCTTTGCGTGTTATTAGCGTTGATTCGCAAAATTTTGGTTTTGCAGATGTTTATCCACAAGACCGCTCTGTATGCTTCTGCCTGTATAGAATCCAGCTTTCATTCCATTTCTCCATGTCTTTTGGCCAGGAGATAGGTGTCGTCTGTGTTAAGTCACCAGGTTATACCACGTTGCAACACACAATCGAGAACAACGCAAAAATTATA
The DNA here is from genome assembly GCA_023159175.1 of Wohlfahrtia magnifica. Lineage (NCBI taxonomy): Eukaryota > Metazoa > Arthropoda > Insecta > Diptera > Sarcophagidae > Wohlfahrtia > Wohlfahrtia magnifica. Next base: position 3,249,515 of record JAKWBJ010000183.1, read on the forward strand.
ATTTTCTGTTTTATAATATTATTAACGATTATTTTTACAGCTCGTTTTAATTACGAATAGTTACGTAAATCACAATTTAGCGCTTTTTAATCGTTAAAAGTTGGCAACGCTGCTTTTCATACTCCTTTTTCGTAGCACTATTACACTTTTATTTGTTTTAAACTCGTTGATGAATGAAAAAATGTCTCTTAATGCTTATGGAAATAGTTAACGTTGTTGTAGCGTTTTGTACTCATTTTTGAAATATTTTTCCTGCAATATATACAGTGGCTTAATTTAATAACCGGACACCTATACATTTATAATGTATTCTTTTTTATTATACAAATCGCTTTAAGCATAGAGTTTACAACGAATTCATTTTATTTAGGGAACCGTATATTATACTGTCCAGTAAGTATGGCATCAATATTAAACGCACAAAAGCCAGGTCAGTATCTTCAGGTTGTACTGTACGTTCCTATGCAGTATTCAAAACTTAACAGAAGAAGTTTTGAAGTTACCCAACAAAAGATTGTTGGGTAGATTGTTTCAGACTCGTACGCCCAGAGAAGAGTAACCGCCTCTCATTATCCCTATTTTTGTTGATTATGCCCTTCCAGTCCACCAGTGGAGTGGAAGCTAGTTCATCGGCCCTATTGTTCCTCCCCAGCTAGTTTAGTTTACCCAGACATTCCAAAACTAGCTCTGAGTCAACCTCATAGGAACCAAGCGCTCGTAAATAAAAATTTGGAGTATGGTATATTGTAGTGGAACACTGACTGTAAGGTCTTTAGGTCAATTTTCTCCGATAGGTTGGGTGATCTATCTATCATCCATTACATAGCCAGTCTGGACAGGACGATAGACTGACGAACACCTACAAGGCATTCCCCAGTCAGAAGCTCGTGGCGGTCTTTTTGTGGTAAGATCGAGGAATACGGTGAGAGTAGTAGGCTTCGCAGATTTCTCACGAAGACCAACTATGTTGCAGGGTCTATACGGTCGGGAGATAATTACTGACTACTTCCAATGAGGAGACTTTGAAAGTCCTCCTTGATGCAGATATATCATTATATGTAGTATATGCTAGAAAAGCATCTGTGGTGAATACAAAGTTAATCTGAGGAATAAAAACATTTTTTATTTTTATATTTTATTTTTCTCTCTATTTTTAAATAAAAGGTTTAATTACAAAAAATTTAGTTTATTTTTTATTTACAAAGTTGTTCTGATAGAATTTTTTTTTATAGTTCGATTCGACGAAGAGTAATGTACTTAATGTACTAGAATGATGAGTGACCCTCAAGAATTAAAGAGAAATGGGAAGAGATTAATCCTTTTTATTGCAAAAAGTTTGTTGAATCTGTTCTAGAGAGGGAAGAGGCTCTTCTACAGAATAAAGATCTGCCCACAGAATACTAAATTAAAAATAAAACTGATTTAACCTTAAAAACTTTGAAGTGTCCGTTTATTAATTTGATATTTTTTTTTTTTTTTTTGTCTAATTATGAACTTCTTGTATAGAGGCCTTTTACATTCCTTGTATACATTTTATTATCAGTCCCACGTAAATACATCAAATAGTTATAATTTGTTTTAGTGGAAACAATTTTTTTTTTTTTTTTTTTTTTGTAGAAAGTGCATATTATTTAGTTGTCCGTTTATTACATTGAGCCACTGTACGTACACTTGTTGCGCATTTATTTGAGACCATTTTTTTTTCTTGTTGCAATCAAAATCCAAATTTAAAAAGACAAATATTTTTAAAATCCTTGTTTGACTTGTTTCACTAGTTTTATTAATTTCGTTTCATTTCTCTGTATATTTCATTAATTATCTTTGAAAAATTTTGAAAAAAGTTTTTAAACTACAAACCGATATTTGTTTGAAGATTTTTTTCGAAAAAAAAAAAAAAAAAAAAATCATTTTATTTTTCACAGTATAAAAACCACATGATGTTTAACAAGATTTATCACAACGCAGTGTGGCAGCTACAGCTAAAGAGATTAAAAAAATCATAACAAAAAATACAAAAAATTGTACAAAAATATAATAGATTTGATTTCTTATTCTTTTGTTTTTTTAAATAAAATATTTTGTTTATAAATTAAAACAACATGTATAAATTGGTAAGTGTCCTGGCTGTGTAAAGAAAACCTGTTCAAAGAACTATTTATCAAGAATCTTACGTGTCAACAAATAAAGTTGTATATGTTTATGTAAAATTTTGCAAGTCAGCTTAATCGCAAAGAAAAAAAATCAAACAAAAAATAACATTAAATAAAAGTGTCAAAGGAATAAAAAAAAACAACAAAAGATGATTTTATAAAATGTTTTAAATCGATGGGGTTGAAGGATTGTTTTTTAAATGATTAAAAGTGAACTGTAGACTTTAAACGAACAATCTCTCCATTCATTTTTAATAAGTCTTCAATTTTAAGTTCGAAAATATATTTTTTATGTGGAACCAACAATTTATTTTTTGTTTTTTTTTTTTTTTTTTTGTTGGACAAATTTACGAAAGTGTCTTTACAGTTCTTCGTGTGGTGCATATTCGTGTCAAACATAACTTATTTAATTCGTAGTTCTCCAGCAATTTAATACGTGAATAAATGCTTTCTATCATAGTACGTATAAAACTCGATTCGTGATCAGAATTTTCTTTGGTTAGCTCGTTTTATGGCTTGTGCTAGTAACTTATAATTTTTTTTAATTCGAGAGCACGAATCATATTTTATGTTCGACTCGTGAGCACAAATTTAAAATTTTAAAAATTTGTGCTTACGAGTTTTGTTGAGAGCACGAATTTTATACTGCAAACATATTAAAAATGAGCAAGAAAGAATCGAAAACGAGTAATTCATTTCAGTGCATGTTGTTTGTGTAAGATTAAAAGCGTAACACCAGTACATTCGTATGTGTGTATGTATGTATATTATGTGTGGTATGCATGTTTTGTATTACACAAACAACATTTACTTAAAAGAACTGATGGTTTTCAACTCGTTTTGATGCTTTTTGACTCGGTTTGCGTTACGAATTTTATTCTTAAATTAGTTGGTTTTTGATTCTTCTCATGAGTCGTATTTTAAATTCGCTTAAAATTCGGATATTAAGAAAAATCGTTCTTTACGAACGAATTCAATTCGAGCACTCTTCCTACTCTCTTTTCTATACCTTATTGAGCTATCGAGGTTTTCGATATAAAAATAATCATTCAGCATTATATGTATATACTATGTACACGCTCGTATGTTTTAAAAATTCGATACTCTTTCCACCACGCAGTTTTTTCTTTATTTGATTTTATTCTTTATTTTTGCAAATAACATTGTTACCTTGGCGGCCTTTGTAGGGTTGCTTGCAACTATTACTTTCAGTTATTTTTCTTTAATACTTCACTACTTCATGTGCTTTATAAGATATTGAAAGTGAAATTCATATATAAAAATATATACATACATATATATCAATCGTCTGTAAAAATAAAAATGCTTGGGAAAAGTGTACCTACGTGAGATAAGAATTAAAGATCATCATCAACTGTCGTCAGTTAAAACTAAAAAAGTCGTTTCTCGTTTTGCTGATTCCAACCAGCAAACTAAGCTTCTTTTCAAAGGCAATATTAAAAAGCTTTTTTGGAAAGTGATTATAGTTCTTAATATAAAAGGTGTTGGAAGAAGTTCAGTTAAAAATTTGACCGAAAATAAAACACATCCTTCTTATACAGTTCACTAGAGATAGTGTCAACTAATTACAACGGCGGGTATTGATTTTTATCACATTGCTGACGCTTATAAATGTACACATTTTTTATAAAAAAATATAGTGTAATTTAAGGCGCTTTTATTGTTCATAAACTAAAACCAAACAAAAACAATAAAATTTAGGAACTATATACTACTCATAAGGGGAATCCCCAAATACGAACTAATTTTATTAAAGAATTGCATTTGCGCTTGTATGAATGTGTTTTAACTGTTATAAAAGCTAAAATGATGTTTTGAAGCAATGCTGTGCAAAATTAGAAATGTATTTGTGTCGGTGAGAAATAAAAAAATGCACTGCAAGAAAATTTTAACGGCTTGAGAGTAGTATAAAGTTCTCTAAGAATTTATTTTATTTTCAATATATAAAAATGTAAATGTTTTGTGCAAAATGTATAATGCATTGGATATTACCAAATTCATTAATAATCATAATTAGTAGAAAATATATAGAAAAAATAGTAGAAAATATATAGAAAAAATATCCACAAACAGCCACTCCACATGTTCATTCCTCGCTGTTTCAGTGACGACTAAAAGCAAATTTCTTTCAGTGCAGGTATCTCCTTTTGATTTTTTTTTTCTTTATTTGTTTCACAATTTTCTAGATCCAATTTTTTAGCTATTTTACGATGATAATATCCTGCAAAGTGGTGAACATCATTTTTTATCATTTCCGAGGAGCTTTATATACTTTTGCCACCCGTTTAAATTCAGTAAGCTGTGGTCACTGCAATTAACTGAAAATTGTGTACTTGACTAGAAAAATAAAAAATTAGTACCAATGCAATGAGCTTGGGTTTGATTATTGATTTTATTTATCATTTAAAGTATATGCCATTGTCGCGAAAAAATTTTAAATAAAAATAATAGAACCAGAGTGTAAGATTTCATAGAATAACGCTATTTTAGTACTTTCTTATATAGTTTTGAATGACGCAATTAATTATACGAGAGATATTATATTTTAGAGCCACCAATATATCAATTGTAAGAAAATTGAACAATAGTGGCTCATTATTTAGTAAAAATCGAACATTTGAATATTTATTGCCAACAAACGAATAAATTTTATTTTGCATATTTTATTCTATTTTAGTATCTCTTAGTCCTTGCTTTGCTCTGCAGCAGCCAAATCTCCTTAGCCGGTTTCTTGGGCGGTGGCTATGGTGGTCATGGCATTTCTTATGGTTATGGTGGCGGTCATGGCTTAGGTGGTGGCTTTGGTGGCGGTTTCGGTGGTGGAGCTGTAGTTGCTGCCGCACCTGCTGTTGTTGCTGCGCCGGTTGTAACCAGAGTAGCAGCACCAATTACAAGTGTTTCTGTATCTCAACCCGTTATTACGAAGACTATAACGCCTGTTATAGAGAAAACTGTAAATGCTGCACCCATAACTGTAACCAAAGTTGCACCTGCAGTTGAATCAGCACCTGTAGTAGCAGCTCCAGCCTTTGTCGGTGGTTATGGCGGTTATGGATTGGGTCATGGATTTGGTGGATCTGGTATATCCGTTGGTGCTGTCTATGGCGGTCATGGCTTGGGCTATGGTCATGGTTACAGTTATGGTGGTCATCATTAACTTTTCAATTTTTCAAATACAAGAATTTTGTTTCACAGAATACAAAATACATTCTTTTTATATACGAATTTGATTATATTTTTGTATAATTATCAGCCAAAAAAGTCATAATCATTATTTAAATCCAAATATATATGCAATTAATAAGCATTAAATGCACTAACCTTATTGTAAATATATATATATATATATATATATATATATATATATATATATATATATATATATATATATATTATATTTTATTACACACATACATATAATTTTTTATTTTTGTTTTTATTTAGTATATATATTGCTTTTATATTGAACTTTTTTAATTCCATCATTATTGTTGCTATGTTTTTACAAAATGTTTATGACTAAAAGAGAATTTTGTTCAATCAGAATAATAATAATAATTTTATAAATTATATATTAAACAAAATAAAGCACAATAAGCACATAAAATGTGTTCCAAAGAAACGTGGGCTATTTTAATTGCTTTTTATTTTTTATTTTTTAATTAAAAATGATTTTTCTCATAACACTCCTTAAAGAGATAATTTAAAGTATGTACGTACATTCACTTTGAGAAAAAACGTGACAGGCGTATAGCAAAATTGAAATCTACACAAAATTCTAAGAAAGTTACCCAAAGAAAGAATGGGTCTAAAATGAAAACCAGCTACCACCGAGAGACATAAAGATTTTAGTTTAAGGTTTAAAAAAAAAAAAACTGCATAGATTTAAAGGAAAACAACATGTTATCACTAAATCCAGACATAATCTACAATTCATTTGGGCTTGTTTTAAAGCTTTAAGAATCTGCTTTCATTTTTTTAAGATTTTGATTACTATCCCGTGTTTTATTAAAGGTTTAATTATGAATAATAAATAACTAGCAACTTCTGGTATATCACCGCAAAACACAAATATACGAGAGGTACTATTTATATTTCGAGAACTGGCAACACTAATGTCAAGCTCGCAACACCATAATAAAGTTTGACATTTTTTGGCATAAATGTACTTACATCGTTTTGATGCACAAATGCTATTTGGTTTGTTTTCAGTGAGTTAAAAAATCAATTTGGCGTAAAAATGGAAATGTCAAGAGAAAGTTTGCTCAACACGAATATGTCGATGAACTCAGTTCTTTGTATGGCGATGAAGCACCATCCAAACCACAGTATATCGCTGGTATACTGAATTCAATCGTGGTCGTATTTCGGACTATGACGAGTTCCTTGAAAGTCGTACAAAATCTGTTGTTGTGCCGCAAAACATCAATGCAGTGCGTGAACTAATAATGTAAGATCGTCATGTGACATATTGTGAGATAGAGGCATCCTTCCACATTAGTTCTACTTCAGTACATACGATTTTGCATGAACGCTTAGTTGTAAATACATTTGTTCTCATTGTAAACCCCATAATTTATTAATCGCTAAAAAAAAGCATAGTACGCAAAAACTCGGCTCGCGAGGAGTATTTTCTTGGGTCACTTCGTGCACGTGGGTTTTAATTCTTGAGCAAAAATTTAAAAATTTTTAATTTTTTTTTTTTTTTAATTAAAAAAATTTAAAATTTGTTATACAAATGTACACACATACGAATGCAATATATTCAATGCATGGTATTAAGCAATTAATGTTACACAAACAACATGCTTTTTTGCTTATTTTTAATTCGTTCGCAGTATAAAATTCTTGCTCACGATTAAAGAACAAAACTCGTAAGCACAAATTAAAAGTTTGTTAAATTTCGGATTTGGATCAGAATGTATTAGCATTTAAGTTTACAATTAATTATATAGGTACTATTATTATTATTATTATTTTTTCTTAATTTTACATCAGAAGTGTTTAAAATTTCGAGTATAAATATTTCTCAAATAAGATTTGAATGTTGAAATAATGTTGACATTTTTTATCTCATCCAATAAGTCATTATATAATACACTTCCCATGAAAACAGTACGTTGTTGCGATTTTTCAGGACTGCATCTTAGAACTCGTAAATTAGACCTGTTGCGGGTATTAGTTTGTATCTGATTTTGTGGAAATGAAATCGTTCGAAGGTTAATATCATGTAAAGATTTAAACACATAATTTAACACTTGATACTTTTGTAGTCCACAAATTGGTGATATTATATTACAAATAAATTTATATAAGGAAATAGTTGAACACGTTCTGTGGAATAACAGTGGGCATCCATTGACCTCTGCATCATTTGTGTTTTTTTCCATTTTTTGCTTCAATAATAAAAGTTGCTATAACTCACGAATCAATAGTCAGTTTGCTGTCAAATTTATACACGTATTGTTTGAGGGTTACTCCTAAATGAAAATCAAATGGACAAATTTCTAGTAACTCCATGTGTTATCCTACAGACTTATTAAATGACCTCATATACCTCATAGCAGAGAGACTTTGGTGTCATTTGGTTCATGTTTTGAATATGCCCTTATATTACCGATTTTTTTAGTAAAATTAAATTGGAATTGGTGGGTGAGGGTGGCTTGGCGTAGTGATTAGAATGCCCGCATACAGCACAAGGATCGAATTCATAGCAGAGAACATAACTAAAAGGATTTAATTGCCGTTTTCGAGTGTTTAATTAACTAAGAGAACTGAGCATATACTCAGCTTGAAAGTAACAGATTAATGAAACTGAATCAAGGCACTGGATGCTTTGTGAAATGCCATATGCTCGCAAGGGGAGTGATCAAGAAAAAACAAAAATATTGAAATTTAAAATATTCGACTACTATTTGGAATTTATTTAGTTTTATCTGAAGTAGTTAATCTGCACTTATGTGTCCTAATTCTTTTGTTTTCATGCAATTTAAATTTCACACTTCATCTATGCCGCAGCTATGATTCATTGATTAAATTTAAAAGTATTTATATTTTTCTCTACATTTAAATGATACACATTTTCAGAGATTTATTTTTTTTTTAAATAATAATTTTTATTTTATTTACAATCGCAAAAGCAAAATCGAGGAAATTTACAGTAACAAGTAATAAAAAATAGTTTTTTAATTATAACAAGAAAATAAAATTTAAAAAAAAAACATTTCAGACTTGAAAGGTCTTGTTTTTGAATTTTCAAACTCTACTCAAAAATACACTTTCTTCCTTTTCTAAACCTGTTCTCCTTACAAAAATACTGTTGTTGTTGTTGCTGTTAAAATTTATCGATTTTTTTTTTTTATCTGCTTTACTGAAAAATGCCAACAGTAAAGTGAACACCTTACCAGCCATGACCATAACCCAAACCGTAGCCATGACCATAACCTAAACCATGACCACCGTATGCAATAGCTGGAGCAGCAGCAATTTTCACAGCGGGTGCAGCATAAGAAATGGCGGGAGCAGCATATGAAACAGCTGGGGCAGCATATTTAATAGCAGGTGCTGCATAAGAAATGGCTGGTGCAGCAGCAATTTTAACAGCAGGGGCAGCATACGAGATGGCTGGAGCAGCAGCGATAGCATGACCACCTACGAGACCACCATGGTAACCACCATAACCGCCGCCATAGCCACCCAAGTAACCGGGAGCGGCAGCAGCGCTAGCAATGATGGCCAAGGTAACAATAACCTAGAAGAGAGAGTTCGAAATTTTCTGTTATTATCTAAAACTAAAACAACAATCTGCAATGAATTTTTGCATTTTTTCAAGATATTAAGTAAGGAAGACTCAGGAATTGTCTATTTTTTAAAAATAAAAAAAAATACAGTTCATATGCAGTAGAGAAAACAAGAAAGTTTTGGTAAAAATAAAATTTAAATAAAAAGTAAATTTAAAATATTTTTTATAGTTTTAAAAACTTCTCCAGACAATCTTTAGCTGATTTTGGTACAAAAAATGGTATAAAAAATTCAGTATAAAAATGCGCTGCCAAGAAAATTCTAGCTGATGACTTGAGAGCTATATTACCATTTATATCCTCTAAGATTGTAATATAACTTTATTTCGAGTCAATAGCTCTTTTTCGCGTTTTATGCCAAAGTCACTGGTAACAATAGGATCAGACTAATCCACAGGCTAAAAACTAAAGTTCTTATGGTTTGCGGCTTTAGAATTAAGCCTTTGATCAAACTCTAAAACCTTTTGCTTACTGTTTCAGCACCAGAACTAGATCTTTACTGAGATCTCAAATTAAATATGATATACCTAAATAATATGGTATAATGACACTGTGGTCGAATTTAACATTTTTCGCCCGACAATCTTGGAACCTGACGGGTAAGTCAGATTCGAATACGCTGTATCTAGCAGTGCTCTCCACTTTTCTAGGTTAGCTCGTGTTTTCGGGATATTTTATTAAAAAAACTAACATGAAACTGAAATTTCGCTATGAAATTATCTTTAAGTAAGGCTACAATTTTTTTAATATTCAATATTTATATTTTATTAATGAACAATATTATATTGCAATATAACTTTATTTCGATTCAGTAGTTCTTCCTAGCGATTTATTTCAAAGCCACTGTTAATAAAAGGGTCAAGCTCGAGTACAGGCTAAAAACTAAAGTTTTTATGGATTGCAATGAGTGTGACTTTTAAATGAAGTCTTTGGTCAAACTTTAAAACTTTTCGCTTAGTGTTTTAGCACCAGAACTAGGTCTTTGGTGAAATCTGAATCTCGCATACTGGCGTACCTGCACGAAGCTGTACATTATTTCCCCTGCATTGATTATTTCAATTCTGAAATGTAATATAATAAAAGTGGAGTAGGACTATTTATATCAAATGTTTTAATTCTTTTCTATGAACTACTGTAAAAGGTTTTTTTAATGAGAAAAGTACTATGTACTTATAGACCGAAATGGAAGGGATATATTGCAAATGCTGTAGGTAATGGTTGGACATTGCGAGTTAACCTCGAGCCCTCTTCTACGACTACTGTCGCGGTTGAAATAACAAGGAAACGGTCTCTCACTTTGTCTATGAAAGTCCGACTCTATCTACTAAAATTTCTTACGGCTACAGGCCTCGTGTAAAACGGTGTCTTGTAGTCTTTTCAGAATGGAATCCTTTAGACTTTACTTGTGCTCAGCGTTAACCAACCAGTCAACTGTATTAAATTTACCTCCTTTATTGCCTATACTACCATAGGTGATCAGATATTTACTTAAATTTTACTTAATGGATCTATAAGACTCTAATAAATGTTTTCATTTATTTAACTGTATAGCAGATTTTATATCCTTTTTTTGAATTTTTAAATTATTTATTTAATTTTTTTTTATTGTTTTCAAAGGATTATTTTTAAATTAATTTTTTTCTTATAAAACACAGTATTTTCCACATTATTTTTCATTAATTTTTCACTACATATGACTTTTTATTGTGGTGTTTTCTTATATTTTTATAGTTTTAATATCCTTTTTTATTTATTTTTTTAATATATTTATTTTACTTACAAACTTGAACATTTTTAAGGATTTTTTAAAAATTGATTTTCGTAAGAAAAATATGAATTGAAAAAAGTGTTTTTTTCTCTACACAAGCTGACTTGAGTTTGAATAACTTGTTTCAATTGTCAATAGTATTTATAGCCGAAAAATTTTGTTTTGCTTGTCTTAAGAAAAATCTTTATGAAAAACGCTGCCTACTCCAGTATACTTCTATAAAATACGAGAGCAGGCTAGAAAAAAAAAAACTTACGAATGCACACAGACCCATTGCAGTTAAGCTGGCTGCTATGCGACAATAACAATTGATATTTGTCGGCTAATGCCGGTTTCTGTCGCAGATCGTTGTTGCTACAACAACAATATAAACAAGAAATATCAGAAGCTTTATGTTGCTGACAAGAAAACAGCTGTTGCTCTAAAAAAATGAAACACTTTTACTTTTTAGTTTTCTTAATAAATTTAAACAGTTTGTTAAGTCATTATAGTTAATAGACATGCGAGAGTTGTGTGAGAATGTTATTAATAGTAATTTTAGTCGCGAAATCTGCAACAGATAAATTTACTTTTGGGTCTTTTCATTGATCTCTATATTAGAAACTTGTCCATAATTTTCTTTTTAATTTACATTTTTTTAACTCACCTATGCAGTTCTTGTTTCCAGTAAAAAATGCAAATTTTTTTAATTCTATTTGTGTTCATTTCTGAAAACAGTGTAAGTACGTCTTTGAACAGATCAATATAAAGTCACTTTCCGTGAGTAGATTAGGTTAGTTTTAATAGATACCACATCAGAAGTATATATATTTAGAGGTTGATCCCATACTTTTTCTTTCCACGTTACTCATTTTTTAAGCCAATGACTTTCATAGATTATCATAAGGATTCCGCTCAACCACTATGCTGGTTATATTGTCAGATTTTTTCAGATGCTGTGACCGATTCACCTTCATTCTCTTTTCATTATTTTCTTTGGTAAGGGTTCCTGATTGGCTATGTTTCACAGTTCTGTGAAAATTGGTCAAAATTATTTTGCATATGATTCTGAGGCATTTTTTTATGAGTACCTGGAGCTTTTGCGTGATGTTATTCGTTACAGGCTTGATTTCACTGTATGATAGCAGAATTGACTTAACACAGGAGTTAAGTATTCTGAGCTTAGTTCAGAAGTAAGCTGCTTTACTGCAGTAGTCCTGATAGTTGCCTTTTGTTTAGTTTGATATGGCATTTCATTATAGAAGGACTTTAGTAAGGAACAGAATAGTCGGTGTAGTATAATTTAACAAGTAGCGTTACAAGCTGTCAAAAGTTAAAAACGATATACGAATTTTTTAACTTTATAGCGCGACAACAAATAAATTTTCATCAAAATGGAAAGCGAGCAAACAACAATTTTTATTGAATTGAATTTAATTGAAAAGAAACTTTTTGTTTCTATCAATTTAAAAACAAAATTAAAAACAAATGTTTTCTTTAATACTATAGTACGTAGCGGCTGACACAATCAACCACATTCTTGCATTTAAAATTTTTTTGATTATGTATGCATGTCTGTACATATGTATTATATTTAAGATTAGTTTTGAATGAATTGCATTTAAAATTTTTCAAACAAAATTTTCTTTAAATACATAGATATACAAACATCCATGGCTTTGTTTCAGTTTCTTTAACCAATTTGATCTTTCAAGCTAAGTAGATGATTATTCCGCTGTAGCTTCCTCCATATGATTTTTGCGTAGTGCTGAAGATCCTTGCTAATTGGTGGTAATCTTTACTTTAGCATTGTAATTTTTTCCCAGTAGGTGGCGTGTTTTCCTGAATATTCGCCTGATGTTTGTCATCATCGCGAGAAGGTCAGTGGGGGCTACTTCTTTATTTTTTAGATGGAGTTGTGTGGAGGGAACATTCGACACCACAAATACATTTTTCTTCTCAATGTCCTCTGCTGGGACTTCAACCTGGATCGTTTGTGTTGTTATGCGTGCGCTGTAACCACCACACCACTCCACCCCAACCCAGCTAGCAATTGGAAGATTTTTTCCGACAAATTACCTTGCTGAGTCTTTTTCGAGACCTTTTGGTGATTAGAAACTGATTAATCACTTACACGATTAATAAATGTCTCGAGACTGATTCGCGCTAATGGTTAAAAAGAGTTTCATTTCAAATACACTAAAAAAAATGTGAGTATTAAATTCTACTAGAAAAGAGGTCAAAGAAGACTCTAAACTAACAACGAAAAAGACTCATAAATGATGCATCAAGAAGAGTCACGGCCAGGAACAATATTCTCCGGACAAAAATATCTTTTTTGATCAGAAAATGAGCGCAGCTTTTAAATTGCGTAGAGGAGTCAAACCTGATTCGAATTTGATTAAAAATTTCAAAAAAATGCTGGCTGGGTGGGTACACAAAAAAAGTTTTTTATTTATATGTGTTAGTAAGGATTTTATAGTCATTTTACTCACAAATTATTGAACTGATTTTGGTCATGGTAAAAGATTATACAGAAATCAATCGATAGTTAACCAAATCACGCATTATCCAGCAATAACTCTTACAGGCAGTACCATGCTACAGTTTGTAACTCATAGAAAAGTTTTAGACCTCCTTTTTAAACCTTACAGGTAGTAATCATGCTCAGCTCTTGTTTTCTGCTTCGTGCTAAAAAATAATCAGGAAATTAATGAAATCTCTCTGTGTCGTTCAGATGTCAAAAGCAGCCAACATCCAGACGACTAGTCACTCCATTGACTTATTGTACCCAAGTGGGGTACAATATGCTAAATAAAGATTTGTATATTGATGAAAAATTTAAATTCTTATATAAAAATTTTATACATATACCATTAGAAAATTAGAAATATAATAAATTTCCTTAGAATTGTTTTATTGCATGCATTCCATATATTTACCTTAAAACTCAACCCTCCTAACTACTCAATTGTCTGTTAATACGCTAGACTGTCTGTATGTTAGTCTGTCTAACGGACATAGAGTGTCAGTTTATAGTTTTGACAACAAACAACCCAAAAATTTACGATGCGAAGATCACTGCAATTTTGGTATAAATTTTGTTTAATTTTTTTTAATAAATCTTGTCTAAAATTTTTTAGATCGTTTTATGAAATATCGTTTTCAGGTGGAGTATGAACAACATAAAGACAGTTTAGCACTTAACGAACCATGTATATTGTAATCAGTGTTTTAATAAAACTTTTATTTTTTTCGATTTGATTGAAAATATTTCTGACTTAAATTTAAAATTAAATCCATATCCATTGCTCTCATTAAGTGGCAATATAAGGATTTTTTTATATAACAAATTATGCATTATTTTAAATGAATTTTCTTTAACATAATTTGTCTTTTTTTCTGGATTTTTTTTAACAAAATATGTTCAAATGGTGGTGAATTAGTTAGAGAGATCTGGTGTTGTTGTTTTTTTAAGTTATGTATTGTGAACAATTATTAATGTCATAAGCGGATTTCCACTTGTATTAAATGAGTAATACAGTAAGTGAGTACACACTACAATTTGTATTAATTATTCTCATCAACCTGTAATATTAAGATTTTAATCCAAGATAAAATAAAAAGTAAAACTTTGTTGACCCGCAAGTATACGCGCCTACAAGGGCTTAATCGTCGTCCCAAGCGTGCCATAAACAAGAGAAAGAATAGTTCAAACCGAGGAAACAATTGTTTTTGTAAGTCATCCTGCATAATGAAAACAACCACGATCTGACGCACCGCCAAGTCAGAGCCTTAATTGCAACCTGACTGTCAACATAGATGACCACAGTAACCCCAACAACGACAAGGTCGCGAATTAGCACAAATGCACTAAAGACAGCAAAGACCTTAGCTTGGAAGACACTACACTCGTCCAGAAGTCTTTAGGATAGACTCATGTAAACAATGATCTTGATTTGTCAAGTCCATTTGCCTAGTCCATTTCAAGGCAATATTTGCTTAAAAATTATGGTCCACATCCAAATAAAAACATTCACGAGTTTCAATTACTTCGTAAACTTGGAAACAACGGCAAACTAATGAAACTACATACCTTTCGAAATCTTTTTGTGCCAACCGGAGACCGGAGACATCGACAACTTATGCAGGATTGTGCTACATGGCATACATCTCCCGAAGCTAACGAATTGTATTTCACAAAATGAATCTGTTTCTTAAGGTAGAATCACACGATTGACGCAATGCAACAATAATTAGTGTATTTTATATGCCAATCGTGTGATAGTACAATTTATTGGCTCATACGGCAACTCACAATATTATTGTGCTTATATATCTCAATCAAATGCGATAGTAGTGTAAAAACTTTATCGGCAATCATGCACCAATGTAAATTCCAAAAATATACCAATATTTATTGTATTCTTGTGTGGCAATTAAAGAAGATAATAATCACCAATTTTTATTTTTTAATTGATTTCTTTCTGAAAAAACACGTGTTTATACGGTATTTATAATTATCATCCCTTAAAATATGCTTTTTTAAATTATTTATATGTAAATTGTATCACAAACTCCCACCATTTCTTTTTTTCAATATCTTTATTTTTTTTAACAAGCGGTCACCTGATAATCAAAGCCGATGAAAATTTTTATTTTTTAGAGAACAAATCGTCTTTACTTTAGAGAATTAAATATAATTTGTAATTATATTCCAATTTAAATAAATGGATATTTTAGTGAATTAATTTTTTTTTTAAATTTATTAAAATGTTTTCTCATATGCACAATCGATAGGCCTTATTGTAGGCTAACGAACCATTTTGAACATCAAAAATAAAATGAAATAAAATATAGTAAATAAATAAATTTAATTTACCACAACAGCTGATTCACAGAGTTGCCGTAAACTAGAATTAGCGTTGGATCAATTATCAATATCGATTTGTGCTTCAGCCCATTCGCCGAATTGGCGACGATGTTAGTCTATCCATAGTAGGGTTGGCAAAAACCCGAGATTCTTAAAAAAACACAACCCACCGAGTTAAACTGGATTTTTTAATTGATTTTTTTTTTGGGGTTTTATAGCTGCTAACAGATTTCGTTCAAGTCGATAATATTTACTTTTTATATTGTAATTTTGCACTGTTGGTGAGAGCTATAAGCTGCTAAAACTCGGTGATCAGGGCAAACTTCAATTACTTAGTTAGAACCACGAATTATATGAAAGACGACTAGAATATAAAGACTGACATGATTAAACTATTCTTTTGAATCACAATGCCTGGCCTCACATCTCAAAACTTTCAAAATAATTATTAGAAACGATCAAATGCCGCTTCCGCCGTATTTTCCGAACATTGTCCCGTCTGACTATTGGCCATTGCGACGGATACCATAGACTCATATCTCTTTATACGGCATTGCGCTATAACGGCCTGTTTGAATTATGGACCACATTCGCTTTACAGCTCAAAATACCCCGTTTTTTTTAACAAAAAGTGTAAGGAACGCAAACTCAACACGGCATTTCTATATACGGCCTACATTTTTAGAACCTGTGTAGGCCGTATAAAGAGGTATGAGTTTATCTGGAAGCATGTTACCAATTCACTTCTTTTGAAGAAATATTAAGTCGCTTTCAAAGTTGGAGCGCCTTTTCTGAGACGTGGTTTGGAAATTAGCTCAGAGGTGGGGAAAAGATGTAAGCAGCGATTTGACAATTTTCTAATTCATTTTATATTTTGAGCTAAAAAAAACTGATCCGTAGTCGCAATACGTAAATTTTACTTATTTTTGCTGTAAATAAACTGAGAAAATCTTTAAATTAAAAAAAAAATCACCCATTAAAACCCAGTTTGTTGCCAACCCTGATCCATAATGAAATCTTAAACAGAAAGCAACAATCAGCTGTTAAGTCGGTTTTCAAAGAAAGCAGTGTTGTCAACTTAAAGTTATGAACCTCTAAAAAACGCTCTACACTTGTCATTCAGTACAAAAGTTGTGAGTCCGATATTCAGCAAAATAAAAGTCTGTTATAATACATTGCACATATGGACTTAGTCACTTCGCTCGTAATAATTAGATTGTTATTTGTAATTGTATTGTAATTCAAAATAGTTTAATAAAATGATGGTTAAAAAAGTAAGTTTATTTAAGGAATTTATTTCAAAATTTTTCTTGAAAATTATTGTTGAAATATTTTAGAGAAAATTTTTCTTTAATTTCAATAAAAATTATTTAAATTCCATGTTTCCATATAGGGCTCATAAAATTCGTTTTAATAATTTAACAAAACAATTTTATTGTTTCCTTTGTTCTAAATTTGTTTCTTTTTTAAGTTTTTAATGCAGTTTTGTGTTAGAAATTATTTTTTTTAGTATCGATTGCATTAAACCATATGTAATCTATTATTATTATGGTTTTTGTCTGTTTTTTCTTCTTTAATAATGAGGTTTATTGACCGCTACATACATACAAATATTTTGGCCGATATTTTCATACTTTTTTTTCTTCTTTCAAATGCTATTAAAATTTTGGATTTTTTTTCTAGGCAGAGTAGTGCAGTGTTGCTTTTTTCCAAAGGCTTTTCTAGTGCAATTAAATTAAGTGAGTTGTTGTATGTATTAAATAAAGTTTGTATAGAGCAGTTGATATGTCCCTCACCTCTGCACACCACACCTCTTTTAAATTGGCTGACGGTCTGAACTGACTTATTTCTTTTTTGCAATACAATTTTTCATGGAGATCTTATTCCACTTTACTGAGTAATAAGCAGCAGCAGCAACGGCAGCGGCATTTCGCACATGAGATGGATGATGTATGAGTGTTCATTTGTTTGTTTCAAACAATTACGAAAATAATTTTTGTTTTTCTAAATCCATTATATTCGACGGACTCGAACTCGTCTTACTACTAACTTGTTAGAAAAATACATTCTCTATTTAATTCGTTGAATTAAAGAAAAAAAAGAAAAAATCTGAAAAATAAAAGGTATACTACGGTTTATAGTATGAGCGGTATGAGTAGTGTATGTTACAAAAGTGTATTGTTTTATTATATTATTTTTTTCTTTTATAATTCGAACATAAATTGACATTTAAAGAGATTGTTTTTGTGTATCGAACTTTGACCAAAACAATTATTTTATTGCATTCGTAAATTATTCGAAAACCATAAGTCGTAGCCACTTATTTTTTTTCTTTAGCATCCAGATTAAAGGCAATTGTGCACAATAGCACAGGGTCGTACGATTGTGACAGCTGCACAGCGTACAACCACTTCCTTAAAACCTTTTTTCTTAATGGAATATTTTATTTTATTTTTTTTAAAAGGCATTAAACAAGAAAACAAATTATCAGATCCGCCAATTATTCATGTTACAACAATATGACACAAAAATGTTAAATGTCGTTCAGATTTTATTTTTTTTAATATTTTTTTCAGAAATAATCGCTTTGTAAAGTGAAAGATTTGTTGGTAATCAAGTTATTTTTATTGAAACTTAATAAACAACTTTATGGACTTTATTTCAAAAGATGAAAAGATTTTATAATTGTCTTAATCGGTGATTGTCGTTTACAAATGTTGTAATTCTACATAAAATATCCGACAGAAATAGAGTAGACTATAATACATTTTATTTTTATTTTAAAATTAAATTTTTGTTTTACCTTGCGAAAATATAAAAATGTTCTTCTATAAGTTTACAAAAATATCAAGTAGTAATCAAGACGAGTTTTTTAAGTGGCTGGTGTCTTGAAGATGTACTCCATGTATTACTGCAAAAATTCTTAGCTTCGAATAGAATTTTTTTTTTAACTTAAAAATAAAGATTTTTCAATGGTCCTATATAGTAACGCCATATTAGTGCGGCTTTAGACTAGGAAAACCCACCATCGACCAAACATTCATATTACGCCAAATTCTTAAAAAGATTTTTTGTTTTTTTTTTACTACAGGACTGATTTTGGGAGCCCTATGCGTTCAAAGGTGTTTCAAGCTATTTTTGAGTTTGGCATTCCTGCAAAATTAATACGACTTTGTAGGATGACACTAGCTGATACGCGATCCTCAGTTCATACAGGAGAGAACATCTCTGAGCCGTTCAGTTCAGACAGGAAAACAGCCTTTCGTGTGACCTTTTTAACATCTTGCTGGAAAAGGTTATAGGAGACGCAGGTGTGAATGTTATCGGTTATGCTGAAGATATTGACATTATTGGTCGAACATTGCGAGCAGTTACTAACACCTTTGCAAAAGTCGTGAAGAATCTGCTGAAGTGGGTCTGACAGTAAATGGAGATAAAGCGAAGTTGATGATATCAACGCACAAAACGTTCAGTAGACTCGGGCAGACAGCGGAAGCTGGAGACTACAACTTTGATGGTGATATACCACTACGTTGTTAGTTTGGTCAATGAATCTTGCGAAAGATGAATGCAGATCCATTTATGTATTAAAAATTATTTGCAGCATCAACAAATACAATTTCTGACTTTAGTGTGAAGAACAGCCTGAAGCAGCTCAATGCACCTTAAAAGATTTATTGACTATAAGGTGCGCAGTATCATTGAACCGTACTTCTTCAATAACGGTGAAAATTATAACGTTACGTTCATTGGAATTGAAGAAGAAGAATTGGACTCGGCTGACATGTTTTTTTTTTACTTCAAGAAGATAGTGCCATATGCTACACGGCAAGCAATATCACGAACCTATTGAGAGGCGAATTTGATGGCCATTATAACCTCTTGAGAAACCGGGTACGCATATGTGTACTTTCAATTATTCTTATTTGTCACACGTAGCGACATAACTGAGTAGCTGCTGGATTGGATTTCTGGATGTAGACTCTAGAGTTTCTAAAACTATCAACAGTTGGCATTTCTACCAAAGTTATCGCCGTTTATTCTACCAAAGTTATCGCCGTGAATTGGAGAATTTCAATTTTTTTTTTTTTCAATAAGCCCACGATTTCTTGAATAATGGCCAAAAGGATACTATATAAAAAAATTAACTGTTATGTTTCGTCAACGGGGACAAGCGAAACACAATTCCAGACCTGTAAGGCAACATTGCAGCCGTCATTAGTGAGATACTATCCGAAATGTTGAGAAAAGTATGCCAAATCTGAGCTAATGGATGGATCATCTACACCGTAGTTGCGGTCAATATTTAATGCTAAATAAGTAAATGACAGACATTCGTTATTCGTCCCAAAATCCTGTTTTTTGTTTTTTTTTTTAATTTTCAAAAACCAAACGGGTCATCCGTTACAAATTACAGTTAAGATTTTGTCGTGTAGAAGTTGTCGTTATTAATAGAGCTAAACTTCTGCAATTTTGTGCTAAAATATAATCCAATATCTCATTATTTGATTTCCATGCAATTTTGCTGTTTTTATGCAATTTAATAATAACATTCGTTGTAATATCTATAGACAGAATCTCGACAGAAAAATTTATATATGAAAATATAATATTACATACAAAACCATTCATGCAAATGCTTAAATCTTTTGACATTAAAGTCGTTAAAGGTGTCAAAAAGTTTTATTGGCAATTGAAATTCTCTATCACCTTTGCAATTCTATGGTGTGCCTAACCATCTGCTTGGCTTACCATATTCTTAGTAAATCTTTTATTTAATCAATATTTTAAATAATTAATTGAACTTCGTAACGTTAAGCCTTTTATACTTTTTATGAAAACGTTTCGAATTCAACTACTCAGTCGTATTAATTTAAATAATTTCATTAATTCCAAGAAGAAAAGACATAATATTTCTTAGAATTGTATTTGTTTTTCCAAATATTTAATTAAAATTGTTTTAATTACATTTAAATACAACATTATGCTATTATTTCTTGTTTAATACGAATTTCTTATTTAATCTTAATTTACTTTATAAAACATTAAATCATTACATGCAAATTAAATATTTTTTAATTTGAATTTGACTTGCCTTATAATTATGCTTAAAGCAGAAACAGCAAAAAAAAGAATATATTTTTGTTTACTTATATTTTATACCCTAGCATAGATGACTAGGATGTAGTGGTTTAATGTTATGTTGGTAACGTTTGCCTTTTAATTAAACCGAGAGCATTTAATCCCATTTAATTTAGCAAAGACAAATAACTATTTGCACAAGCTGTTATGAATACGAATCGTAGAATAGATTTTTCATTTTTAGGCCATTTTAAAATTAATGTATTATCTTTAATTTGGTTTAGATGCTATATCACCGAAGCAGGTTAGATCTATGCGAGTCATTGGAAAAAAATTACTGTTGAGTACAGGGTTGGCAAAAACCCGGGTTTTTTTAATAAAACCCAACTAGAGCTGCAAAACAATCGATAGTTCTATCGATAGTATCGAAAGTTTTGTTTTTGTCTGACCATCGATAGTTTTTTTCACTATCGATACTATCGGCAAATTCTAAAGTGGGGCTTACACGATAATACAAGTCGTACAAGTGAGCATACGTGTAGAAGTGAGCGGATAGTATCGTGTAAATTCAATATGTAATGAGAGCGTACAACATTGAGGGAAAATACAAATAAAAATTTGGCAGTCGTGTGGCTCTCTTTGATTTTGATATTTTTTAAAAACCATTAGATCAGCGGTGTATTTTTATGTAAATAAATAAAATAAACAAAGAAAAAAGAAAATTTTTGCGCTCGCACTGTTGGTACCTTTTAAAACAGCTGCTTTTATTTTATTTTGTTTTGGTTTAATAAGTTTGGTTAAATAATAAGTCTAGCTTCCATATGTTTCTTTCTTGTTCATCTTTAAGGTACCAATTAAAAGTTTATTAAAACTGGCAGTTGTTTCACGCTTTCTTCCCATAGTCTCCACAGTTTTCTTTCACTGGATGGCATTCATTACTTTAGTTTTGGAGCACTTCATGGTCTGAACATTTTCGCTATATATAAGGATTACTCTTCCATCAAAAACCGTCAATACATAAAATTTTATGACATATTGGAAAATAAGATACTGTTCCTATAATTGGTTCCAACACTGTATATATATTATTATTCTTTAGCCTTTCACTTAAATTCTGATATTGTTGCCACACGTAGTACTTAAAAGAATCCGATAGTATCGATAGTTTTTTTGCACACTATCGAAACTATCGAATGGGCCGACTATCGATAGTTTTGCAGCTTTAAGCCCAACCCTACGGGTTTTATTGGTTTTATTTTTGGGTTTTATATCTGCTTGCGAATTCAGTTCAAGTCGACAATATTTTTTGTTTTTTAGACCAATTACGCTTTTTTATATTTATAATCAAATTTTGCACTCTTAGTGCGATCAAGGCATCATTGTGTACTATGAACTACTAAAAATCAGTGATCGGAAAAGACTATAATTACTTCGCTTAAATTATGAAAAAAAAGCCGTAATATAAAGACAGACAGACAGACAGACAGACAGACAAATAATGTTTTCCTTTTGCATGACAACGCTGGGTCTGACATCGCCAAAATTGCCAAACAATTGTTAGAAACGATGAAATGCCACACCCGCCGTAATCTCCAAATATTGATCTTTCTGAATATTGTCCGTTTCGACGGAAGGAATGTAAAATAAGCTTCAAAGTGTAACGCTTAAAAAGACGAGAAGTAAGCAGTGACTTGATAAATTTTACTTTGTTAGGTTTTTAATTTAATTTAATCTTTTTGACCTAAAAAAAACGGACCGAATTAAATTATACTCCCAATATGTAAAATTTAATTATTTCTGTTGTAAATAAACTACGAAAATCATTAAATTAAAAACCCACGCGGGTTTTTTAAAATATAATACCCAAAAAAACCCGGGTGGGTTTGCCAACCCTGGTTGAGCAGTGAGGATAAGTTGTAGACATTAAAAAAGTAAGACGTAAATGTTGTTTAAGTTGAATCATATTTTAATTCAGGCCCTGTTTTTGTCAAAATCTATATATATATTATATAAAAGAGAACTATAAAGTCCGTTGTAATTGATGTTCTCTAAGACCGAATTTACTTTGTAATCCCTTAAACGAAAGGTGTAATCAATACCAAGGCTTTTATGTATATGCGGTTTTTGTAGGTCTATTGGTTTCCAAGTTATTGAGGTTTGAGTGAACCCCTTTGTGTTGCGAAATTTGTTACAGCATTTAATCTTTGCGGGAGTTGATAAAAATAAATGTATTTATATGTATGTTTGTTTGTTTGTGCCTTATAAGCAGCTAAGCCGCTGGACTGATTTCCTGCAAATTTTGCAGTATATCTCTGTATGTCTGAAAGAATATACAAAGTGTATACTTATTTGTCTATATCTTCAAAATACTAACAGAAAGATTCTTTAAATTTTGCCCAAATAGATTCATAGTCAAGCCAAATCATTAGACAAAAAATAGTTATAATTACACAAGTGGGCGTGGTACCTCTTCGATGAGAACATGGAAAGAAATTGTGAAAGATCGGCACCTAACCAACGTGAAAGTTTCTAGGGAACTAGACATTCATCACCTAATAGTTATCATTCATTTTGTTTGGGTGCCACATGAATTAACAATGAAAAATTTAATTTACCAAATTTTCTATTGCGACTCACTGCTAAAACGTAACGAAATTTAACCATTCCTGAATCTAATGATTACAGGCGATGAAAAGTGGATCACTTTTGACAATAATATGCGGAAAAGTTTGTGGACGAAGCAAAGCAAAGCTGTGCAGACAGTGGCAAAGCCAGAACTTACACCAATCAAAGTTATGGTGTATGTCTGATGGAATTGGATGGGAATTGTTCATCATCAGCTTCTACAACCTGGTCTAATGATTGATTCTAATCTATACTATCTGCAATTAACGAGATGGAAGCAAGCAATTCAATTAAGACGACAACGCCTGACCGCACATATAGTTAATAACCCGGCAGAAACTGAGAAAACTTTTATGCATCCATCGTATAGCGCTGACCTTGTACCTTTAGTTAATTATTTGTTTCGGTCTCTACAAAACTGTCTTAAGGTTCCTGCGGTTCAGTTTTTTGCTCAGAAAACCCGGAAGTAATAATGAATTTACTCAAAAAATCTCAAAAGGTTAACGATCCAAATGGCACATATATGGTTTAATAAAGCTTGTTTCAAATATTGGACACAGTGTTTCATTTGAGATAAGTTTATTTA
Source organism: Wohlfahrtia magnifica (assembly GCA_023159175.1). NCBI lineage: Eukaryota > Metazoa > Arthropoda > Insecta > Diptera > Sarcophagidae > Wohlfahrtia > Wohlfahrtia magnifica. The sequence goes on from JAKWBJ010000183.1 coordinate 3,273,399, forward strand.
AGAACCACACCACATATTAGTCATTCGATAAAGCTTAAGTTTTGATATCAGTGCCATACATACATATCGAACTTGTAAAGATAAAGTCAGTCAACTCGGAATTTTGAAATTTTTCAGTGGAAGCATAAAACTTTTCTGTTAAAAAAAAATTATATCACAGAAAGAGTAGAGAAAATGATGTATGATTTTTACAGTGGGTGGATATGACCACTATATATTGTTTTCTTGCAAAAAGTGAACATTGACAAATCTTAAGTTGACTTACTTGAGCGGTACAAGTACAATGTTTGATTTTAAGTAATAATAATAAAGTTCTCAGAGTTCACATTGTGGATCTTTTCCAAGAAAGTCTTAATATCGAATTGGATATAAAACACGGTGTTCTAGATTCCATAATAGGCCTTTATCACAGGCGACCATACACTTGCTTAAGGCTATCTAAACTTCCGCTGCGCCGTTGACAGCATTGTTTACAATTGAACGTCACACAAGCTAATAGCCTCTTACTATGATTTAGGTTTAAACCGTAACCAGTAAGGTAAAATAGAAGATGCTAGCGCTCCTAGTGACAGTGATTAGAGAAATACGTTACTGGTCAGATTTTGAAGGTATTTATCTTTACACTCGAGCATAAGACAACCCAGAATCACAATTCCCCCCTCCCGTGTCTTCCATAAGTTACCAAAGATCTATCCTGTATTTTTAAAGTACGAACAATACAATAACTGTTTCATGTTCCCTTAAAATTGGTCTATACTTGCCTCATGCTGAGGCCAATACGAATATATATATATTGTTCGAATGTAGTGCGTGGTGTCAAATAGTCGAGCTTAATCGACTACTATTGTTTTCTTAATTTTTTCCTTCAAATGTACAAAAATAAATACCACCAATACCAATTCTTCGTAATAAAACAACACTCAACGTACCCAAGTACGTTTAACTAAATCAACACTGCAGCCATACTTAAGTGGGGTTTATTTAAAGTTACTTTAAGTCAAATCTACATTAACTATGATCTTATAAAAACAACATAAATCTGCAATAGATTACAGTAACAATTCCATAAGGTGGCTCTATGACTGACAAAACAATTGTTTTGTCTCCCAAATGCTTGGCTTGCCTTAGCTCTTAAACTCTGATTAGATGTCGCTTTTAAATAAAAGCAAAAGCTTCAAGAAATTATAATCTACAATCATGACCATAAACAAATCATGTCTTAGCCTTAAGGTTAACACCAAATCAATTCAAATCAAAGCAAATTCAAGCCAATCAAATCACATACGTTTTGTATTGTTAATAAAAAAATGATTTTATGGAAAATTGGCCAACGGAAAACCAAAAACGTATTCATAAATGCAAACATTATTCATAAAATGTCGAATGTAATACATATGTACATATGTATGCATGTATGTATATGAATAAATGCATTTAACCATCTATCTATTATATAATATATGTATACGGCTCTACAACAATTACCCACTTCTAACGACTATGGGCGTTTGATTTAAGCGCACCAATGTTTACTGGCAAACGCTTTTGAAAAAAAAGTTCTTTGTTACTAAAGTGGCATATGACTTTTCAACATTTTCAGTTTCTTTTTATTATTCATGCGAATGAATATTATTTTTTATTCCCATAGAATGTACAGCAGCAGCCACTTTTAGTGTTGAGTGCGTAGAAACAAATTTTTCAAATGAAACATTTGCAAAACTATCAGGTGCTTTGATTTAATTGTTATTTTAAGAGTCGATAGGAAATGATCGATCAAGTAAAACATAGAATAAAAAATTTAATTTTTATTAATAAATATATATGATCGATGTTAAAGCCATTACGTTTCCTTTAATATTTTTCCATTTTTGAAACGAATAACCAAAAATGTCAAAGATCCAAGAATTATTTTGAAATTTTTATTTTGATTTTTTTGCAATTTTGTTTTCCGAATATAATCAGAGCGTAGTTTAGATTAGATTAGGAAGAGCTGACGTGATTTCAATGAATAGATTCAATTGTGCCATCATATTTTACTATACCGTTGATGTAATAAAGACATCTTCGTGGAAATATATATTCTGTTGATCCGTCTATTTTTCTTTCATTATTACAACTTAAATCTGTACCCATGGGTAGTTTCAACACTTGCTGCTAAAGTAGACCGAAACTTTTACGTAAGTTCATAGGTGCTAATTCATCTTAAGGGAACTCCAATGTCTCCAATAGAGCCGTAATGAGCCGTAACCCTGATAAGCCATCGATAAAGTGAGAGCCTAGTGTGAGAAGTCTCTGCCTGTGCTGGAGTAGGATATCGGCAGATAAATTAAACAACGGTAACCTCTTCCTCAGCCAATCCACAGCCACGCCAGTAAGCGCAGCCTTTTGTCCTTGCCTACCCATGACGCAATGACCCGTGAGGATGGGTACAATAGAGGAGATGCTTCGATGGTCCAGTCAACCTGAGCCAGGTAAGTCTGGCAATAAAAAATGAGTCAGCTTCCGTTTGGTCGCCAGTTTAACGGAGGTAAGAGGATCTCCTATCCTCACGTGGAGATGAATGTCCGGAAGACGTGTGACTGCCTTAGCGGGTAGGAGCAGTATTACCACGGATCCACTCTGCTACATGAAAAATGTCAATCAGTTCAGCTACACTGCAGTATTCCGGAAGGCGAAGAGAAACACCAAGGAAAAAATTCTCCTGTAAGCTCTCTTCTCTAGTCTGAAACCATCCGTATAGACATCCACTGAATCGCTGGGGATGATAGAGCCAAAGGCTCTTTCTTCCCCACTAGGAATCCATTACACGAAATCCCAAGTATCAGAGTTCCGAGGTGATAACATTCCATCATGATATGACGAAGGTAGCCATCCAAGCATAAAAAAGAGCTCTTGCAGGGTATACACTTTTTAGAGGTCTTATGACAACTGTGCTCCTGTTAAACAATCTGCAATAGGGCCAAATTTTAAACCCGGTTGAACACTGCTGTAGTCTGAAAGCTTTCACGATTGCCTGATACTTAGCGATTGTGATTACCACAAACTCGTATCGACAACATAAACAATACTGAGGTCAGGAAGTTTCACATTTAGCGTCAGTAACTGCACAAACCTAGTTGAGACTAAGTCCGCTAAACTGCTAAGGTCTGCAAACTTTTAAGCGCCCAATATGCTAAGCCTGCTCTTGCACAGAGCCGGACATTCAGCCTTGCGAAAGCTTCAACACACAATGTTGTTGGCATGTATCCCCAATGGTCAGTGCCTAGTGCTTTGAAAGTCTCGAGTGTCGAACTTTCGAGAACCATAAACATCGCTTGATTTCTCACATTGGGCCAAGGACCAGTGCTTATTTAAGGTAGGAGGAAGTGGGAAAGTGGTTCAGATTGTCGATCACTTCGTTCCCCTCAATATGTTCAATAATGTTCAAGAACTCAAAGCACAGTAACACGAATGTAGATCTTGATCAACCTTGAGTTCTTTATTATCGATGTCATTGTCCATTTTGCCGCTTAGTTGTCAATAAATATACTGATGCACATGATGACGTTTAGCCTTATAGCCTTCTTCTCGACCATCAGTACCGGATAAATTTCCGCCTGAAAGACACACTCGAATTCTGGAAGCCTGTAGGACCTGCTAATGTTAAATTGCCTGCAGAAAGTAACTTCCATACATTTTAGAACCATCCAACCACAATGTTGTTTCCGTTGCAATTACACCGTCTCCACACCTTCTAGAGGGTATTTCGATATTGCAAACTGTATTGAAATCCAGCGTTTCTAGCCTGTTGTCTGAGACCGTTGAAATGCCCCTAGTTTCCAGAATATTACAGTGATTATAAGATCTTCAGTATAACCCAATGAAGCAGCGCAGCAGTAAGCCGGCAGTAGATGGAGAACCACGTCCAATGCCGTCCCGAAGCAGGTCTTCACTGCCTCCGTTACCCACACGCTTGCATGACGAACACCGGACAATGCAGCTGTATGTAAAAATAGACCTCACTATTACTGTCGCAGTGTTAGATCCAGCCGTAGAGCCCATGTTCTACCTAATACCGTAGACAGACGACAGCGATAATGCACTAATGAAATTAAAATTTTACCCTGACACCCATTAAGTGAACAGCTGTTTGTATGTTAACTATTTTTTTGTCATCAAATGGATAGAATATAAAAAGTATTACTAGCAGCTATGCTGTTGGTGCAAAATCACTATTTATTTTGAGAAAAAGCTTAAATTACTTTTTCAGGAAATGTTCCATAATCCATTTGAATCCATTTTAATTTTTACAATTAAACATTCATTCACAATAAACAGTTTGGTTGATTAACTACAGTATTGCCATATTGAAAAAGCTAAATGCAGTTTAAATGCAGTATGGTTTCGTGCACTTACATCAAACTTAATGCACATTGAGATGGGGATAATTCACAAATTAATTTGCATTAAAGCTGTTAATGCAGATTAACGCTGTCGCCTGTCTACGCTATAACATAAACGTTCATCTAGGTTTGTCCACCAATCAAATTTTGGGTTAAGTATGGGTCTCACACCCGTCAATCGGAAGCCTTCATTCTCAAGAATAAGTCTATTCGTTTTTTGTAGCTTTAATTTCTTAATATTTAAATAAATTCACGTTCAAATAAATTTTCTATTGCCCCTCTAAACCTAACCGGACTTGAATAATTTAAATACGTTCTTATAAGACATACGCATTTTCCTAAAGTGCTTTTGCACTTTTATTGTTTTTTTTATATTTTTTTTTTGCACTACAATTTTTATATTAAACTGCAGGTTGTAATTAAATTGCTCTATCGAAAAGGGGCGTTTGCATTTTTTTTGTTTATCATTCTTTGAACACTTGAGTTGGATGGCAATTTTGAAACCATTTTTTTTTTTTAATTAATGAGTGTTTGAATTGAAAAAAAGAAAAACATATTTAGCTCCCCTTTAAGAAAAATCATAAAATTTTTTTGGTGCGTAGATGTAACAGTCTACTGTTTAGGTAAATGTAAAAAATGGAGCGTTAGTGAGGGGGACAGTGGATTATACATCCTATAGTTGTAATTATATGGTAGTTTTGACTTAATTTGCGTAGATATAAAATCAATTTTTTTTCGTGTTCGCTTAATTGGAATTGATTTTATGTGTAAGTTATTTTGGTTGTTATTATAAGAAACTTAATTTTTTTGCGAGTGTTTATTACACTCATAAAATATGTTAATGTTAATGAATTTTAAGGCGAATTACGACTTTTTCTTTTTACTTAGATTTAAAACATAATGACTTTAATTGCTTAAAATATTTTTTTAAATTATAGCTACGAGGTTGTTTCATATTTAATTAAAATATTGATTTTTTTAAATTTAACTTTTTAATTATAAAACAATTTGTTAAAATTGTTACTGAAAAATCTTGATCTAAATTATTATGAAATAATTAAGAACTTATTATGGTATTATTTGAAATATTATTATTTTTTAATCTATTTTTCGCAAACTTAAAAATTATTATTATTTTTTTTGTCAGTAATTATTGAATTTGAGCTATAATTTCCAATGCCTATTAAAAGGGTGCACTAACAGGAGGGAACTTATGTATATAAAATATATATTTTTATAAAATTTTTATAGACTTGTAACACAAACTGCACCCACTGATACCAGATGTGACGATTTATCGTAATTTTGATGATTTTAGGTGGCAAAAGCAACCAATTTTTGCTCATAAAATGACGATTTTTGTTATATAAAAGTTTAGTATATTTTGAGTAAAAACTGTTTTATTGAAGTATGGCTTCGTATTATTAGTCAATTAGAAAAAAAAAACTATTGTAAAGGAATATGTGTTTAGAAAGAAAGGTATTAAATGAACAGAAGTTATATATCGTATGCGATGATCATGTAGATCCAGTCAGCACGTCATGTCAACCAGCTTGTGTAATAGCATTTGTTTGCCGTGTTTGCAAATTTGGTTTGCCCTCAAGCCGCGCTGGATGTATGTGCTTTCAGAGTTGACAGTTTTCGTATTATTTGAAAAAAAATTTGTAATGTTTGTTACATTTATTAATCAGCAATGAGAAAATAAAAAAAGGGTTCTTGAAAAAGTAAACTTAAATTCCTGTAAATGCATATTTCGTGCTAAAATTTGAGTTTTTACTAAAAAAAATTTTGTTTTACCCGTCCGGCGTTGCCCAGGATTCTATATAAGTAGAGTAGTTGCGAGCTAATTAAAGAAAATAATTGTTTTTATACTGTCTCAGACTAATTGATTACTTATTAATCTAAAGCCTCAATAAGAAACATCGACTTCTTACTATGTATGAGAGATGCCCCGCCCACTTACTTAATTCCGCCCACTTTTAAACTGAGGATTTTTATTGACTGCCAAGCCATTTAGACCAAATTTAGAAAGATCTTCTTTTAACGTTCTCAAAACAAAAAAGAATCAATATTTATCTGCATGGGAGGAACCAAGCACACTTATGTGATTCCGTTGATTATTTGGTGTACATGACTACACCAAATTTAGAAACTTCTACATTAACCGTTCTCAAGAAGTACAAAAATCAATATTAACTTTGTATTGGAGATACCATGCCCATTTGTCCAATCCTGTTTATATTTGCTACAGAACTTAGCTAAATCGACATGCAATTTCTTACTAAATACCGTTAATAGTAGCAGAAATTAAGGAATGACCGCCTACAACGCCATCTCTTGAACTTTTTTCGACTTTTCTTTTTTACTAAACTTTCGCGTAGCAGTTGCGAACAAAACCGAAGAAGGAAGCATCCAATTTGGTCCAGTCGTTTTCAAGTTTTAAGCATTCGAACAAATTACAATCCATTCTTATAAAAGTATATAGATTTTAAGTACCGTGGTGAGCAAAACCAAGTGAAGTTGACGTTGAACTAGAAAGTTCCTGTAAAATATTTAATACGCCGTCAAATAAAACAAAACTTCACACATTTATTCATTATTCAGTTGTTAGGTCCATAAAAAATAACAGTAACAAAAAGTATCACATTCAAATACTGGAATAAGATAAAGGCAATTATATAAAAGTGTCCGCATTTATTTGGCTTTGCACTTTTCGCTTAAATAGGGGGGAACTCATAATTTTAATAAACTTTCTAGAACTCTTTATTTATCGTGGCGTTTTTAATTAAGTTCACACGTACTCTCCTCTACAATATTACCCAAAAGCGTAAGAGAAATCTGTTCCCATTCGTATTTCATACGTTGGCATAGCTTCAACATGTTCCTCGAAGACCATTTATATTTTTCCAGACATATTTTTACTATTGTCCACAAATTCTCCATTGAATTGGAATTAGAGATATATAGTGGTCTACAATTTATCTAAAACTTTTGTTGCAACAGCCATTCTTGGATAACGCTTGACGCCAAACGGACCTGGCAACACTACTGCACCATCTATTGAAAGTATGTTAAAAGTTTGACCAAAAATGAAATACATTTTTCTTATATTTGAAATCAGTTTTATTACACAAATACGAGTATGTGCCGTTTTGATTTATAATCTTTCGCCATTTTTGGAGTAAAATTATTATTTCATCAGCGTTGAAATTTTGAGTTTTCTGAGCTAAAACGTGATAAAATTTCGATTTGAAGGCCTCTGTAGTATTTAAATTTACACATATGATAATCGGAAGGCGCAAGGTTCGAGCTATATAGGAATACATCAAAACTTCCCGACCAAACTCTCTCATTTTTTCCTGGGCCATTAAAGATGATGGAACACATCACCTTTTCTGTCAATTAATTTTGGTCATTTTAATTAAACTGCCTGCTTGAATATGGTTAATTGTTGACAGTAGAGATCGGAAACAGTCGTTTGACCAGATTGTAGAGACTTATAATGAAGAATTTACTTCCAATTCCACCAGACACACACCATAACCATGCCTGGTGTCAATACTGGTTTTACCATTGTCTGCGAAATTTCACCTCGCTTCGCCTATGATCTTTTCAATCATTCGCTTCAGAAGTGGATCGATTTCGTTCCGTTTCAGCAGTGGATCGCAAATGGAAATTCGGTCTATTAAATTTTTCAATGTTAATTCATGTGGCACGCAAACATTAAGCTTCTTTGTGTATCCTGCTTTCTTAAAATGGTTAATAGTTCTTTTAGTGATAAATACATAGTTCACTAGTAACGTCCTCACTACTTATGTTCCAGTCTCTCTATTTTTTTTATAGGATTTAATAGATTGTTTTAGTGATTTGTCGACCAGTGTAAGGTACAGATCAAATATGACCAAACCATTTCGCTTCTGTTTTCTAATCAAAGCATCGGCTCCGTAAACTCAAAAAAATTTAATCTGACTTCGATGCATTCTATCTATTCTATCCATATAAAACTTTAAACAGGTTAAGTTTGCAGGCATGAAGAATATTTGATGAAAATTAGTACCAGTCAATTCGACTGCTTAGGCGTTACAGCTTGAAGCTAAAAACTCACTATTGTAAATATACAGTTCCTACGTATTTTTTGCATCAATGACACAAACGAAATCATACTCCATTAGTAGGAGTAGAGTTCATCGTGAATAAAACCGTTTGTTGGTGAAAGTCCAATGCAAAGTATACATAGTTTTTGTCTATTTATTACTAGAGTAGCCCTTCCCGCGTTGCTGGGAGCCTTTGTGTTGTATAGTTATAAAATGTATTTCTTATAAGAAAAATATAACATTCTCCACATCTGCAAAACTCCATGCTTAGTATGCATAAAATGTGCCACGCCCTTTTATTAAATTTCGCCAAGTAATTGACTGATAATTTGTTCTGTCCAAGAAGTTATGTAAAGCAAATTCTATTACTATTATCGTTCTTAAGATATACTTAACTTAATGTTTACTATGTATGGAAGATTCCACGCCCACTTATCGGATTCCGCTCCCTTGACTGATGATTTGTGTTAACTAAGAAGTAACTTAAGCAAAACTCTGAAAATTTCACTTTAACCATTCTTAAAATATATATAAAATTATTATTTACTTTGTATGGGAGTTACCATACCCCCTGGTCCAATCCCACCCATATTGGTCAAAAAGGTAACAAATTTATTACAAAAGCTTTGTAAAATCTTACTAAACTATGTGGGATATAAAGAAACCAAGGGATAGCATTTTAAGATTTTGGGTTGTATGGGAGGTACCAAGTCCACTTGTCAAATCCCATTCATATCAGCTGCAGAGCTTTGAATATGTGCACTGAATCTAAGTGCTAGCTCTTATTCACATACTTTTAAAAAGAGTAGCGGTAAAAGAGTAGCGAATGACCACTTACAGCGCCACCTGTTGAGAATTTTTTGATCTTTTTTTTCCCTAGACCTTCGTTTAACAATTACGAACAAAATAGCAGAAGGAAGTATCCAGTTTGGATCAGACATTTGCAAGCTTTAAGCATCCGAACAAACTAAAATCCATTTATATATATAGAGAGAGAGATTAATGATTTAATTGCTTATATTGAAACACCCTGTATAATACCAAATTAAAATCATTTACTCTGCACATTTTAATAGAAATACTACAATTATTTTCATACATTTTAGTTTTTGACAGAATCCAAAAGTTTCGCCATTTTTAATCTCAACAAATTTGATTTACGAGAAAATATTTATTTTTGCTATTTTTTTCCCACAGCAATACAATTTAATAATAATTGAACAGCAGCATTTAAAATTAGATTTTTTTTTTAATTTACGTTTTAAAAACCATTTTGCAGAGATTAAAATGTTTAATTTGGAAATAACTTGGAAAATTAATTGAAAAATTGTTTCAAAATTTTATTATACTGTTGCAAGTGATAAAATAATGATAAATGTTATAAAAATTGTCAAAATTGTCAAACAATTTAGTTTATAAAATAGAGTGTCTTCTTGAATATCTCAGAGTAGTCTTTCTTTTGATTCTTTCGTCCTGGACGTATGAATCCAATATCAAATTCATAACTTTTTGTTTGTTTAACAAAACTGTGATCGGCGAGCTGTAGTTGTTGAAAGAAATTGGTTTAAAAACAGATTCTAATGATAATCCTCTATTTGAAAAAATGGAGATAAGCTTTCTTTAAAGTGACATAAGATAAGTGCTACTTGTATAGTACTATTTAGCTTTTTGGATTTATATTTAAGAAAAGACAGATATCTGCCTAATAAGTTCTAATCATATGAACTGTTCTATGATTAGTTTAAAAAAATTTTTTATGAATATGCATATGGAAACAGGTATATATGAGAGATCGCATAGTAGTCAACAACAAGAAATGTAACTTTTTATTATTGCCTTTTGAGAAACTATGCCAAATACCATAGTCGTGGAATCCAAGTTGACCAAACAATGTTAGCCTTAAGTTCTCAAATACAGGCAATAACAGAAACGATGTTCAGTCGATTTATCACTGTTGCCAAAACCAATGCCAGTTATTAATTCTATATATGAATTTAAGGCAGTTTCAACATTTACAGTTTTATTTCATTCTCCAAATTTGGGCACAGCTTTCTACTCTTACCTAACGTTAAAAATGCATTTGGTACAATACGAGTTGTTTATTCATTTTGAATGATGCACGATGTAATGAAATAAGTGGTACCCGCACGTACAACTTTTTACCTTTTAACTATCCACGACCAAGAACTTAGTTAAGGGTATCCCGATGTTCTTGAACATATCTCGATAGACGGCAACACCCCAACTGTAATTAAAGAGAATTCTCTCAATCAATGAGCTGTACCCGTTTCTATTTGTTAGACTCATTGAAATGATGAACCTACAGCTTAAAGCCGGCTCTGAACGACGAATGTATTACTAAAGAAGTTTTTGATATCGTAATACTCATAAGCAGACGCTAGCCACTGTCGTCAGATAGTTTGGCCTGGGATTGAACCCCAGAACTTTTGGTTGGGAGGCGGATGCCTTACTTACTACATCATAGCATATACTATAACTGTGACCCGTAAAACGTTGGCATTGACTGATTTCTTTCAAAACAATCTGATATTTGGCTGTTCTGAGAGAACTACGCAGTCAACTTTACTTTATTTTTATTTATACTATTCACGATTCTTAAGAAGAAAACGACCGCTAGGAGAATAAGACCATTTTCATAATATGATCGATTTGGTAGATCAGTTAGATAATATGAATCAAAGTAAGGTTGTGGCATTTTATACCAGGTGTACCGGTCTGAAGTGAGCGTCAACATACAAATGTCTCCATAGGGAATATTTATTGTGAACGAGCTTTAACTTTTTTTTTGTGTGTTGGCTCTGACATCTGTCAAAAATATTAGTATACATCAAATCAGTGAACAAGCAATATAATATTTTTCATCGTGTTAAAGATGGCGAAGTTTATATCAGGAAATTATGATTGCGGAAAACATTAATTTTTTGTTTTCATTTAAAGAAAAGTCGCATCGAATATTTGTCGAGCCTACGGTGATCAAGCTCTTATGGTTTTTTCGATAATTTCAAAAACAGATACATGTTCTGCTCGGCAGCGCCCAGAAAATTAGTATTATTTGCCAGGTGTTTTTTTTATCGCACCGTGTAACTAAAAAAACCGTGACTTGGTCAGGATTTAAAAAAATAAATTTGTTTTCGCTGTAAAAATGTATAGAGCACAAAAGTTAGAAATTCTATATGTGCTAAAAATGTTTACAATGCTCTCTAAATATAACAAAATGTCGAAAAAAAGCTTTTAAAATTGAAATTTGCAATAATATGATGTTATGAGCAAAATATGCAAAAATATGCGCAAACAAATCGATGCCAAAATTCATAAAAATTCATGAAATGAATAAATATCTTACATCCGACTTTATTGGTTGCATAAGGTAAAATAAGCACTTGAATATTTCTGGTTTATGTGACTATACTGAGTGGTTTTAAAACTATCATATTCAACCTGATGAGTTTCAAGTTTTTTGATTGCATGCGCTGTTTCTGCAGTTCTTGCAACTTGCAAAAAGCCCTTTTTGAATTGTATTATTAAAAATAAATAATAGAAGTATTACTTATATAAAAAACTGTGTTTGCTGCAATTAATTATATTATTACATAACAGCAATTGTTTTTTTCTTTTTTGAGCTGAAATATTATCTTAATCAATTGATTTGCATTTGCTAAGTTGGTACAATTTACATTACAACCTAAGCCACCACATGCTGATATTTAATTGTGTTTATTAAAACTTGTAAAAAAATAAGAAAAATATATTTAAATTGTATCTCACGATTTCTTTTTTTATTAAGACAAAGTTGTCATTATAACCACAATATAATTATTGGTTTAGTAAAATAATTTTTAGGGGGTTTTTTGATTCAAATTTCAGTCGGGCTTTAACGCAAAATAAAAAAATAGAAATTATGAATAATTTTTTAACAAATTTTCGTTTATGCCCTACAATAGGCAACGTTTAATTATAATTAAAAAGCTTTCTGAATTGCGGTTTAATCATTAAATTAAATTAAATAAGGTTTTAAATTTATTTTCATTATACTTATGCTTATAATTTTCTTTAACAAATGCTGTAATAAACGAACATTACCATCACATTTGCTCGTTCTTTGATAGAAAATTTTTCATTTAAAGCAACTTTACTTAAAATATGATTTTCATAAAAATTTCATGTTCCATACTGTGTGTTGCCCAAAATCGAAAAAGATTAATTGTTAACAACATTAAGCTTATTTTGTAGCAACCAATATTAAAGGTGTACTTCATTTGTTGCAGTATCATATTATTAAATTACCCCACCCTTTTTTCTGCTACGTTTCCCAAGCAAAAGCCTTCAATATAACGTTGCAATAGTAAACCGTTTGGCAAACTAATAATCGAGTGTTGAAATAAAGTTAATAAGTTTTTGTTTAAAAACGGTTTTCTTTTTGTAAAATATTATGTTTAATCCAAATAAATTATATGAGACTTAAACATGTATTTATTATACGAGTATGTATGTATATACTTTGTTTGAAAACAAAAAACCAAAAAACTATAATTAATATTGTAATATCAGTGCTATAGATTGAATGCCAGTGGTGGTGGTGGTGATTTAGTTTTTAAATTTCAAATTAATTGTTGATTTTGTCAAATTGCTGCTGAGTGAACACTTTAAAGTGCGTAAATAAATTACAGTGATTAAATTGGTTACAATAACTATTATTTATTAAATACAATCTTAGACTTCAAGTAGAATGTAAATTTTTATATTTTAATTGAACATTTTTAAAGATCTTGTAATTAGGAAAACTGTTAACTGTTATAAATAAATAAAAAACCGTGATTTTAATATCCCACACCGCAACTCAATCGTTACAAAAAGGGTGATCCAAACAAAACGTACGATGTTAATTGTATATAAAACAAAAAGCTTTCAGATTATTATCTCAATATTTTTTATTATGATAGAAGGATCCAAATGCTCGCCACGGCTTCGGTGGCAACCTCTATCCGTCGGTCCATATTTTCAATGACTCTGAGACATAATTGAGGTTGAATGTCGTTAATGTGCCGAATTATCTCATCCTCTAGCTCTTGAATTGTTCTTGGCCTATTAACATACACTTTCCTTTTAAATATCCCTAAAGAAAGAAATCCACCGGTGTCAAATCACATGATCGTAGTGGCGATATTAATTCGCCACGACATGATGTAACACGGCCATTGAATTTATCGCGCAAAAGACTCATTGTTTCGTTGGCTGTGTGGCAACTGGCACCATCCTATTTGTGCTACATATCATCCAGTTCCGTGTCCTTAATTTATGGCCACAAGATGTCGTTATCTTCTCGTGATAGCGAACATAATTCACAATAATTGCTTGGCCGACCTTATTTTAAAAAAGTATGGCCGGATAACGTCGCCAGCCCATAAGCCGCACCAAACAGTCATTCTTTGTGTATGCATCGGCTTTTCAGCAATTACTATTGGATTCTCATTTACCCAAATGCGGCAATTCCCCCCATTTTGGACACATTTGGTCGATTATTCTGACAAAAAAAATTCACGATCAGTGCAGGAAACGCTTTTTGATTTCTTAATGCGCTGCTCAACTGTGTACCTCTCCATGGTTGAATTTGTCAAACACTGAAACAAGGTACGTCTACCTTATGTATACATCAATCGGTCTTTCCATCGTTTTCAAAAGAAAGGATTAGAGACTGATAGGTCTATACGACTTTGGAAGATAGGTAGGCCTACCTGCCTTCGGTATACAAAATAACGGTGTCCTTCCGCTACTGAAGCTCACTTGCTGCCAGATACAGTTCACTAATAGAACCACAGAGTTAGGTAGCCAAAAAACTCATCTCATCTTGTCATGTTCTACTTGAAAGAGGACCAGTTGACATTCCTTGAGAACACAGGAATCATTGGCAGTGGCAACATTTACCAAACATAATCTAATATGCATATGATTGGATAGGGATATCACGTCCGACACGTTCCAGTCCCTTAAAAGATTGGACATGTATGTGTTACAGAGCGTAATATTTAGTACTATCGATCGTATTGTGTTAGCTAATTTAGGTCCGCTGCTCCTACTGGCCACAGCTACATTGTTGCTAACTAAGAAACTTAAAAGGTATTGTTGTCCGTGCTGCCCCACACCACATAATGGAGTAATAGTTGTTGGCTGGACAGAAAGTAATGAAGTTCTATACTTCCATCGGTGGGACACATTCCACATCCTCTGAAAAGTAAGCGGAGGCATTCATTACCTCCTTAACATGGCATATCGTACATTGACAGCCACCAGGTTCCTAGTAATGAATTGTGTAATGGCAAATAAAGCTAGATGGGAACTTATCACAATAACTGCATGTGGTCTGGTGCGTAAAACAACTTACGAGACCTGTCTTGATGTCCCCTGATCTTCCCGTCAAAAGCCCAGGGTTCCTGTAAGTAACCTAGACTGATGTTAACCTTAGCAGACCTACGAATGAATATACCCGACGCACCTTTAGCCCTATATAGGGTTGCCTGAAACACTTTAATGGCCCTTCATCAGCCAGATTACAGACTAGCAGAGAAGAGCACTCATGACCAAATACAGTTTCATTGCTTCTTACTAGAGATAACACGTTATCACTCAGTATCTATCACAGACACTTATGTCGCCTAATTTGGTACGCTGTCTTTCATTTCCAGTTTAGTTACGGGGGACATTCATATCTTCTACCAACTCGGCACTATCATCTATATTAATTGATGCATGTTTGCCGTTTAAAGCCGACGTTAAACTGTAGGTCCCATTTAATGAGTCTAAAAATAGAATCGGGTGCAGCTCATTGACTGAGAGAAGACTCCGTGTTTCTGCATGGAATGTTATGGAAATTAATATATAACATAATTGCTGCATGATCTATTTTTGTAGCTTAAAATCAGGGTTGGCTAAAACCCTTTTGCTTATATAATGCAATTTCGACTCTTGGAGTTATCAAAGTGGTATTGTGCTTAAACTCGATCATCTCAGTAGACTGAAATTAATTTTTTTGAACCGTGCATTATGAATAAAACGGCTGGAATATAAAGACAGACATGGTTAAACCATTTTTTTTTTGCATGACAACGCTCAGTCTCGGTGTGCAAAAGTTGCCAAACAATTGTCAGAAGCCGCAGTAATCTCCGAGCATTGCTCGTTCTGTTTATTGGCTGTTTCAACATGCCATAAAATCACTGCTTTTGAGGAAATATAAAATTGGCTTCAAAATTGTATAGCCTCCAAAAACGAGAAATCTTTCGGTAATTGGCTAAAAATGGGGAAATGATATAATTTTATTTGACATTTAAAAGGCGGCCAAATTTGAGGTTAGGAAGTAAATTGGCTTAAAAACACATTTGTTTGACAAATTCAGTTTTACTCATTCCAATATAAAATAGAAATATGGGAATTAATAATGGAATATGATGTTGGGCAAATGTCCACCTCTACAACGTCGGCAGACGTCCGCTCTTTTCACAAAATTTTGAACCACATTTTGCATTGTGTTTTTAAGTCAGTTTACTTCCTAACCTCAGACTTGCTTACCCTTTATTTTGATTAATTTGTTAATTCATGATCATTCTTGAGCTATCAATAGCTAACCAAATTATTTTGTAGTCCAATACGTAAATTATACTTATTTTTGTTGTAAATGAACTACAAAAAATTTTAGATAAAAAACCCGACCTGGTTTTTTTAATTATAATACCTAATAAAACCAGTGTGGGTTTAATTAGGTTACCCAGTGGGTTGCAACCCTGCTTAAAACCAAACTGGTTTATTAAGCTCGGTTCAGAAAGCCACCTGCAGTATTGCCCTGCATGCTGCAAGAAGGCGAATTAATTGAAACTGAAGGACGCCTGGTATCCGACCACATACCCCTTGACCATTCACCCCTCAGTATATACTGTTCCATCTTAGACTTGGGAGACTTTTTATAAGGACCGTACACTTTCCGCAAGATCAATTTGTGACTCATAAACAGAAGAAAAAATACCTTACTGAGCTGCGTTTACGTAATCGTAAGATTGGAAAGATCACACTACTGTATTCGTTTTCAGATATCAGGACTGTACTAAGTGTTAACCCAGTGGTTAATCTTAGCATACTTCCCCGAATACCCCATACAAAAAACCAGCAGCTTTACTTACTTTTGCCATGCGCAAGTACAAGCCATAATAAAAAGAATATCCTTCCCATGCACTGAGCATATCACAATAAGAAGAGTAGGCGAGACTTCCTAAAGGCAATGAATTGCGCACCTTACCGATGGACGCCACTCGCAGGCAGTAAGGTTACTTGTGTGATTGGCCATAAGGATCGTCCACTGCTTTTCCTTATAAATCCACACCTGACGACCAAAAGTTTTACTTGCATAATTTGGAATGCTTTTTCGTTTTTCATGCATTTGGCCTTTGTGCTATAAACACATAGACGACGGCAGGATACACGACTACACGGCTACAAATGCTGCTAAATATATTGGACACGACATCATAATAAGCAGCTGATCAAAAAAAAAAAAAAAATCGTTTCATTAATAAAATTTAAAATTACACTTGTAGCAACTTCTTTCAATACGCATTTCTTTCCGGCACGCTGCGCTACTCCTATTTTTGTAATTTTCTTTAATAATTATCTTAGTTATAATCATAATAATAACTTTAAATCTTTTTATCCATTTTAGCCCCATCCGGTTCAAGTTTTAACATTTAGGATAACCTGTAGTTACTTCTAGAACGTCTCTGTAAACAGTCTCTGTTTAGGCCAAATTTGCAAGCTCTTTCTGTTTCCCTTTTGAAGATATAGAAAAATAAATATTGACTTTACCGCCTAGTCGGAATATTTGAAATTTATATAGCTTAAAGATCATTCCAGATATACAGAAAGAACTGTGGGAATTTGAAGAAAATCGGTTGAGCCGTTTAGCTGCCTGTAATGCGCAAACAAATATACACACTTTCACTTTTATACAATATAGAGGATTATTATAACGCGCGAACAAATACATTATTTTTTAAAGCACTTTTTGATTATCAACATTTTTCAGTATTTAAATTGTATATGTTTTAAAATTTTTTAAGTTATGTAGCCAAAAAATAGAAATAAGCCCAAGTTGGCTACAACAGCAAAAGTAGTCGTGTAGCCGTGTAGTTATGTTGCTGCCAAAATAATCGTATTCATACAAAAGTGTGTATTTTATCATTTTGTAGTTTGTAGTCGGTAGCCTGCAGGCGTCTATGTGTTTAAAGCATAATGTTTGGTTTTGACATCTTCATTATATATCCTTAATTTGTCATCGGTGTAAGAAAGTAATTACTTTCAAATTATCACACGACTATAGTAATTCAGTTCAATGATTCAATTAAACTGAATAAAACATCAATGACATTCACTAGTATTTTCTAATAACCCTCTCATTACTTGTGTGTTTAAAAATTCTTTACTAAACACATGTAATTAATTCAAATTAAAATATTTTTCTATTTTTCTATTTTTTTTTATAAAACATTTATTTATTAAATATTTAC
The DNA here is from genome assembly GCA_023159175.1 of Wohlfahrtia magnifica. Lineage (NCBI taxonomy): Eukaryota > Metazoa > Arthropoda > Insecta > Diptera > Sarcophagidae > Wohlfahrtia > Wohlfahrtia magnifica. Next base: position 3,291,441 of record JAKWBJ010000183.1, read on the forward strand.
TTGCTGTGTATTTAGATCACTTGACTAGCCTGTGTCTCGCTTTTTTACAATTTAGTCATCAGTTATATATGTAGTTAATAATAAAAATTTTATTACTCGATCATATGTTGTTGCCCATAATTATTAAGCAATAATTTGTTGCTGTTGTTCTAATACGTCATTGCTGACACTGAATTTACAAATAATAGTGTGTCTCGCTTTATTTAAGTAGTAATTGTTACAATAATTTTTTTTTTTTTTTACAATTTATGTGCTAGCAAGTCCAAGGCTGTTCAATATTATTTTTCAATACACGGCACGTATTTATTTGATTTTTTTCTTTTTTTTTGTGATCCATATAAGGTGCGCCCTACATATACTTGTAGCACAACTTTATTTACGCACAACACTTTACTTAATACGAGTATGTAGTGTGATTAAAACTAAATTTCTAAGAAAAATTTGTAAAACAATTGTTTAAATTGATTTATTGCTTTTGTCTTTAAGACTTGTATCGATTATACCATCCAGGATAAAAAAAGTAAATAAATAAATTAAATTAAATGGCATACATTGCATCTATGCGGCATGATTTGCTTTACAAAAGCCTTATTAGCATAAGCGATAATAAAAAATATTCCTGCTTTATTTCCGTTTGGTTTGGAGTCCTTCAAATCTAGAAGCTCTAATAATTTTATGTCATTTAACCAGTAAATTTTCTTTGGCATAAAAAAAAGAATATTTTTCAAAGAAATTTTTTCGTTTAGTGGTATATAAAAACATAAGAATTAATTTATTTTCGGTATTGTATGCATAGAAAACAAATGCGGCGAAGCTTTGATATAAGTACGCTATTTTTTTAACTTTGTTATGTCCAATCATAAAAATAACTTTAACTCTTATACTATGTTAGAAAAAAAATACACATAAATATTATGTACTGGTCATATCATCACCCCATATAAGGGGTGAGAAAATTTAAATTGAAAATTTAAATTGGCTTAAAAACACACTTTTTTTCAACAAATTCGGTCTTATTTATACCAATATAAAATAGAAATATAGGACTTAGTATTACTCTAGCACGTCGGCAGACGTCCGCTCTTTTCACAAAATCCACAAGCAGTCCTCGAAAAACCATTATATCTAAAGAAAGTGACCGTATGGTGCGCTTTCTTGTTAAGCGGCATCATCGGCCCGTATTTTTTCGAAAATGAGCAAGGAAACGCCGTCACAATGAATTCTCCGTGCTACCAAAACATGATAACCAATTTTTTGTGGCTACAATTGGCTAATGTTGACATCAGTGACCTTTGGTTTCAGCAGAAGAGTGCCACAAGCCTCACAGCCAGCCAAACAGTTCAGTTATTGCATGAAAAATTTTCCGGTTGCGTAATTTCTCGATTTGGCAATGTCAATTGGTCGCCTCGTCGCTGATTATATTCTCTGTAGCCATTTAAAAACCGGGTTTACGTAAACAAACCACAAACAACTGACACTCTGAATGATGAAATTCGGCGCTGCATTAACGAGATAAGCGAAACTTTGATACAAAATATGGTTCAAAATTTTGTGAAAAGAGCGGACGTCTGCCTACATGCTGAAGTGGACATTTGTGCGACGTCATATTCCATTATTAATTCCCATATTTCTATTTTATATTGATGTGAATAAAACTGAATTTGTAAAAAAATATGTGTTTTTAAGCCAATTTCAAATGTGCCCACCTTTAGTGCAAAAAAATAAAAAATAAATAAATAAATCAACACCTAGTGCAGCGAGGATCAATTATTTTGCTCTGAATGTTGCACCTTGACCATTTACATTTTGTTGAAATCGTATCGGAGCTGTTTTGGAATATACATATGCTTTGTTTTGTTTAAGATTATCGACTAGAGTAGTTTTTTTAACTTGAAGCCGATTGGCCAGAGAGGGTGGCGTAAAATTATCTGTTGTCACATTAATTCCCGATTGTAAAAATCAACCAGAGCTGGGATTACGCCTGTTCATAAAAGGAAGGAAAAAAAGATAGTAGTGCTTATTGACGTACGATTTGAACTTAATCATGTCGTAAGTGGCAGGGAAGACTCTCATGGGAAGATTGTATTGCAAACGAACAGTGCGATAAAGGAATGAATTCTTCCTATGAATGAATTGTGAAATTCGCTTTACAATCAACTAAAACGAAATATACGGGTACTGCGTAAGAATATGTAGTTATTAGGTTTGCCTCTAAAAATGATTACATTTAAAGGAAGCTATTGGCTATTAGCCGGGTTTTGAGGGAATATAAGAAGTAAAACTGTTTTGGCTTTTAAATGGAGATATATGTTCGTTCGCTGTCACATCTTTATGTGGATAACAGTTTGTAGATTAATCATTAATATATTCCAGACATATGAGATAGGTGCGGCTTTGTCTGTTTGCTATATGTTGAGCTTGTAAATGCATAAACAAAACGTATTAGCTATAGTATTTGATAAAATATGTCGTGACTTAATAATGCTTTGTATAAAGTATGACTGTAAATCCCAGAAAGAGCTGAAGGAGGATTATCGCTGGAACTATTCATAACCTTGACCAGTAAAATTTCAATAAACGCATCAAGTTCTTCCGAAATCAAACGAGACTGCCAAGGTTTCATATTTCAGAAATAATAACGGAAAGATAACACACACTGCCTTCGTTTTTAAATGGTATCAATATGGTTATGGTTCGAGTACCGTGGTACCCATGTCAGAAGAGTCAGAATTAAAAGCATCATAAGGGTTATTCGAAATCAAGTTTTAATATTTCGGTGACCAAATCTATTGTAAACGATGCAGTTTGACATCAAGTTACAGTTTTTCATCAAAATTAATATCAAAACAATAACATGTGGCCAGACAACATATTGTAGTATACATACATACATACACACACACACACACACATATATATATATATATATATATATATATATATATATATATATATAAATACACACTTCCCTCGACATCGCAAGTGTAACAAGGGAGTCTATTTTTAGACTCATTGGAAGGGCCGGTAAAGAAGTTTTTTCATAGCATGAATAGTCATAACCAGTCGTTAGCCAGATCATGTGATGATACTGCTGCTAAAAATTGTCAGATGGCCTGGCAAGGGATTGAACCGAGGACCTCTTGGTTGGTAGGCAGGCGTCTTACCTACCATAGAATAGCAAAATTGTAGAAGTTTTGTACAAATTATCAAAAGTTTCATCAATTAATTATTAAATTAAATAAAATTTAAAATTAAACAATATATGCTTAGATTTTGAAAAATATTTTATTGAAGCATTGTCACCGTATTTAACAAAATATCAAAGCTTGTTTGACTATGCATCAGTTAGATAAAAGCAAGAGTTTTTTTTTTTTTTTTTGTTAAAAAATCATCTTATTCCTTCATATTCTTTCTGACTCAACGCACGAAGGAAGTAGTATAAGGATGGGAAGAATAAGAAGCAGCATATGGATAGGCATAATAGGCATCAGCATAAGGATAAGCACTATAGGTAGCAGCATAGGGAGTATTAGCCGAATAGGAGTAGTAGCCATAGGTAGGATTTGCCATAACAGAGGCGATAACAGCAAACAAGCAAACAATGAACTGAAAGTAAAAGAAATGTTTTATTTATTTTACAAAATCAATTTTATTTTATTATTATTATTACTCTTCTGTTTTACTTACAAATTTAAACATTTTGTAGTATGAATGTAAGTTCTGGGTTAAAATATTTTGATTACTTATGTTCTGGATCGATTTCTAGTTTTAGACGAACTAATGACGATTCCTTGAAAGTTTTTCACTTTTATACTAAATTATAAAATTAAAAATAATATAATCCCTACATAAAATTTAATTTCAACTGAATTTAATCAATCTTCTTTAAAGGCGCATTAATGCAAATTTTACGTGAATAAACTACTTTAGTCAATATTATGAATGCATACCAACCAGGCTCTTGAAGAGTTCGTTTATTTTATTTTTCATATTTTTCGATTTTGTGTTTGTCTGATTCTTTTCTTGTTTTTTTCTTCTTTTCGCTGTTCATAAAAAATTTTTTTGTTAAACAAACAAAACATAGACAAGATAATTTAAATGTTTTATTTTTAAAGATTTTTGAATTCTTAAGAATTTTCTAGAAAAACATTACAATTAAAAAACAAAGATTTTTTATGTTTTGCATTTAAACTTTTTTTATTGTAAATACTTTGGTTTCATTAAATAAAAAACAAACAAAAGAACGAAAAAAATTTAAAATAATAATAAGATCGGTCCCATAAATTAACAAAATTAATGATGGAACAAAAAAACAAAAACGACATTAATTTGTTCAAATTTGCCAAAAAAATGTTTATGAAAAATAAATAAACAATGAAATAAATAAGAATCAAATAAATTGAAGCTGCTGTTAACTAATTAGAAACATAAATATTTTTTAATAATAATCCTCACTTTAGTTTAGCTTACAAATAGCTAAAAGACATCAAAGCTGATCCTAATTTGTACAAAAAAATCATATCTGGTAAGGAAACATGGTAAGGAAACATTGAACAAAAATTCACTTCTACAAAATTTATTTTAATTATTTCTCCAATATAGGTACCACTTGGGAGTACATGTCTTCAACAAGTTTTTTCCATTCCACTCTACTTTGGCAATAAACTTTAATTTCCTCCAATCACTTATTATTATGTGTTTCAAGGATAATTATATGAAAACGTACAATTGTAAACTTATTTTATTGGCTTAAGGCTCAGTTAGACGTGACTTAATACAGTCCCATATAGTTACCATAGTCGAAACAACCAAATTTCAATTGATCGGTTATGGTGTTATCGAATGTCGCCATTAATCAAACACATTGTTGCTCATAAGTTTGGCTGGTTACGTTACACCCATGGAGTTAATTTAAATCACGTCTAAATGTGCTTTTATATGTCGTCGTCACTAAAGGAAACTTAAATTTTATTTCCTACTCGCTGGCTTAAAGTTAACAGTCACTCTTAACAATTTTTAAGCGCAAAAACGTAATATATAAATGATCCCGGTAGCGAACGTCATTATAAATCATCATCGTGACAAGCCCTGATAACGGTAAATTATCGATGACTGCCGATAAATTTCATATATTTGGTGTCATACATAATTGTTCAAATTTTCTGAGATGACAGAAGTTGATTATGTCTTGCAGGCGTCCTTTTTTTAGTGAATCCTAACTGATATTATTATCAAGAATCATTAGTGATTTATTCTTTGACGGGAAAACAAAAAATAGACAAAATAATTTAAATGTTTTATTTTTAAAGATTTTTGAATTCTTAAGAATTTTCTAGAAAAACATTACAATTAAAAAACAAAAATTTTTTATGTTTTGCATTTAAACTTTTTTTATTGTAAATACTTTGGTTTCATTAAATAAAAAACAAACAAAAGAACGAAAAAAATTTAAAATAATAATAAGATCGGTCCCATAAATTAACAAAATTAATGATGGAACAAAAAAACAAAAACGACATTAATTTGTTCAAATTTGCCAAAAAAATGTTTATGAAAAATAAATAAACAATGAAATAAATAAGAATCAAATAAATTGAAGCTGCTGTTAACTAATTAGAAACATAAATATTTTTTAATAATAATCCTCACTTTAGTTTAGCTTACAAATAGCTAAAAGACATCAAAGCTGATCCTAATTTGTACAAAAAAATCATATCTGGTAAGGAAACATGGTAAGGAAACATTGAACAAAAATTCACTTCTACAAAATTTATTTTAATTATTTCTCCAATATAGGTACCACTTGGGAGTACATGTCTTCAACAAGTTTTTTCCATTCCACTCTACTTTGGCAATAAACTTTAATTTCCTCCAATCACTTATTATTATGTGTTTCAAGGATAATTATATGAAAACGTACAATTGTAAACTTATTTTATTGGCTTAAGGCTCAGTTAGACGTGACTTAATACAGTCCCATATAGTTACCATAGTCGAAACAACCAAATTTCAATTGATCGGTTATGGTGTTATCGAATGTCGCCATTAATCAAACACATTGTTGCTCATAAGTTTGGCTGGTTACGTTACACCTATGGAGTTAATTTAAATCACGTCTAAATGTGCTTTTATATGTCGTCGTCACTAAAGGAAACTTAAATTTTATTTCCTACTCGCTGGCTTAAAGTTAACAGTCACTCTTAACAATTTTTAAGCGCAAAAACGTAATATATAAATGATCCCGGTAGCGAACGTCATTATAAATCATCATCGTGACAAGCCCTGATAACGGTAAATTATCGATGACTGCCGATAAATTTCATATATTTGGTGTCATACATAATTGCTCAAATTTTCTGAGATGACAGAAGTTGATTATGTCTTGCAGGCGTCCTTTTTTTTAGTGAATCCTAACTGATATTATTATCAAGAATCATTAGTGATTTATTCTTTGACGGGAAGGTGCAGCTGATAGAATCCTGTAGTCGACTCATAACACACAATTTCGCTAAATTTCAGCTTTCTTTAGTATGATGACATTACAATGAAGTTGTCATACAATACATCAATATCTTTGGTTGCGTCACTGGCACCAGTATTTATCAATGAAATTTTCCTTTTACAATAATTTTACACAAATGTCGACGAAAAGACCATATAGATAATATCGCCCAAATAATTCCCATAACATTCCATGAAGGAACACGTGGACTTCTCTCAGTCAATGAGCTGTACCCGATTCTATTTTTTTTAGAGTCATTGAAAGGGACCTACAGTTTAACGGCTTAACGGCTCCGAACGGCAAATGCACTTAGAGAAGTTTTCAATAGTAGTGTAATATACTCATAACCAGTTACTAGCTAATTTTATGGGGTAATACCGCTGTTGAGAAACCTTTTTCTTTTTTCTGATGGTCTGGCCTGGTATTGAACCGAGGAGCTTCTGGTTGGTAGGCGGGTATTCTACCTACCATACCACAGCGGCACAATACGTCGCGTTAATTTGTGCGTTGAAGTTTAAAAAATACAGTCGATATTCGAATATTTCGAGATTTGTTTTTGCTTTCAACTCGAAGGCTGTGGCTGATGCACACTTTTTGTTGTTGAATAATACTTGACCCGACGGTATCATTGTCGGACACTTAAAAATCATCGTTTTCTTCCTACTTTGATCCTTGGTCCAATTTTCAATGTCATTAATGGTGATGTCAACATTTGCACCCATCTCGAAGTGTATTGTTGGTTTAAAAATTAGTACGCTCGGAGAAATTTACTTTTCTTTACTTGATAAGTTAACTTTTTAGAGCTACACGTGGGCGCTGAAATACGGTTAACTTAGCCGAGCTATTAATTTCGAGATTATACGAGATTATACTGTATTATCATGTATTTTTCAGGAGTCTTCGGCTGCAACTAACTTGAGGGTTCCACTCCAGCGATTTTCTAGTTATGCTTGACGAGGATTTTCTTAGGTTATGTCCTACTCACTTCCATTATCTTCTCGATATTTGCGCAGGTATTGGTTCTTCATTAGCTAGTCTCAATAAATTCGCATTACTGATAGTTTGTGGCCAAAAATAATTGTGAATATTTTGCAGGCATTTATTAACAAAGACCTGTAGGTTTTGAGTAGTTGCGTCCAATATTAGCCAGGCCTCACACCCACAGAATAGTGGGTGAAAATAAGCATTTTAGTTTTACTCGATGCCACATGCCTCACTGAACGGTAAACAATGGCCCAATTGAGAGGCGAGTCCGGTGAACAGCTTATTTCATGTTCGGAGCCGCTCAATTAGCCGCCTAGATTGTGCCATTTAACGCCTTTAGACTATGGGACTACGTTAAGGCACATGTGTATGGGGCCAAGCCCGAAAAGGTTGACGCACTGGAAGTCAGCACAGAAGAATTTTTTCGTGAGATACCGGCCGATATATTGGAGAGAGCATGGCACAATTGACCCCAGCGTATGAACCATTTGAGGCGTAGCTGCGGTCAGCATTTACATGAAATCACCTTTAAGCATTGAATCATTTACATACATATTGTTACGAAAACTAAAAGGCTTAAAAAGAAAATACACCACATCAGGGACTGTATGTGAGATTTATATGTGAGATTTTAGCTATAAACTTTATTGGTTTGTGTCAAGGCTCTGGTGTAACCGTCACTGCCATGATTGCTTGTACTATTTAGAGTACTACCACCTGCATCTTTAACGGTGTTGCCAGTTCGAATCCTTTTTGTGTATTATAATTTACATCTTTTGAATTTAACTTAGATAAATAGAAATTTGTAATAATTAAAAGTATATTCGAAATTGATAATGAATTTCTATAAAAGGTGGCGCATTGAGTTTGGTGAATTAGTTATAGTTTGCCAGTCATAAAGTCGCGTTTAGACGTAAATAGAATTATTGTATAAACGATTATTAAGTGCAAGATAAATAAGTTGGAGACTGTATAGTTGTAACTGTATGCTGTAAAAAGTGAAAAATTGAAAACGGTAAAACAACATCAAAGTGGTGTTTATTTTATATTGACGCAATTAAAAAGAACGCAAACGTTTAAAAGTGTTAAAACGTAACAATATATAGATCGTTTTATCGACTCAAATAAAGATCTCATACATTTCTATAAATTTTATGGGTTTTTTCAGTCATATCCGAAAGCTCTTAAAAAATTACCCGATAGTTCCGGGATTATGCAGTCTTCGTTTGGGGCTATTTTTGTCTTTAGGTTAAGTATTGTACATTTTATTTCCTGCATAGTTGGCGGTTCGGTTGATATTCAAGTGTCACGGCGACCAGGTTCATTGTCGTGTAGCGGTTATTGTGGCTTAGTTTCCATACTTATGTTGCTTATTTCCTCAAAGTGTTTTCTCCACCTGTTAAGCTGTTCATTAGTTCGCGTTAATAAGTTACCTTCTCGATCTCTTAATGGCTGGTTTCTGTTGATATGTTGGTTTGAAAGATGTCCATTGATACGGTGTAATTCTCTTATATCATTTTTTCCAACTGTATTTTCGGCCTCGACTGCAAGACTCTCCATATATTTCGTTTTATTATTAAGTACCAACTTTTTCACCCTCTTAAACATTGCTACACATTGAGCTTCGAGTGAATAATCGCTTATTATGCATACTTTGAGGTTTTTTCATTGTTGGAGTAATACCCATGTGACGGCTGATATTCTAATTTTCCTATTTTTCGCTCGTCGATATTCGAATGTCTCCGCGGAAATACATTACAGATTGCAATGGTTATAAATGTGTTACATGTAACGCAAGCCAAACCGTAAGATTTTACCAATGTTGCAGAGAATGTAGATGTTCCACCTAAAAATCCGCCAGCCGCCAGTTTTTATGAAAATATCCAAGATGCGCTCATTGTTTTCTTTTGTTAAAATAGTGAATTGCTTCAGTAAAGGATAATATGTTTAATAAGGACTATTAAAAAGGAATTCTATAAATTATAGAACACATATAGAAATATATAACTAATTAGCTGACCGAAGCTGTTTATTTACATACTCATATATGTATGTACTACATTTGTATAATTATTGCTATTATTGTTGCTCTTATTGTTGTTTGTTAAGGCCATTTAATTTTTATTTACGTGAAAAATAAATGCGAAATACAAACAACAAAAAACAAGGGAATATCTTCACAACATTTCATTTCATTTTTACAACAATAATCTTGCAATACAATCGCACAATAATATTTTACGTTTTTCTTTCTTTCTTTATATTTCAACTCAAGCTAAACACATACATACATTTGAATATATTTACAGTCTTACCGGAGCTCAGTCAGCAGGATGCGTTCGGCATATTAATTGAGCTGGAAGTATACTCATAATAAAAATGAAGAACGTATAGCAAGCAAATGACGTTTACGTCAGGGTTAGAGACTATAGGAAATCAATTTTTATATACTTACATACACTTTGGGAAACACTGTTAATAGTTAGCTTAGTGTCTGACTACCTTTACTGCTATATAAGTCAAGTGATTTGCTAAAATTGGTTAAATTTTTTTAACATATTTTTGGAGGTATAGTAAGTCACTAGGTGGTAAGTTGTAGGAGAAGGTTGTATTTGCGTTTTAAATAAAAGTATTGCGTTAAATTTTTTTAAGAAGTAATTCTTAAATTGTTAGTTAATTATCATTAAATTTAGTTTTAAAAGCATACAAATAACAATCTTCTTTATTTTTATTTTCAAATTTTTTTATTTGTAACTTGGTGCTGTTTAAAATACCAAAACTACAATACCACCTTAATCAAAAAGTTCCCAGAATTTATTCACAAAATTAAAAATACAAGTTTATTTATCTAAATCTTTATTGTCCCCTTCAAAATAATCCCCATCGACTGCAACACACTTATGCCAGCGCTTGATCCAATCCTCAACTGGAAGATGTCACAGGAAAATAAATCAAGTGAATTCGGTGGCTGTTGGATGGTTTTTGTTGCATTTTTCGTCAAAAATTTTTGAATAATTATGGCACTGTTCGACGGAGCGTTATAATGGTGCAAAATCCACTAGTTTTCTTTGCACAATTATGGTTACTTTCGGCAAATTTCTTCACGCAAACATCTCATAACGCCCAAATAATACTCTTTGTTTACTGTCTGGCCTCCTGGCCAAAATTCATGATGCGCTACACCGTTGTAATCAATGAAAACCGTGAGCATTGCCTTCATTTTTGACTGAAAACGACGTGTTTTTTTTTTGTCTCACTATTCACTTGCCTGATGTCTTTATTGCGTGTCGTACTCATAAATCCATGTCTCGTCCCCTGTAATAATCCTTTTGGCAAATATGGGATCGGATTAAACCTCGCAAATCATGTCTTTTGCGACCTCAACACGGTCTCTTTTTTGTTCATGTTTCATGTTCTGCTTGACGGGCTTCCATATAGGACGTTTGCCAGGCAACAAGTTAAACTTGTAGTTGTGAAACTATAGGTCTTATTTATCATGCTGCCGAGTTGATCTGGAGTAGTGGGGCTCTTACAACTGACATATATATCTTTTCTGATCTAGGTTGGTTAGCGAATGTCGAGATTCCTTTGGACTACTTTCCCGGCAGTTTTGTTTCCACCTTATTTGGTTTCCTGGTCACAGGTACATTCCGGATAATTGTTGATGAAATCACTAGAGCAGGCATACTACTACAAGAGATTCATCCATACCTGAGGGTGGGTGTACCTCTCACCTTCGTTAAGCTATTTAATAGGCATAAATATCTATGGGACGCTGGCAGATTCTGGCCAGAGAAGAAATTTTGCCTTACTGTTAAACTTACTTGGTATTCACACAGAGAAACTGCGTTTACCTACAAAGGATTTATGTTGATGTTGTATATCGATTGAAAAGGAGTAGAACGTGGCTTTATTTGCCAGTGTTCGTCTTAGGCTTTGCGTAGACCTCTTACATTTGGCTTGTCTTTTCTCTATCGGCCCTTGATATCAGTTTAATAGCTAGAAATTGCAAAATTGTGTTTCTGTGCGAAGCCTGTGTGCTGATTATCATCAACGGTTAGTCTGGACATGGCTAGATAAAGGTCATCTTTTAATGCGGTAAGTGTGCTTAAGCACTGCTTTGATTTAACGAGGCTGCCACTCTCTCCTACCATATCCTTACATTTATGTGTATCCTAGTTTTTGTGACCCCTTAATTTCTGAAAAAGTACTTGCCATTTTAAAAATTTCCTTATATCTAAAATCCGGCATGCTTCGCTACCCCTTATTAAATATTAAATTATTATTAAATGTTATCTTAGTTGGAGTTTTACCCTTTTTCCACATTTTGTCCCACTCTTTAGTTCCTTCGAGAAAGACACTGTAGAATCTGCTGTTTAGCTGTATGCAGTCTTCAAATAAACACACATTATCTATAATTAATATTTGCGTTCTATTGGGTTAATTTTCCCCCAAAAGCCTATCCCGTCCAGAATTCTTATATTGTTTTTTTTATAAAATCAGTGTAATAGTATCGCAATCAGTGTAATAGTATTCGAAAATTTATATTTGCTTTATAAGAGGCTACTTCTTCCCCTGATTATATCTGCCCTACATTTATTCCAGTAAATTAGTTTCATAAAAATACCCCTTTGCATGGGGTATACTTTCCCCCGTGATTATAACCGCCCTACATTTTTTCCAATAAATCAGTTTCATACGAAAGTAATTGGTTCAATGTTTTATGACTCTGGCTGATATAGTTTTTAGATATGCCATTATTAATATTTGGTTTGTATGGGGGTATCTTTCTTCCTGACCCTGTCGAAAGAAAGTGTAGCCTATGTTCCCTTCTAGGCGTACAGGATAATACAGTGAAAATTCTAATTCTAATCGGTTTAACCGTTTAGCCCTCTATAGACCTCAAACACACATATATAGTATATATACATACAAAAAAATGTACATTGATTTTTATATATAAAAAATAAAGAAATAAGATTTTTCACAGAAAAAAAAAGTTTGGCGATCTCTGTGCTTTAATTACCAGCCATTTTCATTACATGTATTTATGTAGTGTGTATATGAATACCCAGTTTGTACCATCCCAGTATAAATTAATTTATTTCATTATGCCTGACATTATTTTATTTATTTTTACACACAGTGTGTCTCAGCTCAGCTTTTGTGTGCGACTTTGAGAAAAATAACTTTTTAAACAAAAATAAAATAAAATTAAAAAATAAAAAATAATAATAATTGTTAATAACAATATAAATATATGTATGTACGAGTACATGTATTAAACGCTTTGCATTTGTTATAAAGGTATTGCACAAAAATAACCTTAAAAAGTGTAAAAATATAAAAATCCACAACTACTTGAAATTCTAATTTAATTCTGATTTAAGCGCAAATCATAACACCCACGAAAACGCGAACTGCCTATTGTGAAAACGTGTGTTGAAGAAAAAAAAAATAAAATTTAATTAAAAAATAAAGAAAATTTATAAAAAGAAAAGAAATTTGTAAATTGTAAAACTTCACTTTATACAATATGTTTAAACTTGTAAGTTTTAAACGACATTACAATAATTATGAACAAGACGTCAATAATTATGAACAACAAACTTCTCCATCTTCAATTCTACTATCGAAAAAATCTCAATCTCCCATAACTTTAATACCCAAAAAATTATCTCTTCCCCCACAAACTTTGGCCAAAAATCCTATTCCTACAAAAATTACAGATTGCCACAACAGTACTGATTGCAATGGCTATAATTGTGCCACCTGCAACGGAAGCCAGACCGGGCGACTTTACCGATGCTGCAGAGAATGTAGATGTACCGCCCGAACATCGTGCTGCACCACCATCCGGCCCACCACAACCACATCCTGCCCAACCACCGTATCAACCGCGTGCCATATATCCTGTTGCAGCACCACCGGGTGGCCCACAGTACCCCCTCTTCTTTACAACTCCAAACGGTTTTGTACCCTTCGGCAGCATTTACAATGCCTATCAACAACCTCAAATTCGAGCTGCATATACAATCTTGCCTCAGGATCAGCCAATAGTATCACCAATTGTTGTTGCTGCTGCCTTGTAAAATAGCACTAAAATGTAATTATTTTCTTTTCGATAGTATCATACAATATTGTATTCATAAGTATAATTTAATCATTTCATTTTAAATAAAATACAATTGTAGTTTTAGCAACGCGTATTGCATAAAATTTAAAATAAAGGCATGTTTCATTTCATTATTAATCTAAGACAGACTTTGAATACCGTAGGCGTTAACAAATCGCTTAGCAACGACATCAACAAATAAATATTTTAATTTCCGCATTCTGTTTTCATAAATAACTTTTATTCTTTATGGGATATAATTTAAGATTGAAAATAGAGTAGTACGTTATTTATATGCAAAATAATTCAAAATAGACTGTAAATCGAAGAGTGTGCAGAAAACAAATTTTGACGTCAGAAAAATGAACTACTGGCATAAATTTCTAATAAATCAGTTTAAAAAAGAGTACGATTTAATTCAATGCTGGCTTTAACATAAAGGGTCCGCCAAATAAATTTTTTATTTTTTTGAAAATGCTATAGAAAAAAACTGCTGAATATTTTCTCAAATTTCTTTTTTTATTTGTAAGTACAATCCTTCCGGTTAATAATGGAAAATAATTTCATTCAAATGGCTGCCTCGGCTGGCCATGCAGTAGCCTACACGATCGGTCCAATTTTTAAGCACATTATCAATTGTGTGCAGCTGTATTTCACCAATGGTTTCACGAATATTGTCCTTTAAAGCGTCAATTGTCTCTGGCTTGTTGGCGTAACACTTTTGTTTGACGGCACCCCACAAATAATAGTCCAACGGTGTCAAAGCTCAGTTCCGAGGTGGCCAAACGACATCAGCTCTGCGGCTGATAATGCGATCTTCAAAAACAGGACGCAAAACATCGAGTGTAGCTTCGGCTGTGTGGCACGTAGCGCCGTCCTGTTGAAACCAAATATTGTTAATATCCTCCTCTTCAATTTTTGTGAACAAAAATTCGTTCAACATGGCTAGATAACGATCGCCATTGACTGTAACGGCCACTCCTGGCTCATTTTTGAATTATGCGTCTGGACCAAAATCCGCACCGTTTTGGGTGTATCGGCCTTTCAATGTATGCGTGCTGATTTTCTGTGCCTCAAATGTGACAATTTTGCTTGTTTACATACCCGCCAAGATCAAAATGAGCTTCATCTGAAAAGGTGATTTTTTTGGCAAAATCGGCATCTTCTGTAAGTCGATCGCAGGCCCACTTAGCGAAGCGTATACACAACCATATTCGTTCAGCGGAAGGATAAAACTAATTATCTATCAAACATAAGCTAAGTCTTACCATTCACGAAATAAGCACTAGTTGAAAAAAAAAAACGTTAGATGGCGGACCCTATATAATTATTGCTCCTGTTGCCATTCTCAACTGAATTTAGTTTGGTAGTCTGAAGCTAGATTCACCCGTTTGGTTTGGGGTATAAATGAAATATTTTTACAAATTTAAACATGAATTTGAATTTGAATTTGCTGCCGTTAAAATTAAACTTACACACATTCTTATATTCATCACCTGCTCCTCTATTCCTCCTAATTCCTCTTTAGCTATTTATGATTCTCACTCCTTTAAAATTAGTTGCGTCCTACAACAATCTAGGCCATCACATTTATTTGTGGCCTTTGGTGATTTTAACCTTCCGAATGTCCTGTGGAATAAATCTTTGGAATACAATTGTTTCATTCCTAACGGATTAAATGAATTTATTCAATCACTGCACAGCCTTGGCTGTTTCAAATTAACCACATTCGTAACACCCCTTAAAGACTTTTGGATCTTATATTTATTAATTAATCGACAGATGTGTATATACATTGAAACTTGAAGAATACACACTATTAAATACATATTTTCTTAATAAAACGAAATATAATCGGAATAAGGTCTACTGCTGTTTCCGTACAAACTACAGTAAACTTAATTATTTATTGTCTAATATTAACTGGAATTCTGTGATTACTAGGGAAATCGATTATCCGACTTTTTTCATTAACTGATTTTCGAATAATTCGAAAAGTAGCAGTTTTAAAAAAATCGGTTTTCGGTTAAAAATTATTGAAATAACCGGCTAACTTATTCTTTTGTTTAAACAAAACTGTTAATTCCTGAGGCACAGAGCTGGACTATGTCAATACTAACAATAATACTAAAAAATCTCATAAAAACTATGCCAAAACGGTGTGCGGAGGCCATGCAAAGCAAAGTTTATTACACAAAGTACTCAAAGTTGCTTAATTTCGAACAGCTACTCAAGGAGCTAATTTCGATATCGATATCGCCAGGCTCTTCTGGACCGAACGCGACGAAAGGAGGACCAAATGTCTTCTCTCCCTAAGTCGGGTGGCCATACACCGCACAATTGCGGTCCTAACGGGTCACAGGTTTGGAATTCCAAACGTCATATTGCTAGCTTCCCTAAGTGCTTAAATTTGGGTACCTTTAATACCAAATTATGCATTCGATAATAATTCTTCGTATCTTTATAAAATATTTCACTCATCGGATATGCACTTTTCCCTCATAAACAACAATACTGTTTTCTCGAATTTAAATTTAAATCCTAAAGAATAGTGCAGAATCCCTGTGCTATCCACTCACTGCTATATTTAATAAGTCTTTAGAATTAAGTTATTTATCACCGGTATTGAAGAGTTTATTTATCATACCATTTTTAAGAATGGAAGTAAAATAGATATATCCAGTTATAGAGGAATTGCTAGGCTAAATGCTATCCCTAAACTGCTTGAAAGGATTTTAAATTATAGCCTGTCATTTTAATATTCTTCACTGTTATCTACATATCAATATGGCTTTTGTAAAGCTCGCTCCACAACAACTAATATTCTTGAACTAACTACTATGGTGAATGATAGTTTCCTAAATTGTAAACATATATGCCATCTTGTTAGTGGATATTTTTTTACTTAATGTATATATTCTGAGTGCCCTTTTCACTAATTGGTTTCAATTAAAATTGAGTGAATCTATTTAAAAAAAATAAGAAGCTAATGCACTACAGAAATTTATGCTTCATTAATATTCGGTTTTTTAGCTTTACCATTAAATGCAATGCTGTAAATCAACACATTAATTAATACCAAACAAATAAACTTAGATAGGTCGCAAAGGAAAAAATTAAGATTTAAAAATTATAGCCTCAAAAATGGCTAAAAGCATTAATTTAAAATTGAACAGGAGTATCTTCTTCTTGATCTGCCAATCCGATATCGTGTGTAAGCGACCATACAATTTATTAATTTATTATGAGACTTAAACTATTTACAGTACGTAGTATCCGTAATGCATATTATCTACTTAAAGCTATACATCTTATATAATATTTCTAAAAATCTCAGACAGCACATTTCTACTCCTGGCTGCTGTTAATAAATGTCCAACATTTCTTATGCCCATCCATTGGCGTATGTTTTGTAGCCATGATGCTTCTTTTCGGCCTACGCCACGTTTTCCTTCAATATTCTCCTCTAGTATAAGTTGAAGTAGATGGTACGTTTTTCTATTTTTTATATTTTTCAACGTGTGCCGCTGTGGTATGGTAGGTAAGGCACCCGCCTGATCATTCCTAGATCATCTGAAAAAAAAAAGTTTTTCAACAGCGGTATCACCTCATAACATTAGCTAGTAACTGGTTATGAGTATTACTACTATTGAAAACTTCTCTAGCTTCTTTGCCGTTCGGAGCCGGCGTAAAACCGTAGGTCTCTTTCAATGAGTCTAAGACTAGAATCGGGTGCAGCTCATTGACTGGGAGAAGTCCCCATGTTCCTTCATGAAATGTTATGGGAATTAATATATATATTTTTCAATAGATCTTGTTCTTTGCCGATTCTTCTAAGCACTTTTGTGTTTGTTATCCTTTCAGTCCAAGATATTTTTAATAATTTTCTATATATCCACATTTCGAGTGCTGCCAACCTATACATATCGGCTATCTTTAATATCCATATCTTCATAGCATACAATAAAACAGGCTAAACATAGCATTTTACAAACCTCAGTTTTAAACTGATATTAAAACCTCGATTTGTGAGAACTTTCTTATACGTATAGAACGCTACTCTCGCAACTTCTATTCTACATTTGATTTCCATGGAGGTATCCCAGGACAGGAGTATATGTGATGATAATTTCAAAAATATCTAAAATCGAATCAGTTTTCATGCTCGCATAGAACGTAAGAAATCCATTATTTCATTAAATAGAGTAAAAGAAGAATGTTGTTCGGTAGAGAGCTGTTAAATAAACCATTAGAATTCTGGGAAAGGGTTATATTTTTGAATGAGGTAAGTGTTGCATTTCTGTAATAAAAAACTGCCAATTTTTTGGGAAAAGAGACCGGTACAGCACTACATAAAGCTAGTTTGTGCGACACGGTCATACACGGTGGTGGAGGTATAACGGTTAGTGGGTATGTGCCGGCTAACGGGCTATACAATTTGTAGGTTATTGAGTTCACTGCGACCAAAAGAGCTTACCTTACATTACATTCTACAGATCAACTGAAAGCAAAATTTTATTAAAACTGGGTTTTGGTAGCCATGTCTTATTTGAATAAGGTAACTATTCTAAGAACGCAGCCGATACTGCAAAGCCATAGATGCTTTATAATGTTCCAAAACAGATAAGTGTGTCACCACAGTTTCCAGATCTCAATCCCATTGATTATTTATGGAATCTAATGGAGCAAAAAATTCTCCATCATGTTATAATATCAAAAATAGTATTAAAAAAGTTGTGCCAAATGAATGGGAGGAAATATCACTGGATGTCTCCACAAAACTGGTTTATTTCGTGTAAAAAAGATTGAATGTGCTTCTCAAAAGAACAGGTCATCCAACTAAACACTAATTTGTTGTTAATGGCATTATAAATATCCAAAAATAAGATTTTAAGAAAGTGCCTACTTTTTTGTACGCAGACTTTTTCTGCATATTTTTTTAACATAATCTTACTTTTTTGTATTTAATTTGTTTATAATTAATTTTATTTGCTGGATTTTAGTATTTATTAAAACTATGCAACAAGCTTTAATCAAAACAAAAAAACAAAAAAAATATGTTCATAAGAGCTCTTGTTGTGTAATTTTCTGTATTGCCTTGGACATAATGGTTTGGACGCAGGCTTTTTCTCACTAGTGTATATCATTCCAAAAATCTATTCGTCTTCTCCTCAATTTGTTGCGAAACCCAAAATCGCTTAATAATCAAGTGAGTTATTAATACGTAAGCGCATGAAGGTCAAGGACGTGTTATGAAAATTTCAAAAACAGATTCTGTTGAACTCACTGGTGAATATCAGAAACATTATATCACTTTCTATGTACAGTTTATCATTTAAGTAAGTAAACAGCAATTCAATCTGTATATTTATTCTTAAAAAAGTCCATAATTTTATTCAAACAAATTTTTTTTTCTTAGTTTTGTAGAGTAAAAGGAAGTTAACAATATTAATAAAAATTAACAATATTCTTGCATTCCTTGACTTAGTAGCTGAGTCGACAAGTATCACCAGTGTTGGGCGCTTTATAGATGGTCGATAAGCCCAAGATAAAGACTCAGTGCAAGAATGCCGCATTGGCTGTACAAGAAAGAGCTTGATCAGGACCATTGCTACATACTATTCTGTGGTATATAAGATAAGGCTTGCGTAGCATTTTGGTCATCCTAACGGGGCATTCACGCTTAAGGACGCACTTTAATCTCATAGACGTAGCGGAGGGCAGTGTGTGTGAGGCTTGTGGGAGGTCACTTTCAAGCCTTTGCCATAGATAGGTCACGTTACCTTTAGAGCGACACAATTCTGAACTTTTAACATGTGAAAAACACTAAGACAGCGGGTCAACAGTACGGAGTTCACCAGTAACTGAAATTATAGGTTTCCTCCATTGTACAATTTTTATTACCGAGCTCAAAATGAGCCAACTCTCGCCTGGGTGTATGTCTGCAGGTATGGAACTATTGTCGCCTCTCTTTCAACCAACCAAATAAGGTTTCAAAATGCGTCAATTTGTTTGTCTACATATCGTTTAAGTTAATAATCTCAATTTTATATGCACAATTTTGCCTTCATTCATAGAACTGTTTTAAACGTTTTATCAAAAATATGCAGCGGATTTCTCCTTATGATGATTGCATTGCTTGTACGTCTTGTAACACAGTTATGTTGAAACTGTAGCTGGTATATATCAATACTGCCAAACTATAACTATAAATGAAGTGTTTATCATCCGCATTGGAGATGAAGCGCAGTATTTTTCACATCTAATAGAATATAATGCGATTGCTTAATCTGAAGCTCTTAACTATAATACACAATCGAGATTCAATCTAAGGGTACGCTGTCTGTGTAGTAAATCCACAATCGACCAGTTTTTTAAAATACGTCAAGTCCTAGAGAGCATCCACAAGAATAATATCGACACATACCACCTATTCGTCGACTTTAAAGTCGCCTTCGACAGTAAAGATAAGAATTGCCTCTACAACACCATGTCTGAATTCAGTATCCCAGCCAAACTTATACGGCTACGCAGTATGACGTTGAAAGCCACTGAAAGAATTGGGTACAAAACGAGGTTTTAGACAAGGCGTTTTCCTGTCATGTGGCTTCTTCAAACTCTTACTGAAGAAATTTTTTTAAAATCGGCCCTAAATCCCGCGCTATATCTTCTGCTTACTTCATTGTAGAGAGAGAAGCGTCTAAAGTGAGTCTTGTGGTGAACAAAGACAAGACTAAGTACCTTTTGTCGTCTGGTAAAGAGTAATATCGTCTTGGACAGAGCACCACTGTTGGCGACCAGAGCTTTGAAGTAGTGAAGGACTTTGTTTATCTTGGTAACAGCACTAACACCGTGAACGATATCAGCTTAAAGATAAAACGGAGAATCACTCTTTCCAACGGATACTACTTTGGGCTAAGTAGACAATTGAGGAGCATAGCGCTCTCTCGAAACTCACGCTTTACAAAAACGCTTATTATTCCCGTCCTGCTATATCGCGCCGAAGCATGGACACGGTCGAACAATGACAAAAATGTTTTAGGAGCATTCGAGAGGAAAATATTTCGTAAGATCTTCGGTTCTCTACGAGTAGAAGATGAATAAAGAGAGCTGTACGAGCTGTATACGAACGTGGATAAAGTGAAGCGCATTAAGATACAGAGGCTGCGTTGGCTTGGCAACGTCTCTCGTATTGATGAATAAACTCCGGTAAGGCAGGCCTTTGATACGGTACCCTAAGGCGGAAAGCGGGAAAAAGGACGACCAAATCTTCGTTGGAGAGACCAAGAGTTATAGAATTTGACGGCCTTGGGAATCTCAAACTGGTACCAGTAAGCTTTTTTGGACTCGGCCAAACCGACAGACAGTTGTAGTGCCACATAAGTAAGTAAGTAAGTCTACGTATAGTATCCCCTCCTCGCTCAGAGAATTATTACCTGAGGTTTTCGAGGTCAGTGGTATCAGAATTAAAAATTTTAGTTTCAGCTCCTGTTTTTCCTATTCGGCTACCAGACTAAGCAGTAGTGGGTAAAATCTTCATATCACACAAAATTCTATTGAATAAGTTTAAAAACAAATTTTATTGTAATCTTTTTTTAACGAAAAACAGAAAATAAAAAATAAAACATTTTTTTTAATAAAATAAAAATAAAGCACAAGAAAACTTTAAAAAACAAAGTTTTTCTTTCCAAACCAAATCATTTGACCAAATCCTAAGGTATAAACATCACAAAGTCCAGTCATCATGCTTAGTCTTTATAAAATTTACAAAACTGTGGTATAGGCGGCACTGTAAGGGTAGTAAGAAGCATAGGGAGCAGCATAAGCAGCAGCTACGGGAGCAGTGTAAGCAGCCGCAACGGGAGCACTGTAGGCAGCAGCAACTGGAGCAGTATAGGCAGCTGCTACAACAGGAGCGACAGCAACACCATTATAGTTACGGGCAATATATTGAGAGCTGGTAGCGGTAACAACACCAGCAGGGGCGGCAGCCACAACGGGAGCAGCAGCTAGAACAGCAGGTTTGGCATAGGCAGAGCATACCAAAGCGAACAAGGCAATGACAACGGACTGACGAAAAAAAAAGGAGAAGAACAAAAGGATATTATTATCAATTAATGTTCTTTATAAAATAATGTAAAAAAAAAACAATTTAAATACAAATTTTTTTAATTTACCAATTTGAACATTTTGCTAGGATTTGATTTGTTTTACTACTTTTAGAAAACTATACTAAATAAGTAGAGAAGCTTGGGCTTTTATAGCCAAAAATTAAAAAAAAAAATTATTGCTCGCGGGAACAATTGAAAACAGAATACATTTATTTATTATATAAAAAAAAAATAAAAATTTTTTGACTTGAAGATATCCGCCAAGAAAAATAACATAATTTGCATTTGTATTGCTTCCAACAGTACGAATAATATATGTTCTATAACCCTAATTTTTTGTTATTTTTTATACGTATTAATTCAATGTCTTGAGACTATTCGCCTTCCAAAAAATATATTTTCATTATTGCCAAGTATTTAAGCTTAAATAAATTTAAGAAGCAGCTGTTAGCCAAAATATTATATTAAATTTATTACATATTTAAACTGTGCTTAAACGAATTCTTTTTAACCCTTTTATTCATTCATATGTCAAATAACTCATATTAAGCCAATAAAACAGCGAAAGTTATTTCAATGCTTTACTCAGAATATAAAACTCTGTAGGGTATCTATTGAATACTTTGTGGATTTCGAATTCAATTAAATTGTATTAAATTATAAATAATAATAAAAAATTCAATCCAAATTAAAATACAAACTAGCAGGCGTTTATTTTGAAATTTTTGTCGCATCAGTTAGTTTTGGCAAGAAAAAAAAAATTATTTAATTTTATTCACGTACAACCAACCACTTGAATGGCTGGCATGGAATTGTAGATCTAAAAAATTAGACATAAAGTTTTGATATGCAATATTTCTTAGGGGAATTATGACGAGACAGAACAAAACAATTAGTTTGCTATTTATTGAGCTTTTTAATTAAGAAAATCTTGAAAATACTTTGAGATTCGTTCTATTCTGCGCATTACTTAACAGTAAAATGTAAAGGGTCCGCCATCTAACGTTTTTTTCATCTAGTGCTTATTTCGTGAATGGTAGCACTTAGCTCATGTCTAATTTGACAGATAATTAGTTTTATTCTTCTGCTGAACGAATATGGTTGTGTATACGCTTGAACAACGCTGGGAATCTGGGCCTGCGATCGACTTACAGAAGATGTCGATTTTGCCAAAAAAAATCATCTTTTCAGATGAAGCTCATTTTGATCTTGACGGGTATGTAAACAAGTAAAATTGTCGCATTTGGGGCACAGAAAACCCGCACGCATACATTGAAAAGCCGATACACACAAGACGAGTCACTGTTTGGTGCGGATTTTGGTTCAGAGGCATAATTGGCCCATTTTTCTTCGAAAATGAGCAAGGAGTGGCCGTTACAGTCAATGGCCATCGTTATCGGGCCATGTTGAACGAATTTTTGTTCACAAAAATTGAAGAAGAGGATATTAACAATATTTGGTTTCAACAGGACGGCGCTACGTGTCACACAACCGAAGCTACACTCGATGTTTTGCGTCGTATTTTTGAGGATCGCATTATCAGCCGCAGAGCTGATGTCGTTTGGACACCTCGGAGCTGCGATTCAACACCGTTGGACTATTATTTGTGGGGTGCCGTCAAAGATAAGTGTTACGCTAACAAGCCAGAGACAATTGACGCTTTAAAGGACAATATTCGTGAATCCATTGGTGAAATACAGCTGCACACAATCGATAATGTGCTTAAAAATTGGACCGATCGTGTAGGCTACTGCATGGCCAGCCGATGCAGCCATTTGAATGAAGTTATTTTCCATTATTAACCGGATGGATTGTTCTTTCAAATAAAAAAAGAAATTTGAGAAAATATTCAGTATTTTTTTTACAACATTTAAAATAAAAAAATTATTTGGCGGACCCATATAGTATGTACGTATATCGTCTGTGGTACATCACAAAATGGTAAAATATCTTTCACTATATTGTACATACATAGTAATACTTATTATAAAACTATAAAAACACTGTTTTATTTCCGATTATATCAACAAAACTAGAGTAACCCTTACCGCGTTGCGGGGAGCCCTTGTGCTGTATAACTTTAAAATATATTTATCATAAGAAAATTTTATATGGGTAAAGCACACTGTCAAAAAAAAGCAACTTATTTTTATATTTACAGCTAAAAATACATACATAAATAGCTTTCAACACATTCAAAATTCTATATTTAATAGGTACTGAAACCGAACCCGAACCTGAATCCATTTGGGCTCTGATTCACTCTTTATAAAAACTTTGAACCCGACCCGTTGAACCTATGTGAGAAGTCGTTAATGGGTTCAGATAAAATATGGTAAATAGGGAAATCTCCAAAAAATTTACAAGTGGAAAGGGAAGAGAGTTTTATAAATTCCTTGAATACAAATGTCACCAGTCATTTGACCGGCCGTGGTAGAATTTTTATGGTATTTTTAGTATTAGTTATAAAAATAAATACTAATAAAACATTAGTACTTTTTTAAATTTTGAACACAATCTGAACTTAACTTTTAATTTTGATTAACCTTAACCCGAACCTGAAACCATTTTTTCCAGGGTTTCAGTCCCTGATATTTAATATGAATGGGAGCTGCCACGTCGACTTATCTAACTCAGCCCATTTTTTTACTGTTGATTCGTATAAACTACCAATTTTCACGCTATCCGTTCTCAAGATAAACATAAATTAATATTTACTATGTGTCGGAGGTGGCATGCCAACTTCTCCGATTCTAGTAAATTTTTGACTAATGATTTGTATTAAATACGAAGTTATTTAGACTAAATTCCGAAGCTTTACAAAAATCAATAATCAATCAATATTTAATTTGTATGGGAGATACCATTTCACCTTGACTAATACCGTTCATATTTGCTGGAGATCTTAGAGTATGTCACTTCATCGACGTGTCAAATCTTATTCAAATACATTTAACAAGAGCAGAGATATTTTGAATGACCGCCTACAGCGCCATCTGTTGAGAAGTTTTCAAATTTGGTCTATTCGTTTTCAAGGTTTTAGCGTCCGAACAAACCACCATTCATTTTTATATATATACGATGACAAAATTGGCACAAAGACGAACACTTTTATTTTGGCTTGACTTTATTCAAAGATATTCCTTTAATAAGCTTCTGACATCAAAATCAGTTATACTTTGGTCAAAGTAAATTTTCACTTTAGGCGAACATTGATTAATAACACACTCTGACTTTGAAGCTTTTGCTTGATGATCTAAAACAGGCACTTTTTTGTTCAGACAGCTAGGTTTAGGGCAGCCAGACGTACTGTTTTAAGCAGTACGTGTGCTTTTTTTTAGTTAATTTAGTACGCTAAAGTACTTTTTTAGCTTTTTGTGTTTCTTTTTGTACTTTTTTTGTTGAACGTTATTAATAAACATAAAGGGTTATTAGTCTAGAAAAAAGTAGTTTAATAAATCCTTATGAAATACACCTTAACAATGCCGTTTTAGAGCCCATATGACACTTTAATTTTTCGACTTTTTTATCTAAGATTGATAGAGCAATGTGGCTTGAAATTTTATATGTGGTAATCAAATTGTATAAAAATTTAGGAAAAGGTACGTTCACTCGAGAAAAATATTTGACAGCAAAAGCGTAATCAGCAGGGAAACCAAAAAATGCAATTGCATATTTTTCTCCTGCAACCAATCCAGTAGGATGCAAGATATTTATCCGTTTCATAAATTTTTATGAATTATGACAACGATTTGTTAGTGCATATTTTTGGATATTTTGCTCATAACAGCATTTCTTGCATATTTCAATTTTAAGTGCATGTTTTCGACATTTTTTTCGTATTTAAAGAAAAAATTAAATATTTTTAGCGCATATTTGAACGTTTTTTGCTCTTGTATATTTTTTATAGCAAAAACAAAATGTTTGCTTTAAATTTTGACCGAGTCATGGCTTTTTTTAAATTATTAGCCAATAAATATTGTTTGAGCCATCTACATATGTACGTATATCTCAATTAAGTTTATTATCGCTTAACAGGCAGGTAGGCTCTGTAAACCGCAAACGAGTGAAATTTAAATCGAGTAAAAGAGCAAAGGCATATAAATTAAACGAACTAACAAACAGAAAAGGAAAAATTATATCAATATTATCTTAATTTGATTTCATTTTTGGTTTACCAAGAATCGTGATGTAATAACTATAAGGTAGCCTTTCATCGTCATATGACTACGAATCGATTCATGTCAAAAGTTGTTTATGTTTTCGTTCATTTGTTTATATTCATGTTGTGAGAAGAAAAACAAAATAATAATAATAAGGGTATTCATTTCAGATTTTTTTTTTTTTTTTTTTTTTTTTTTTGGTTGTAAAAATGGAAAAGTTAAAAATGGATATTTTTGCAACAAACACAAGGAAAAATATTTCCATCAAAAGATGCATTTTTATCATACCTATACCAAGTGTAAAAAAATCAAAGTAAAAATTTGAAATTTTCCACCAAAAACGTCAAACAAAATGATGTTGCCAGTCTTAAAAAAAAGATAATTTTTACTAAAAAGTACGAAAAATTACATATCTTTTCACACCACCCTAAATTTTGCAACTATAATTTTATGACATTTCTAACATTTAATGAATGGTTGAAATAACCGATATTATTAAAACGATTTTTAGTTGCTAGTTGCCATACGTAATGGAATTTTCCGCAACTGGCAACGCAACTAAAGTTCGTTGGCCATCCATAATCAACCCATAAAAATTAGTTTATGAAAAAATAAATATGAACATATTTAAAAAGAATACATTGTAAATGCAAAATAGAGAAGAGATCGAAAAAATTGCCGGACGCTGAAAATTATAAAATAATAAGTAGTAAAAAGTATATATAACATATATATGTATTTTTTTACTATTTACTTCCAAGCACATATTTTGTGTTAAAGCTCTTAAAGTTGTTTCAACATCTTACTTTTGTGCTTCACAACATCTATGTGATAGGTCTACAACTGTAATTTGACAGGTAAGAGTTCAAATAAGTTGTTTTTCTTATTCTAGATGTGAGGCTACCTTATAGTTATTTTACCATGCCAAGAAACTTAAAAAATTTTTGAAAGAATATACGTTTCACGTTCAGAATATGTTTGCATGTCAAAACAAAAAAAAAAAAAAAAAAAAAAAAACAATCAAAATAGGATGCCACTGGAAAAATATTGTAAATTTTGTTTTAGTTGTTTTAGATTATGACAAAGCAGCAGTTAAGGCAAAACTCTTAATTGGATAACCACTTCACTTCAAAAATGCACAACTTCCCGTTGATTCGTTGACTTTTCTTTTTGTAACACACGCCGCTCCATATATAATAAATGTTGCCAAAGCCTTAAAGGTGTTTAACCCTAAGCTAACTCACGTTACATACATTGCTCTTGTACTGCATCGCGTATGCGATCATGTTGGCACGAATAGAAAGTGTCCTTGACAGCTCCAGCTTGATATTTTAAGCAAATGTATGCAGACCTTCCCCTGCCGCCTGAATTAGTTATAGAATATTAAAACTAAGCTAAAACAGATTATAGTAAAGATCGAAGGACTTGATGTAGTAAAATTTTTATGTCAATATCTCACAAATGATCTTAGCGCATCTTCTTCAAATCAAGTTTTTAAATATGACCTTAAGAAATTGTTGTATAAGTAGACATTGATATTTTCAATGTATAGAAGTTTGCTTAGATGTGATGCACAACGCTTTAAATTTGAAAATTTAAGTCAATGTTTTGTTGCTTGTTACAACAACAAATACATACCGAAAAGAAATTCTGCTTTATTTTAGCCAACATTTTATGTTTTGTAATCAGATCTCCATAAAAATTGAAATATAATTTTTGTTTTTTATTCTGTTGTATTGGTTTTGTGTTGTTAAGATAGAAGAAATAAGAAGATATTTTTGGTTTTTAAAGCATATTTTTCAAATATATTTTCGGATTTTTGCTGCATATTTTATGCACTTAAAACACCTTTTTAAGAACATATTTCTGGTTTCCCTGTTAATCACTATTTTAAGGCAAAGGCAATGTTTGTTTTTTATTACATATTTATTTTTGCAAATTTATATATTAAATATCTTAATATTTTTTATTATTAACAATTTTTTAAGAAATGTGAACATGAAATTAATAATTGTACTGCTCAATTTACTTTTTTGTGAATTAAATATCTGGCTACTCTAGCTGGGTTAATCAGTCTATAAATCAGAAAATCAGTGTTTTAATCGGGTTATGTTTTTCTGTAATATACTTATTCAAATCTCCAAAGTTTTGGCTTACCAAACGTGGCGATTTGTTGATCTTCTTAGATGAAAAGACAGAAAAAATTATCTGATAGGCAGTGTAAGTTGCCAAAATATAAAATATTTTTTACATAACTGATTTCCCTGGTTATCACACTTCTCAATGTAGCAAAAAACATAACTACCCGAAAAACTTCGTTAGCTGAGTAATATAAATGAACACCACTGTACTTTGTACATGCTTTGTAACAAATTTGGTAGACTTTTAATGTAAAGCTTTTACCATATGACAGAAGAATTTTTATCTACCAATGACGTCACTAAAATATGTATTTAGCTTAGCCATTTAAGGCACAGACTGTAATCTCGTTAAGCTTGATTCATAAAACATTCATGAATTGATCGTATTGACATATTTAAATGGCATTGCAAATAAATCGCTCGGCAACCTATGATAGAAAAACATTTGAGTCTTGCCAGCGATATAAATATAGCGTACAACACTTATTAGGTTTTTTTTTGTTTTTTTGAACCAAATTTTTTTTTAACAAATCAAAACCTCTTTAGGGAAGAACTCAAATCAGAACTACTAGCCGACTATTCCATAACATTAATGTCTTCATGCAAAAAATAATTTTTAAATGCCTTGGAATTGTGGAAAATGGAGGAATTATAAATGAAATTTTCCAAATACTCAATATTAGCTGGTCGACGCATGGGAGCAATGGTTACGCTCGTCACATTGGAAGATGCGCCACATAAGGAGACTTTTTGGCTTACTGACGGGACATTACTATCTTAGATATGACCTCTTCGGCCTCAATGTGGTAGCTGGTGCGGAGTGTCGCCTGTGTAGGAAGGAAGAGAAGACGACAGATCATATTCTCTATTTGTTGCTTTGGTAAACATTCAGAGACGAACTTTCAAACGGTTCATCGGCTACCTGGAGATTGGAGATATTGCTGTCTTCATACACAAGATAGAGGGAGATTGCTCCGATTCGCGCTTCCAGACTGGTCAAACAGTAATACTCTCAGGGGTATTGAGATATCTACCGTCGTCGGCTATTGCACCGGCAGGTTCGACTACGGAGTGTTTGGCACTATAGATCTTTCTAGGTCTCAGTGCCATGGCCAGTTGGGCCTCTCCGACTTTATTCAATAGTAAATGAAAGCAGATAATTTTTAAATGACTTAATAGAAAATTATTTTTAAAGTCCTAGACAGCTGTCAGATTGAAAATTAATTTTGACTCGATCAAAATAACTCCAATTGATTGTTATTATGCATTTATTTCAGATACTTATTCATTAGTTGTTATATATAACAAAATAAAAAATCAAATAAAATAATTTTATTAATAACAAAACTGTTACTACACACTTATAACACAATTTTACAGACTGACCATAACAGGATTATGTGGTTAATAATGATGATGAGGATAAATTTTCATAAACAAAAATTTCCAATTAATCAGTGAATTATATAAAAACATATGGGAGTATCATTAAAGCTTAAAATAATACATGAAAAATATATAAAATATTGCGTAGAAAAATCATATAGAGATAAAAAAATACGAATTATTTAACAAATTAATGTCATTAAATAATGAAATATTCATTTACCATTTAAAGCTACGAAATCAATTAACCGATAACACTGGTCTACAGCATAAAAAGCCTTTAAATAAAGCTGTATGATACATAATGATCATTATCATTATCAGAAAATCCTATTTTTAACATATATTTTACCTACCATAGCCATAAAAAATGAACCCTTTACTTTTGTCAAAGATAGGTAACTGGCTATATGGGTTATTTTACTTTAAACATATCTGGCTTCCATTTAAATACTTAAAATTTATATTCTAAGAATTTTTAGTAATTTTTTGGAAAAAAAAATTCAACCAATTTTGGAAGAAAGAATTTCTTCGCTAATTTTGGTCAAAGTTGCATTTAATTTTGAATAAAATCAGCAATAGCCAACATATTTTCATGATTTATAGCTTATTTTATTCTTAACATTTTATGATTTAATGTAGGCTTTTAACAAGTAAAATTTTCGTTCTGAAAACTTTTTATCACTTTTTGAAAAAAAATTGCTCTCATTATGCGCGATTTTTTTTTATAAATAATAACTTTTTATAATGAATAACTTCGTAACTGTTGGAAATATAAAAAATTTTATTTATGTGATTTATAGGAAATTTTGTTCCTAAATATTTGCTGGTACATGCATTCAAATCGGTCAAGCCGTTTTTAAGTTATAATGAAACATATTGTCTTAACTACCATATTTTATAGCGAAAAATTTGCCACGACCGAAAAAAACTGAAAACGGATTTGAATTCAGCGCATCAAATTCATTATATTCCATATAGTTTTATTCAAAGGCCAGAAAATTTAGTATTTTTTGTAGACCAGTGTAATTTTGTTAATATCATTTTTTGATTTTTTGTAATTTTTTGTGTAAGAGCCTTGGAATTTTAAATGGTAATCGTTGTTAGAGTGAATTTAAACATTAAAATTTTTTTTGTTTTAGAAAACAATTCCTTTTTATTTGAAAATTTCGTATGTTGCATTAAAATTGTAGCAATTGTTGCAATGATTGTGTGCCAGCAGCTCAGCATGTAAGTCTTAAGTTTGTTGTAATTGTTTTGCTTTAATTATAGTTTTTTGGTTGCTTTTATTTTGTATTTTTTCTTTTTTTTACTGAATGCATTTTTGAAAATAAAATAAGCAAAACATTAAATAAATTTGTAAAAAGGAAGTGAATATGTTAACATTTCAGACATTTTACATAAACAATTTTTAAGTTTAAAAAAATTAATCAACAATTTAGATTTTTTACAATTTTTTCCTATTTTTTAGAAAAATTAAAAAACAGAACAAATAATTGTACTATTTATTTCAACATTACTGTATTTGTTGTTAAAAATAATTGCTTTTAGTGCTACTTACTTACCTCTGTGCTTTGAAGAAATTTTTGTAAATTAAACATAAACCGCTTTTTTATTTCATAGATTAAAAAAAAATATATTAATTACTAATTAAACCGAGCTTAATGATAATTAAGAAATCATAATATATATGTATGTATGTATGTATGTATGTAATTATAACTATACTAGTTCTTCGTTATTATGCGATAAGATGATGATGAAATTTATTGGTTTATGCACAGTAAAGTAACACACACAGTAACAATCTACTGCATAGTATTGACAGTTGCATTCGAATGAAAGACAACAGCACCAGCATCACGATGTAAGTACTTCGCCCGTTTATTGCGCCAATAATATATGACCGATATTAGGCAAACAGTGCAGAGTAGAAGAATGAAACAGGTAAGTGTTAAGGATAGAACAAGTAAATGATTTTGCATTTGTTGGCTATGTACAGCCATAGTGTCTAATGATTTTTGCAGCAGTTTTTGAAAATTCTTTGATGTTTCCAATTCATGTTCGGCCTGTTGCAAATCATCTTGTATATGGCTTATACAGGTAACATCTCTTATATGAGTAGTCTCCGCTGAATTATCATCGTGTTCAATATGCAAAGTGGTATAGTCATTCAATTGGGGCTTTATCAGTAGCCAGTGCAGATAAGAGCAATTGAAGCGATTAAGAGAAATACCTAATTCAGCCAGTTGATTAAAGGCTTTGGCAAAAGTATATTTTCCTTGTATCTCGGTCAGATTATTGGCATCAATATAAAAAGAACGTATGTTAGCGTTGGCCGGTACAAATATATCCAAATTTAGTTCCGTTAAATTGTTATACGACAAATCCAAGCTGTCGAGCATAACAAGCTTGGCAAACATGCCAAAAGTTAATTTTTTTATACCCGTTGCTTTGAGATTCAAAATCGTTAAATGCTGTAGATTTTGAAAGGTACTTATATTGGGTGTACCCACTGGATTATAGGATAAGTCCAGTTCAGTTAGATGATTCAATAAAGTTATATTTGTGATATCCCTTAAATTATTGCGTCTTAATAGTAAGACATTAACATTTTGCCCATTATAGACCTCCACACTTGAAATAGAATTATTAATGGCCGTTAGAAAGTTTGTGCCATTCACCACCAGGGTAGACAACTTATTGGAATCCAAGTCTAGTTTCTTGGCAATGGTTTTATTGCTTAAATAAAATTCTGTTAAATGATTACGTGCCAATATCAATACTTCCGGTCCATAGGAATGTTGAAATGTCTGAGGATCAAAAGACTTTAAACGATTATTGGACAAATTTAAATCTCTTATATGTCTAAGATGATAAAACACTTCTGGCTTAATGTATTCCAATTGATTATTATCCAAAAAGACGGCATCCATATAAGTATTTTCGAAAAACAAATCCTCTGGTATATACGTTAACTGGTTATTCGATAATATGACTTTATTCATATTCGTCAAACCGCGAAAGGCTAAAGAGCCTAAAGTATGCAATTTATTGTAACTCAAATCCAGACGCATTAAATTATGGGCGCCCACAAACACTGAAGTATTAATTTTCTGTATATGATTGTGACTCAAATTCAGGGTAGTCAACATACTGGCCGAGGTAAAGGTATTCCGGGATATATCCTCTATTTCGGTATTGGCCACATCTAAAGTTTTCAAACTGCTAAAGACATCAAACAGCTTAGCGGGTATATCCAATAGCACAGAATTATAGAATTTCATAAAATTCGTTTGATTCGCTTTGGCATAGGGTGGTATTTTAACATTTTGCGAATGCGTTACATGAAAACCCGAAACCGTACAAAATTTCTCGATGCCACCGATATTCGTATTATATTCATCGCACTTTAACACTATATCCTCCGCCCGTATCAAGGATATATTTAAATTTATTATCAGACAATATATGCAAAATATTTTCAATTTATTTTTTAAAGAATTTCTTTT
Source organism: Wohlfahrtia magnifica (assembly GCA_023159175.1). Lineage (NCBI taxonomy): Eukaryota > Metazoa > Arthropoda > Insecta > Diptera > Sarcophagidae > Wohlfahrtia > Wohlfahrtia magnifica. The sequence goes on from JAKWBJ010000183.1 coordinate 3,324,355, forward strand.
CTTTCCCATACTACGAGTAATAAATACTTTCAACGACCGTTTCCTTTACAAAACTGAATGGCGAATTGAAATTTTTAATTTGAATTACTTTAAGATTTTAAGGAAATTTTTATTGTATTTTATATATTAAGAAAAAAATAATTGTTATCTTTTTAGTTTCTTTGTATATAAAGATTTAAAAAAAAATATATTTTTTTATGATAAGGATTATATTTTGCAATAAAAGGCATTTTAGTATGAAAAAACAAGTGTTCGCACTACATTAGGAGCGTAAGATTCAATAAAGTGCTGGCATAAAACAATCGTTTTATATTCTCGTATTTTGTTTCAAAAGTTATGCTTCTGATTCATTATAAACTTTGTACTCTTCTTGTAATACGTATATATTTAATTTAGGATGGTTCAAGGTTTCTTTTTGTTTAGAATTTGAACCGCAATTTCGCCAAAATAAAAAAATAAATATGTGATTAAATATACGAATAAGTTAATAAACTTTACATATATAGGTATATACATATCATAAATATTTATAAAAAAATTCAGCCATTTATAAATAAATATTACAATTAAAAAATTATTATAAAAAGTTTCAAGTCTCACCACTCAGAATATTGCAACTCATAAAATTATTTCTGAAATACAATGTTAATTGTAAATAAAACAAAAAGTTTCCACACAATTATCTTAATATTTTTTTATTATGATAGAATGATGACAATTATGTATAAAACAAAATATTTGCCATATCGGTCCATATTTTCAATGACTCTGCGACATAATTGAGGTTCAATGTCGTTAATGTGCCGAAATATCTCACTTTTAGCTCTTAAATTGTTCTTGGCTTATTGACGTACACTTTTGCCATAAATATTCCCAAAGAAAGAAGTCCAACGGAGTCAAATCACATGATCGTGGCGGTCAAATAACATTGCCACGATATAAGATTACACGGCCATTGTTTCGTTGGCTATGTGGCAATTGGCACCATCCTGTTGGAACCACATTTCGTCCAGGTCCATATCCAAATGAAATCTGTTATCATCCCGCGATAGCCGACCTCATTTTCGAAGACGTACGGCCCGATGACACCGCCAGCCCATAAAGCCAAACACTAAACAGTCACTCTTTGTGTATGCATCGGCTCTTCAACAATCACTCGTGGATTCTTATTTGCCCAAATATGGCAATTTTGCTTGTTAACGAATCCACTGAGATGAAATTGTGCCACGTCGCTGAAGATGATTTTCTTCGTAAAGTCACCATTCACTTCTGTCTGCTCAACTAACTATTCGGCTTTTCAACGACGCTTAAAATGATCAGTAGGATTCAGCTTTTAAGCAATTGAACCTTTTAAGCGTGAAAATGGAGACCGTGGTTGACGGCTCTTTTAAGCAGGGTTGGTAACCCACTGGGTAAAAACTCGGGTGGGTTTAATTGGGTATTATATTTAAAGTAGTTCGTAGTTTATTTACAACAAAAACAAGTGTAATTTACTTATTGGAAGCACAAATTAATTCGGTCCTTTTGAATAACAAATATATTAAAATAAAAATTTATGAAATCACTCCTAACATCTTTTCCCGCCCTCTTCCTCAATTTTCGAATCCTATTTCAGAAAAACTTCAGGTCTTTTGAAGCGATCCAACTTTGAAGTCGATTTTACGTTTATTAAAAAGACATGATTCGGTGACATGCTATAAGAAATCCGTCGAAACAGCCAATAATCAGAGGGACCAATATTCTGATAATACGGCGGGTCCCGCCTTTGATTGTTTCTGAAATTCGTTTGGCAACTTTTGTGACGTGATGCCTAGTGTTGTCATGCGAAAGAGTAACTTAACCTGCCGTTTTTCTCATAAAGCACGGTTAAAACTAACGAGAGAATGGAGAATAAGGCATAATTGAGATGAAAGATAATACTGTTTTACCAAAACTAAAAATTCTCTCGCCTTTAAATAAATATAACGATTTTGATGCGCTGAATTCAAATCCGTTTTCAGTTTTTTTCCATCGGGCTCAAATTTTTTTTTATGGGAGTGGCAAATTTTTCGCCAAAATATGGTAGTTATGTCAATATATATCACCATAACTTGAAAACGACTTGACCGATTTTAATGCAAGTACCACTAAAAGATTCGGAAAGAAATTTCCTATAAGTTGCCTGAACATTTTTTTTTTTTTTTAATTTAAACAGTTTCGACGGTATTCACGACATAGCTGCGAAAAAAAATTCGCGATGGGAAAAAACAGAAAAAGGATTTGAATTCAGCGCGCCAAAATCATTATATTCCGTATAGTTTTATTTAAAGGCTTTTTTTCCGTCACCCCTCTAGGGAGCATATTGGCTTTCCACAAAGCATCTATTGCTTTGTTTCAGTTACTTCAACCAATTTGATAGTTCAAGCTAAGTAGATGATTAATCCGCTGTAGCTTCCTCCATATGATTTTTTTTTTTTTTTTTGTGTGTAATGGTCAAGATCCTTGCTAATTGGTGGTGATCTTTACTTTAGCATTGTAATTTTTCGTATTAGGTTGCGTGTTTTTCCTGATCATTCGTCTGATGTTTGTCATCATTGCCAGAGATATGCGAGAAGGGTCAGGTCAGGGGGGCTTTTTTAGATGGAGTTTTCTGGACGGAAGTTGAAGCCTTTTTTTTATTATTAAACACATTCGAAACCACAATTAAATTTTTTCTTCGTCATGTCCTCTGCTGGGGCTAGAACCTGGTCGTTTGTGTTGTTATGTGCGCTCTAACCACCACCTCTTTTGCTGTAGACCAGTGTAATTAGTGACAAATAATTGTTAGATAATTGGGTGCGGTCAGCAGCCATACTGATTTGTCATTGTATTTCAGTTAGAATTGAGTGATGGTGGATGTGGTTAGCGAAGCGGCACTTAATTTTAACGTTATATTTAACTACCTAACCCCCATCTTAATTTTTATCATAAATGTTATTTTAGTTAAATTTTTTACCTTTTTTCTACTTGTTGTCTCCTTTCGGTCCAAAGCCAAGCATTTGAGATAATTTATAATTCCTTCCAGAAAGACACTATTGAGTCTGTCATTTAGTCGTATACAATCTTCAGACGAAAACACCTTCATTTTTGTCTATAACATACATATATAGATATATAGATACATAGATACATATATAGATACGCTGCTCTAATTGTTGCCGTTCTCCACATATACAAAATTTATATTTAGTATGAATGGAAGGCACTTATCTAATTGACCAATTACTGGCTGATGATGTATTTTGCTCACAAATTTGTTGAATCTAATTTAGAAACGCCTATTAATATTAATATTTACTTTGTATTGAAGGTACCACGCCCACTTGTCCAATTTCGCCAACTTTTTGATGGATGATTTGTATTGAATATTGAGTCATTCAGACTAAATTCAGCAGCTTTTGCTATAACCGTTCCAAAGATATAATGAAATCAATATTTAATTTGTATGGGATGTACCACACCTACTTGTGCAATTCATTCAGACTAAATTCAGCAGCTTTTGCTATAACCGTTCCAAAGATATAATGAAATCAATATTTAATTTGTATGGGATGTACCACACCTACTTGTGCAATTCCTCCCAGATTTCTACTGATGATTTATATTGAGAATGAATTTAATCAGGCCAAATTTTAAGCCTTTAGCTGTAACCGTTCTTAAGATATACTATCGATATCCATTGACTATGAATCTACTTGGGCTAAATTTTGAGACTTTTCTGTTACCATTTTGAAGATATAGAAAAATAAATATTTACTTTGTATGGGCGTGGCATCGCACAGTTGGAGTTTTTAAAATTTATATGGCTTATCCTTCCTTATCCTTCCAGACATACAGAGAGATAATGTTATCAAATAAGTAAACAAAATATTAATTTGAACTAAAAGTGTTTCATTTAGAAGGCAAAATAGGAATCGTAAAATTCCTACATGTATGTGTGTATGTTCTTACATATGTACATACATATGTATGTATGTATGTATGTATGTACATTTGTAAAATTAAAATTTTAAATTAAGTTTGCTCCTATCTCGCAATTTTAAACGTTTGTTTTTGTACTGAAAATTTTCTGACAGTTGACAGTCTATTCTAAACCCTTCTATATGGTGGGCAATTTAAAAGTTTAAATTTGAACCAGCGGTTATTTCGAATCCGACAATACTTATGTTATTCTATTCTGTTACAATATTCAGCATATTATCTTCACTGAACGAAATGAATCGATTTACGTTAGAGAAACGTTGGGAATTGTTGGAAATTTATCAACATTTAAAATTATCTTTTCGGATGCAGCTCATTTTCATCTTGGTGGGTACGTTAATAAGCAAAATTGGCGTATTTGGAGTTTAGAAAATCCAAACGTGGTCTTACAGAAGTCAATACACCCATTACGAGTGGCTTGTGAAGCGAAACCATCATTGGCCCATATTTCGTAACCATTGCGGTCAATGAAGACACCTATCGCACCATGATAACCGATTTTTTTGTGCCTGCTTTTCATGGTATTCATATAAACGATGCTTGGTTTCAGCAGGGTGGTGCATCATTCTACAATCCATTTATTGCGTCAAACGTTTGATGATTGCGTCAAATGGTGATGTCAGTTGGCCGCCAAGAAGCTGTGATTTGACACCGTTGAACTTTTTTCTGTGGGGCGCCGTTAAAGACAAGTGTTATGCCGACAAACCAGAGACAATTGAAAATTTGAAGGCCAACATTCGTGATGCCATTGTCGAGATACGACCCCATACACTCGAAAAGGTTCTCGATAATTGGTCCGATCAAATGGGCAACTACTGTGAGGCTAGCCGTGGCAGCCATATGAATGAAATAATATTTCATTTCTAACCGGAACAATTGTACTTCACAGCAAAAAAAATAAATTTGGCAAAATTGCAAAACGTTTTTGGTTTTTGCATTTTTTAATTTAATCTTTTAAATTGTCCACCCTATATATCTGGTTCTAAAAGCTCTGTAAAGAAAAGCGAAAGTAAGTGTTTTTGCTGCCATAGAGTTGAAGTGTAGGCTATCAAATAGTTCTCACATGAGCGACTATAATTTTAAGACTGAACTCTGTCAATAGAAAACAACGAAAAAACGATACATTCACAGCAATTAAAAATAATTGTCAACCGCTTGCTTAATGATAACCGATCGACAGACACTACAGATTTATAAGGATTTTTATGAATAAAACATTTACACTTGCAACTGCATAAAGAGATGCAAGCTCTGCCTGTAAATGCAAGTGTGGCATACTATATGCCACATTCGTATATAAATTATTTATTATCACTTTTAATATTATGCGTTCGTTACTAACACATGCATTCAGAATAAACATTTTGTTCATAAAGAATATAAAAAAGAGGAGAGTTCATTAAAAAAACAAAAATAAATAAATAAATAACGCAAAGAAAGTAGAAATGGATTTCATGCGTAATCATAAGATTTCCGGTAAAAAGCAAATAAATAAAAAAAGAATGATAGTTTTAAAATAATACTTTTTTACGTTAAAAGAAAGACCTTGAATATAAGATACATATGTATTTAGTATGTAAATAGTTTTACATATACATTTACTTTTTTGTGTTCATATTAAAAATAAAATTTTTAAATTTTCTTTATTTTATAAGCAAATAGAAAATAATAATAAAATTGATAAAAATATTTGTTCGCAGCGCTTTACTATTAGGCTAGTGTGTTACTTACTTTTTTTATTTAGAAGAAGTATTGTATGTATGTGACTTGCATTCTTGATAAGGTTTTATTTTATTTTATTTCATTTCATTTATTTATATGATATTTAAATGCGTTGTTTTTGTCTTCAATACTGTCTGAACTAATGAATTGGTTTATTGCCAAAGCAAAATAGAAAAAAAATGCCTTTTAATTATTTATTATTATTATTGCGTTCATATCTCCATACATACATACATATTTCAGTTTTTAACTATAGTTTTCAAATAATGTGGGGGTTTTCTCAAGGAATTCTTAATACCATTTAATTGCCTTTTTATTTTCTGGCCACATAAAAAAAAACTCAACAAGGTTCTTTGATTCATATTTGTTAAAAAGAAAACTAAATTATAAAGAAGTCCCATATTAAAAACAAAAATAATAATAAAAAACCAAATTTGTTTTCGTATATAATGATGTCTAAATGCTGTGATTATCACAGTTCTATTTGTTTTCTTTTTCAAAGCACAACTAAACCAACTTTAACAAAAAAAAAAAAAAATGTTCAAATTCATTGCTATTGTCTTGATGGCTGTTATTGCCTGCGTTGCTGCTAAACCCGGTGTTGTTGCTCCTTTGGCTTATACAGCTCCTTTAGCTGCTAGCGCTGTTGTATCTCAGGAATATCATGGTAACTTTGCTGCTCCTTATGTAGCTGCTGCTCCTTATGTTGCTGCCGCTTCACCATATGTTGCTGCTCCCTATGTTGCTGCTCCATACACTGCTGCAACTTATGCTGCTGCCGCTCCTTACTTAGCTGCCCCCTATACCGCACCTCTTTTGTTGAAGAAGTAAATTGTTTGTGTCTACTGTTAACGATTTGTTTGTTTTTTGTTCTTGTTACTCAGGAATTGTTTAGTAAATTTTATAAAATTAATAGAAAAAATGTTATAAAAATTTAAAAATACAAAAGAGAAAAAAATATTTTTGCTTTTAATTATTTTGGCGCCGTAAAGTATACCTTTTAATTTTGTTAGCTGTTGGTGGGTTTTAACTATTATTTTGTTAGTAGTATTAACTGTTATAATAATCTTATTTCAAGAGTTATACGAATTTAATAGGTATAATCTGTGTTGCTATAATTGTTTTATTTAGAAAAATTGAAATTTCTTTAGAAAATAACTGATTTTCAACGGAAAAAACTGCACATACATAAAAATGTGAACAAACATACGCCAATTACACTGGTCTACAAAACACAAAAATTTTCGGGCTCTTAAATAATATTATATGAAAGATAATGATTTTGATGCGCTGAATTCAAATCCGTTTTCAGTTTTTTTCCATCGGGCTCAAATTTTTTTCTATGGACGTGACAAATATGATAGTTATGTCAATATATTTCATCATAACTCAAAAACGATTTGACCGATTTTACTTTCAACATATATGGCTTTAATTTTAATGCTTAAGATGTAGAATTTATATTCTAGGAATTTTTTGTAACTCTTTAGAAATAAAATAAATAAAAAATTCCCTAATTTTGCACAAAAAATTTTTTCTCAGTCAATAAGATTCATCCGATTCTATTTTTAGACCCATTGAATTGGACCTACAGCTTAACGCCGGCTTCGAACGGCAAATGCATTTAGAGAAGTTTTCAATAGTAGTATAATATACTCATAACCGATTACCGGATACTGCTGTTGAAAAACTTTTTTTCTTTTTTCAGATTTTATAGCCTGGTATTGAACCGAGGACCTTCTAGTTGGTAGGCGGGTGTCTTACATACCATACCATAGCGGTACAGCTTGTTTTATTCCCAATATTTTTACCTTCAATTTGGATGTAAAATTTTATTTATTATATGCTAGTACTTGCATTAAAATTGTTCAAGTCGGTTTCGAGTTACGATGTTGGCAAAACTACTATATTTTGGGCGAAAAATTTACCACGTCCATAAAAAATTTGAGCCGGATGGAAAAAAACTAAAAACGGATTTAAATTCAGCCCACCAAATTACACTTGGATATATATTTGTTTGCTCCAGTCCACAACCTTGTTGGCTAGTGTTATTTTAAACTTAATATTTAAATATCAAAATCTTGTCTGATTCGAAAATTATAGCAATTCGAAGTTCCATTTGATTTTAATTTCACTCGATTTTAGTTTACAGAACATACCGTATAATTTATATGATAGTGTATTTTTGATTCAAGCATAGTACAACAAATTAAATTATAATACACTTTTTTTCCGACAAACTTGGCACCGGGCGGTTGAACCGGTTTCAAATACGCTGATCCAATGTTGCTGACCGCTTTTCTGGGTTAGCTCTTGTTTTCGAGATATACCATTACTTCAAAATGGACGAGGTTGTACAACATATATTCGCATAACTCATAAAAGGTTTAGTTTATTGATAAAATAGAAAATACCGAAATTCAGCAATAAAATTAACTTTAAGACTAAAACTTCTTTTTAATATTTAAGATTTTATTAGTGGAGCAGATATGTATATAACTCATACACACGTACTTACGTCGTATGTAATGTGATGCCACCATTCTTTTGCCAAAACAATTTATATTTTTGAAACGACTGCGCAGAAAAATGCAAATTTTGTAAACCTAAATCTGAGTATCTCTCTTTCTATGTGATCAGTGGCCAAAAAAAGGATAATTACATTGTCGCATTAAAATAGATACGAGTAAACCTCACCACAGTAATATTAAGTGAATAGGGTGGAATTCTTTCTTCAGAAATTTTAATTAAAATAATAAATTGAAAGTCAAAAAACTAAAGCGTTAAAAACTGCAAAATCTGCACAATTTACAGAAAAACTTAGAAATCCATTGGAAATTGACGGAGATCACAATATTCCGCATATTTTTTAATACTTAAACAAATTTTTTTTTTTTTTTTTTAGTTTTGACACTATTAAAATAAATGATCGATATAAAACTGGCGTTTTTTTTAAAGCTTCATAACCTTGAGTTGGGTGTGCCACTGTGGTAATGTAGGTAAGACACCCGCCTAGCAATCAGAAGGTCCTCGGTGCAATATCAGGCCAGACCATCTTTAAGAAAAGAAACAGTTTTTCGCCACATAACATTAGCTAGTTATATTGGTTATGAGTATTACTTACTATTGTAAACTTCTCAAATGCATTTGCCGTTTGGAGCCGGCGTTAAACTATAAGTCCCTTTCAATGAGCTTAAAAATATATAGAATCGGGTGCAGCTCATTGACTCAGAGAACTGCTTTATTTGGCAACCGATTTAACAGCTGATAGTTGTTTTTTGTTTAGCACCAAAGCAACGCATGCAAATGAAATTTTTTATCAAAAAATGGTTCTGTTTGCCAACATTTTGTTGTTTTGTTTTGTTCGCCGATAAAGCGAATTATGGTTAAATGGGTAGACAAATAAGCAGAACTGTCGCATTTAGAGTGAGGATAATCCACAAGCTTTTGTCGAAATGCCATTACATCATCAGAAAATTACTTTTTGTGCGCTTTATCGGCTGGGCCATACATATGTCTTCAAAAAATATGATAGTCAGGAAGTTACTGTCACTGGTGAACGGTATAGGAACATGATTAGAAGGCGTTGATAAACCAGAGACAATTGAACACCTGCGAAAAGTTTGTGAAAATTGGTTTTCCAGATTTCGTCTTGTACACGCCAGCCATGGCGATCACATGGCCTCTAAGGAGCATATTGGGTTTCCACAAAGCATCTATTGCTTGGTTTCAGTTTCTTTAGTCAACTTGATCTTTCAAAGCTAATTGGATGCTTAATTCACTGTAGCTTCCTCCATATAAATTTGCGCAGCGGTGAAGATTCTTTTTTCCCAGAGGTGGCGAGTTTTCCTGATCATTCGTCTGATGTTTGTCATCATCGTCAGAAGTATGCGGGAAGGTCAGTTGAATCCTCTTTATTAAACATTCGAAATCACAATTCAATTTTTCTTCGTCATGTCCTCTCTGCTGGGGCTCAAACCTTGGTCGTTTGTGTTGTTATGCGTTCGCTCTAACCATTACACCAAGACACCCCCAGAATAAAAATCGTAAGTAGAAAAAAAAAATGGCAACAAAATTAAAATGATAGCTTAATTTTGGCGACTCGTTTGGTTTACCATTGTTTCAGAATCATCAACACGCTCTTGTTTCTGGTCGCTACACCACGCCACCCCCATAAACATTAATGTTATAATATTTTCTATCCAACAAAGTCCGTTTAATTGATATTTAAAGTACATTTCCTTCTTTTATTATGATTTAGATTTGTGTAACTGTAAAAAAAAACATCCGGTACAAAATAACCTATCGAAATATTTAAAAAAAATCAGAAAACTTCTGTTTAATTTATTTTCAATAAATCTGCAAGCACTTCTTGAATTTCAAAAATATAACTCCCTTAGAAAAATTTGTTCAGAACTAATTTAAAGATAATTTAAATTGAATAAACAATTTTTAAAATCTTTAGAGTGGATAATGACTTTCATCCTTATTGAAATTCAGACTAAAATGTTTTCTTCATTCTATCAGCCCAATTCTGAACAGTTTCTGGGAATTAAATTTCCTGGGAATACATACCAGTTAGATAACCCTCCTATTCGAAACATATTTTAGGGGTTTGAATTGAATTTTTTTTATTCTACATTTGATATTGAAAATGTACTAAATTAGCACCGATGAAAACTTAATTTTTTGCGTGCATTCAATGTGTTCTAAGTCCGTCATGCGAACTAACTTAACTGATTTTGTTGAATTAGGCCTGAGAGGTAAAATTAGGAGAAAACGGGCAAAACTAGTGACTTTTTTTACATAAAATTTTTCTTTTTTGAAGTAAAATTTTTTGTTTGTTAACTTTCATCGGAAGGTGTTTTTCAAACTTACATACATATTTAAATGCTGAATTTTTAGTGATCAATTAAGGGATAAAAGTAGAATTTTGTGTTTATGGTCCATTTATACGATACAAATCGTTGTTACGGTATATTTTGGTAATTATAAAAGATAGCACCCGCAAACTTTCCACTTGATTTTTTATTATTAAGGTGCACATAGAGTTATAAAATTAACTCCATAGGAAACTGGAAAATAATATCGATTTAAAACTACTTTGCTTCTACTTCTATTTTGATATGGCCTAATATGTTGACCTGTGCAAAAAAGTCATTTGATGTAATGTGCTCTGAAACTTCTCTAACAAAGTTGGTATTTTTGCAAATATAAGGCCAAAAAATTTTTTAAGACGTTTGTTTTAAGTCGCTGTACCGTTACCAATCAGAAATTCAATTTTCATTTTTTGGTTGTTAGATTCTTTTAGCATTTTGGGTGAAGAGTTTAATAAATATGTGGTTTTTACAAAGATTCCAGGAAAATTTTTGGGTGCGTAAAGCCAGTTTTTTCTTAGTAACAAATTCAATTACTTTCGTTTTTAAGACAACTCCCTTGCAATACTCAAGGGAATTTATTCGCAAAGATTGTCATCACATTCTCCCTTTAGTTGACTTTCATAATACCTACACTTTTCCATGGAGAAAATTGTTCATATTCGAAGTTGAAAAGGGACACATTTCACGAGAAAATTCTTTTAGAATAGGGGAACAGGCAATATGGTAAAAATTCCCAGCGAAATCTTATTCAGAATTGGGCTGTATATACTTTTGCTGGAAAATTACACACTTAAATTTTTTATTTTTAAACTTCTTTTATTATTATTATTTTTTGTTTAATTTCCGGCAATAACTGTATTTTTAATATGTTAAAGATGTCTGCCACTCCAAAACAAAACAAGTAGTTTTTTTTATAATTAATATTAGCCTGAGGCTTAACGATTTAATTAAACAACTGATTATAAAATTGCTCTCCTCATACATTTGTGTATAAGTAGATATATAAAGGCTTCAGCTTAAAAGTATTATTTCGATATTCGTTAAAATGCTTAAACAGGTAAAAGCCTTAAAAATATAAATTCGTATACTTATCGTTTAGTAAATAAAAAAAAAAAAAAAAATATTTTGAAAAATTTTACAGATAGTTATGCTGATATTTTTTGCCGCGATTGGCTTAGCTCTGAAAGAAGAACATACCGATTTTAATGAAATGCAAATGCTAAGTGATCGTGATTTGATAGATGCCTTATACGAATATATCTTTCAAAATGCCACGTATTTCATTTATAAAAATTCCACTGTTCCTATGCCCTCCAAGCCACCTATAACAGTTTTAATGGATTTGTTTGTTACACCACTATTGCCTGAAATTTCTCAGAGATTTGCCACGCTTTTCATACGCATAACGCAAATTTTTTTTCCTCCCATGGCACATCCTTTGGTTGCAATTTACCAACAGTTTATGGATAATTTTTATGCTTGGAGACCAGCGCAGAATATGTCGTGGTGGCTTACTATATTAAAGCCCTTTGCAAATTTAACAGTTACATACAGTTTTACCACAAATTTTCAAGCATCTGGCCAATTTGGTTTGATTTAAAATCGTTACATATTTACTCTATAATATACAAGAAAATGTCATAAATTGTAAAACGATTTTAATAAAGTCTTAATTGTAAGACGATACATGTGTGAGGCACTCGAGCCTAAATAAAGAACAAAACAATAAAGAAAAAATACAAAAGTTATTGAACTTTAAGGGAAACTGTGGAAAATCACACAAATGTAAGAAAAACTTGCAAAAATTATTCAAACCGCACAAAAGTTTCAAAATTCTGTTACTTAATATGGTTGTAGTGTTTGCCTGTGTTTTCTTTTGTATTTTTGTCTATAGCCGGTAGTCTTCTTACGAAAAATATTAAATTTTAACTTTTGATTTTTTTTCTTCACATTTTCTGTCACAAAGTTTGAAATTAAAAGACAGCAAAATATCATATTACAGCGGCAAATCAATTGCCAGACCTTCTTCTTCTTCTTCTTATTTACACAGAATTTATGTGGCATAAGAAAAATAAGTTTTTTGTATAAAATGTTGCTGATAATTATGCAAAATCATTAGTATTCAACGAATACAGCCAGCATTAAAAGCATACAGTGAAATTATAATATTAAATCTCTCTGACAAACAAAATGTTTAAAATTGTAAGTGTGAAATTAATTCAAAACTTGTGTAACAAAAAGAAAGATTATATTTTTTAAACACTTCTTTGCTTCCTTTATTTTAGTTTGTTTTCTTGTCTCTCTTTGCCTTGGCGTTTGCCAAACCTGGCTACATTCATTCAGCTCCTGTTTTAACATCTTATCAGCACACTGCTACTGTACCCATCGCCCATGTTGTGCGTCCTTTAGTATCTGCTCACAGTGTTGTAGCCAGCAGCCCCGTCATTCATGCTCAACCAGCTCTTTTACATGGCTCCTATCACGGCTCTTATGGTCATCATCTTTATTGAAAAGGGTCCACAAGAAAAACAATTTACCAACAACCGCAGAAAAAACATTGGCTCTGTTAATTTAATTGGTTTAAAGCATTAATAAAGAAACATCTTATTGTGTTGTTTTATATTCATTGGAAGTTAAATGGAGTTTTTCTTTTTGTTTTCTTCATATAGGCCCAATTATAATAAACATATTTAACTGAGAATCTTCTTGTGAGAATCATTATGTGTGATCTCTCCTACAGGGAGTTAAAACGCAATAGATGATGGGGGGGCTGTGATAGTATGAAAAGTAATATACCACTATGGCACCTGCGATATAAAGTTTTTAATATAACGTATGAATGCAGACTTTTCTACTTATTTGGAAATCTGGCAAAACTTATTTGAAAATCTAAAATGTTCAAAGCCATACAGACCGATCTGTTAAATCGTGGTTTCAGAGTCAAAAACCTGACGCCCTTGAATGGCCACCTTATTTGCCCGGCCTAAATATAAAAAAATCGTATGGGATGGGTGGCTAGGAATGTGTACAAGTCCGGAAGACAATACGCCACAAAAATGGAATTAATGGGAGGCATCCTATACAACTTGATGACCATTTCGTTGAATTATATTGAAAAACTTTACAATTCCATATCCAATCTAATTTTAGAGGGTATTTAAAACAAAGTCGTTCGCACGCATTACTAAGTATCCTTAATACTGTTTCAAATATAGTATTTAAGAATCAAAATGCTATATAGTTGCTTAAAATACTTATTAAATTGAAATTGAATTGATACCTGATGGCGCTATCCTGATGACCAATTTTTTTAATACGTTCTTAGTATAATTTTTTTAAAAAAATGAATTGAAATACTATCTTAAATGGTACAGCAGTCATTCTTGTTTGATTTGAAAGGAAATTGATAGGAGTGTACTGACAATGCGCAGTGTGTTTTGTGCAATAACTGCTTTTCTACTTATGCAAAATTCCTTATTTAGTATAAAATGGAGCTGCCACGCCCACTTGTGCAAACTCTCCTTGTTATTAATTGGTGATGTGTCCTGTTAATGAAGTTGTTTAAACCAAATTAAGAAACATACCATTAACGTTCTCAAGACACATATATACAAATTCATAGTTATTATGTATGGGAGATTCTACGGCAACTTAACCAATTCCTCCCACTTTTAAAACCAAGTTTAGTAACGGCTTATATTTATATATGCACATATACATAGTATAGAAGATATAGAATAAAGCGAACTACTAAATGAAGTCAATTATGGTGAATATCAGTTAAGTGATCATAGCATCGAAGTCCAAGTGATTTTTCTAAACCTGAATAATGCGGATGAGTCAATATATAAATAAATCTGCTAATTTGATTCCTTTGATCTAATGAAAGCATGCCATCTTATGAACGTCGCTTATTTTGAGACAATTCTCATCAAGGAGTCTTCCCTGACTAAGCAGTTTCAGGCTTAAATCTTCCAATTCAGGAAAACGACCGGGAATATGTTCATTAGAAGGCTTCTCCTCTTTACTATTGCAGCTGCTGCAGTCAATTACTTTGCTCAACTAAATTTGATCAATTTTTTCTGCTTTCTCTGGTGTTAAGTAGTGTCGTCTGACACCGTTATAAGAATTGCCACAATATTCGAATCACACTCACTCCGTGAGGTTGAGATCTCTGAGAAGATCACCGCTTCAATACAGGTTATCGAGGACGGTGACGGCTCGTAAGAGCAAGTATTTTACATGGGAAGTGCTCAACCGTCCCTTCCCCCTCCATTTCGCTACAGCTACGATGGTGGTCTCTGTACCGCAACAATCGGCGAGTGCCCGATAAGCACAGCTATCAATCTAGATACATTGTTTCTGCTATGATCAATTAGCGATCGAGTGCGCTTACGTTATACTCAGGCCAAGTCAGCTTTGTGATCCTGAAGTACCCAATGCCTTCCACTTGCAGTCAAACTGATTCAGATAGAAGTCAAGAATAATCCTCTTGAGCGACTCTACGGGCGATGCCCCCGAGGTTGGCATTTATCTACTCGATGTCGAACCCGCGGGATCCAACTCGTCCGTCCGCTAATTCCCGCAGAAGTCACGGTGAACCAGAATCCAAACAAGGATCGTCTCACAAGAGAGGCTGAGGGCGTTCCATGAGGTCTTCCACTTTCTCACCCACCAATTATGTGAGAGTATGTGATTTAAGGGCAAAGATGGCCGCCGAGTGATGGCCGTCTCTGCACCCTTCCTAGTAAGTATAGGACTAATTATTGATTTGTACATCTAGGGGTTCAAGACTCCAGCGTCTAGTAAGCCACTGTGACTCTCTGAGCCTGATGCTTCATGTTGCTCCTCCAGGTTAATTTCGAGTATAGAATCAGCCTCAAACACCTAGCACGATCCAAGAGATGCAATTTGTATTCGCATATTGATAACGACATCATCGCCGTAAGCCACCGCTCTAGTGCCAGTTTCCTCCAATTCCTTCAGGATTGAGTTGATAACAAAAAGCTAGAGAAGGGGTGAAATAGCCCCACTATAGGGGGCACATACTACAACTTTTTGTAGTTGTCCATAGAAGAAGTGAAAGTCCTTCATATTAGGATTGTATTTACCAAACTGCTAACGCGGCAGGCAGCTTCCATTGCCAGAATACTATATGTCAAAGTGTACTGTATTTACTGAAAGGATCTCTCTTCAATGACCACAACCAGTTCATGTAAAGCCGTCTCAGTTGAGCCGCCGTTAAGACAAGCGTGTTGGCTAGTGGAAATCCCAGCCGTAACGTCCAGCACACCCCGTATATGTAATTTCAGTACTCTCTCGACAGTCCTGATGTCGAGAAACACTCTTAACAGTCGCGACGCGCGGTGACAAGTTTAGAAATGCTGTTAACACTTGCTACTTTGATGTTAGTAAATATGTATATATGTGTAGATAGCTGTGCTAAATATTTCATAATACTGGATACACCACGAGATAACCTTTATAGCCATAATTTCGGACTGCTTAGCTTTTCTTAAAAATTCTACAGATAACGTTACCATGTTTTTGGACACATCAGTATATATCACACTCAGAGAGAAGAAGAATACTATTTCCAAAATATGGTCTATATCGGTGGGAACTTCTCATTTAAGTAGGATTTCAGTATGAGGCTTCCTATCCCTCAGTGTTTGTTATCTAAATAGGCAAAGAAGAATTTAGAGCCAAGAAGAAAAAATAGACTTCGTTTTTATACCAAGAGCTGTGCGAGGTGTAGACGTAGTGGTTGAGCAAAAAGTGGGTACTATACTTAAACAGTGTAGTCATGGCCTAAAGGATGTTGATAGACGCATAGTAATCCTGTGTGGTGTAAAATTTTATATAACGTATTATTATTCGCTTATCATATCAGTTAAGCATGATTGCCTGTTACATCTTTACATTTTTAGAGATGTCTTAAAATATTTCCATTTACGCTGCAGCATTGACGTCTTATCCAGTAGTCATATGTAAGTTGATATTTTACCTCTGTCATATGAAATGAATTGTTTTATAAGATTCTTTCTTCTTTTGCTATGTTTTCATATGCCAACACGTATTTCCTCAGAATTTCACGTGCTTTTAGATGGCAGAAATGGTTTGAATGTCTTACCATTTGCCTTTTTATAATCACGTTTGATTTTCTCTGTCTTCAACGGTTAACTTGAATGAAAGAATTTAAAGAGCGCGCGCTACTACCTGTGTTAACCGTCATTGAATCCTACACTGATATATAGTGTATACATACATATAAAAAGGGTTCTTTTACTTTCCTTTTGTATTAAATTGGAAAGATTTTGTTACTAAATTAGTCAGATGAGAAAAGAAAAGAAAATTTTAATTTTAAGAATTTTTCTAAGTCACATGACAAGAGGGAAGTTTATTTATGATCGAAAAAAAAGTTTTAAAAATCACATATGTTTGGTTTTTGCCGTTGATTTTTAAGTGGGCAGAAATGTTTTTAATGAGAAGAAATATTTTTATTTTAAGAGTAATACATAAATTTGTGTAAATTTGTTCATGGGACTCATCTGATAATTTGTTATAAAGGATGGGATTACATTGCTGCTGGTCAGACAAAATTAGATTAAATGTTAAAGTGTTGCCAAATTACGTATTTGAATCACGTTGCATTCAATACACGTTTTGTTATGCTTATTGTTTTTGCTTGCTTGATGTAGATTGAGCTTAAATAGTTCAGAGTACTTAAAGATAAAAAATTTCGACTTAATGACAATCAAAATTGCATTATCATTGTTCATATGCATACATGATTCAACATCGCTTACAAGAACTTAAAAATCTGATAACTAGTTTTTGTTAAACTTATAAAAAATTACATTCTGTACTTGGAAGTTTTTTGCTTAAGCAATAAGTTCTTATTTAAATTAAATTTTAAATGAAAATTTTGGATTTTAACTTTTAATTTTGTTATTTTAATTACAATTTTTGATATAAGAATTTCACCCTACTTACTTAATATAACCGTTTTTGACTATTTATCATAAAAAATAGAGAATTTACGCAGTATGCAGCACTCATTTTTAGGTCTAAGAAAGCTGTGTTTTTCTGTTTTCGTTTTATAAATATATTTTTTTTTTTGTCAGAAGCATAGTGAGATCATATTACATACTACGTAAGGACGTACATGAGTGATATCGTTTTCACTTATAAAATATAAACAAAATTTTCGCCTTTAGGCAGTAATTTTATTGGAAAATTTTAGTTTTATTATAGTTTATTCAATAAAATAAACCTGTATTGAGTGACGCTAATACATGTTGTGTAATCTCGATATTCAGCAAACTCAAATCTGGT
This sequence comes from Wohlfahrtia magnifica, assembly GCA_023159175.1. NCBI lineage: Eukaryota > Metazoa > Arthropoda > Insecta > Diptera > Sarcophagidae > Wohlfahrtia > Wohlfahrtia magnifica. Next base: position 3,342,294 of record JAKWBJ010000183.1, read on the forward strand.
TTACCCGCCGGGTGCCACGCTCGTCGGAAAAAAGGTATCAATTTCGAACACAATGTGATTATATCATAAAATTTATATATTGGGTATACAAGTTAATAATATCGATTTGGACAACTTATGGCATAACTTTCACATATGGGTTTTGTTATTAATAACACATGTGGTATATTGGAGGGTAAACATCTGTCATTATAATTCAGTATTCGATAGACACCAAAGTTTTAAACACACATTTTTTTCAATTGCTATAATAATGTCGAATTTTGTGTGTCAAAAAATATTTTTCGGGTAAATCTGATAACCTTCTTTCATTTGATGAAAACGGCTACTGAAAGTTATCGATTGTTGGTAAAAGCTTACGGACAACATGCAGCAACTCAAAACTTTTGTAAACGATGGATTGCGGGATTCAAAAATGGTGATTTTGACATAGAAGACAAGGAGAGGCCTGGTCAGTCGAAAAGTTTTGAAGATGAGGAGGTGGAAGCATTACTCGACGGAGATTGTTGTCAAAAGCAAGAACAACTTGCTTTAACATTGTAAGTCACACAACAAGCTATTTCCTTACGTTTAAAAGCAAGGGTCCAATATGAATTGATGCTTGAACGCTAAATAAAGAAATAATTTTTACATCGTATTGTTACTGGTGATGAAAATGGATACGTTACGATAACCCTAACACCCAACACAATTGATTCGTTTGAAGAGAGTGATCAACGAAAAACGACCAGATACGAGGCCTAATTTTCCATCATGAAAACGCTCGTCCACACGTTGCAAGACTGGTCAAAAACTATTTGGAGAACAGTGGATAGGAAGTTTTGGCTCACCCCTCTTATAGTCCAGACCTTGCCCTTTCTTTGTTTCGATCTATGCAGAATGCCTTGACTGGAATACGCTTCACTATAGAATATTGCATTTTTCAAGCAAAAAATCTGGTATACTGGTATACCCAATATATAACACAATATATAACATTTAAATTGTTGTGGTTTTCATTCACTATAACGTAGCGATTTTCATCATTCTTGAAGAAATACGTTCCGATGAAGTCGCCGTCCAACAAATCACATCTTTAAGGGTACATTGACAGCTCTGCACTTACCCATTGAGCCTAAACATATTTTTTGTCGTCACTAAAGATAATTTTTCAATAGAAATAGAATTTTGATGATAAAATACAATGATTTGGAAGCCTTGATTTTGAATTTTTATTAATTTTTTTTATTTTAAATTTCCATAAAGGCTTGTTGCCTATCCAAAAAAGTATTAATTTATTTCTTTTCGTATACAAATTGGTCAGTCACCTTAAAACTTACCTCAATAATCAGTCTATTCTATACCTCTTAATACATTTCTTCTCGGTATTTCTGAGAGTGCAAAGAATTTTCAAAACAATTGAATTAAAAATAAAAACAAAAATTCTATGTCGTCGACTAGACAAACAAACATAAACTGTGTGAGTATCAATACCATAAATTCCACAGTGTTCCATTATCGTTTTAAAAGAATACAAAACAGGCCCACTTAAGAAATTTCCTATGCAATTATTAATACAAAAAAAAAAAAAAAAAAAAAATGTCATTAAACCCTTTCCCTTTTACAAAAGGTAACTGACAACAACTGAGTAAAGCCATATGTAAAATAAAACCTGGTCACTGATCTTCAAGTTTGTCATTGAAGGAATGTCTGAAATATTTTTACTTTAGAGCGATTGACTAGTATTGTCTTTTAAGAACTCATTATTATCATACCCATTATAGGATATATTTTTAATTGTCAGAGGTAAGAAAAGGCGTCAAATTTTAACTTATTAATGCAACAGAAGTATAGGAAGTGGAAGTTTTTTTTCTTAATTCAATGAAAGGTTTCCAAAAGAATATTTTTTTTAACTTTAAAAATTTTTGTGTTTTTGTTTTATTGTTTGCAACATTTCTTTGTATTTTATTTATTACATGGTGCACCAAAAATGAACGATGTCGAGATACTTGGGAAATGATACTACTTTTCTGATAGGTGCTGTCGTGTAGAAGATGGGTCTGTTTTTAAAGTTCTCAAAACACCTCTAAAATCGCTATTTAAGGGTAAAAAAACGATTTCTTGGACCTTCATACACTTATAAGCTAAAAGCTTAGCTGAATATTACCCGCATTTTTGTTTATTTTCGGATTTGGAAAGAAGAAGAAGAAGCAGACCTTTTAAACGATATATATGTCGTCTAAGTAGCCTTGAAGAACCTGGGTGCATTTCTCAAGCAAAAACATTTTGCATCCAAATTTTTCCACATTTTTCAAGTTTATGTGCGTTTTTATACAAGAACCATACTATTAATGAATTAGTTAAGGAATGTTACTAAGTTATGAAGTTATTAAGCTTTTTCAGCAAACCGGTTTTGTTTTATTACTTTGCAAATGTAAAAAAAATATATTTAGAATTTTGTAATAAAAGAATGATTTTTCCATGAGTTGCTTTACTAAAAATTTAATTAAGTCGTAAATTTCCAATCCGTTGGAACCGTAAGTTTCATTTTCTCATTCTCATTTTATCTAAGCTTGAAAAATGTGGAAAAAATTGGATGAAAAATGTCTTTGCTTGAGAAATACACCCAGATTCTTCGAGGCTACTTAGACGACATATATATCAATTCAAAGGTTCATTTTTCTTTTTTCCAAATCCGAACATAAACATAAAATGGGGTAATATTCAGTTAAGTTATTAGCTTATAAGTGCTTGAAGGTCCCAAAAACCAGTTATTTACCCGTAACTCAAGATTTTGGAGTTGTTTCGAAAATATGTTTCTGGCAGCACCTATCAGAAAAATAGTATCACTTGCCATGTATTTTTTTTGTCGCACCGTCTTATCAGAGCAGTAAAATTTTTAAAATCAGTACAATGCACATACATATGTATGTATGTAATTAATACTTACAGTATTATTTTTTTATTAGTGAAATGAAATAAAGAGGAATAAACCGCAATAATATCAATTTTCACAAAGAACTAAATTTTTCTTGTGGCCAAATTGGTCTACAGTGCGGTATGTTGCTAAGAGAACTTAATTCACTAATGTATTGTAAAAAGTATGTGGTTTTCATTAAAAGTTTGCATATGGCCTTATGCAATTTATCAAAAAAAAAAAAAAAAAAAAAAAAAGAATGTTGGCAAGTAATACTTCAATAGCTTATATACCCTACCTATCAATACATAATCTGTGACTTAAAAAAAAACAAACGAAAAACGCACACAGAATTAATTAATTAATTTTTAACATTTTAAGCTCCACAAACTTACTGCGTAAACGTAAATAGGACCTCCTACAAAAAATTGTTTATCAGCTAAGAACAGCTTAACACAAACATTGGTCGGAGTTATTGAAGGTGGATCTACTGTTTACTGCATATATTCCCCTTCCATTCATACATACATAAAAGAAGGTGCTGTTACTCTTCTCCCTAAAAGGAGGTGAAGAAATGAAGAGGAATAACTCTGCTCACCATGGTCAATCATTAGCCTACATAATCAACAATAGACTGTAGGAATCTATAGCACGTAACCTAAGGCAAGGTTAAGCCGGATCTTAAGCTAGAAGTTCATACATTGATTACGTGAATACCCTACTAATTTTCGTTGAGCAATCAGTAGATTGGAGGAATCCTTTATACATATGCTTTATTGATTTCGAAAAGGCCTTCAATAAGGTTAAACATTAGGTGATCTGGCGTGCTCTGGAATGTAAAGAGTGCCGACGAAAATGGTCGATTTGATCGGATAATTCCCGGGAACCAATTAAGGGCTAATATAAATATCCAGACTGTTTTCCGCCAGAGATATACAATAATGAATCAGGTAACAATCAACAATTATTATCGGTTTTATTGTGTTTTTTTTTCGCGGTTCATAATTCGAGTTAGCAACACTGCTTTATTTGACCACCGATTTAACAGCTGATAGTTGCTTGCCGCTGAATTTTGTTTGACATTTCATTATAGATAGACTGACATCAGAGCAACGCTTGCAAGTTGTTGAATTTTTTTAATTAAATTTCCATTTTAAATTAGAATTATAACTTTGTTCGTATCACAATCAGCACACAGTGCGCTAGACAACTGATTTATTCAAAGATACTTTTGGTGGCAAAGATCGTGTGATTTAACCTCATTGGATTATTTTCTGTGGGGTTATGTGAAGTCACTTGTTTACGTCGTTAAACCAGGTAGAATTGAACACCTGGATGTTCACATTAGAAAATCTATTTCCGAAATACAATCACATACGCTGCGAAAAGTTTGTGAAAATTGGTGTTCCAGAATGCGCCTTGGCCGAAATGATACTTAAACATTAATGTCATAAAATTTTCTATTCAACAATCCCTGTTTCATTATATTAAAAATATATTTCTAAATCAAGTCTTATTTTTAGATGGTAAGCTGGAGAACTTTTTCTCTTGCTTGGGAAATATAATTTCAGGCAATGGTGAAGCAAGTGATGTTATAAAATTCCGCATCACATTCATTCTACTTAAAATCCGTTGAAACCGGTGTATGCGGTAAACATTTTATCCAACGCCATATTAAGGGCGACAACAGATTAACTGCCAAGAAAAGGAAGACCTGCTAATGTACGAAGGAGGCTGGCTGGTTGAAGCTGAGGGAGTAGATTCGTGCATGGCGTGAAATTAAAGCTTTAGCATTAGATAAATCAAATTTTAAATTGTTTGTTGAGGCCTTATTTTGCACCTGACTACGGATTTAAATAATAATAATAAGTGTAAGGCTCGTTTTTTGATGAGAACTTCCAAGAACTTTCGGTGTTCCTGCTGGCTTGAGTTATGTTAAAGTTAAATTTCTCAAGAGTTTTTGATGTATTCGCATAATAAATGGGCTTATTATTATTTTGAAAACCAAAAAACATTACCATTAAGCAGTAATTGCTACACGAAATTTTCCACATGACTGACGGAGACAGTTCAAGTTGCGTATTGACTGACATCAACACTTAAACTTACGCAATTAATTGTTTTCTCAGTGTAAACATTTCTTTCTTTAAGTAACTGCTTAAATTCATGCAGTAAATAAGTGGTGTATTTTTTTAATAATTCGTTAAATAGCATCGTCAGAAGAATGACTATGTTTTATCTGTAAAATTTAATGATTACAATACTGTACTGGGTGATTTGCCAAAACTTTCCAAAAGGGAACGTAAATATAGTTAAGAGCTTAGTTATATCGTGATCACAAATAAACTTTAATTACCAATTAAGGGATGTTATGCAATTTCGGCCCTAATTGAGCTAAATTTACCATCCAATAGTACAATTGTTAAATTGCTCAATTAATTGAGTTCAATTTAAAATGCAACCCTGTGTAAAGTAGTCACAATGAAGAGTGACAACTCTTCATGAAGTATGTTTAGTGAGAAGTTACAACTGTATACAGTATGCAAAACAATTCTTCATACAAATTTTCAAATGGCATTTTCATAAATCATTAATTGCAACAAAATAATAATTAAAAAATAATATTTTTATACGATTTTAAACAACAGATTTTATTACTTAAAACAAATGAAAGAGGCACTAGCATTTCGGTTCAGCAGGATAGAACCATTTATTTCATTTTTTTAAATGTCATAAATCGCGAATATGGCAACCAGTAAAATGCTTCATTTTGGCGATCGAGTGAGTTGATTTAAATCAGTCCACATAATAACTTTTTCCATTTGTCTTAGCTTAGTAAACTGTAGACTTTTGCTTTAATTTTACACAGCATTTATAAAAGCTTATCGCATCGGACGACCAAGCTTAATAAATACTGCAATAGGCTCTATCCTGTTGAACCAAATAATTAACTAAAAATTGTGTGCTTCACCAGAAAGGTGAATAAAAAAGTTACCAATACAATGATCTGAAATTAAATTTTTGAGTCATTTGAAGTATCAGCTAGCCGTGTAAAAAAATTTTTTTAACGTTGTGTTTCCGTATTCGAGATTTATGGCACTTAAAAAAAGGTTGTTCTATCCTGCTGAACCGGAGTGCATATTTTTCTTTCAGAAAAATAATTAAATTTTAATTTTTTAGGTTGTATGAATGCGGATTTCGCACACTGTACAATGTCATATGAAATATATATGGGCATAGTCAAAGTGAAAAAAGAAAACAAAAATTTTGTGCATTGATTTGAGTTTTTTTTTTCTTTAAATTTTACACTCTTTTTAAAGTCAAACTTTTATTATTTATTTTATTGTTTTTTTTTTTTTAAATTCGATAATTTAAATTTTCATATGTCCTAGCATTTTCTGCTGTCAAATGCAAATTACAATATTGAAAGCTCAATTAAGATATTAATTGACTCAATTAGAATCATCGTCTGAACATGGTATTATTCCTATAAAAATAGCAACCTTTATTAACAACTATACTTACATATACGAGTACATACAACTTTAACCTATTGAAAGACAATGTCGCAACCAATAATACCAATTTAATTTACTACTTTTGAAAATCTTTCATTTCTTTCGTAGAAACTGAAGTTTGATTTCTCAAAATAATTTAAACGAAAATTTTTTTTCGAATTTTTTTTCTTTTTTTGACAAATTAAAAGGAAAAAAATGTATTTATTATGGAGAATGTTCAACTACCTCTCAAATGTTAATTTTAAGCGAGAAGCTTTTTTTCTGAAACATTTTTAAGACGAAGACCTTCAAGAAAGTTTTCTTGTTTCTACCTGCTGATGATGGTTGAGTATACCACAATGCGGTTAAATTTATGGAGTCAAATTGAACGAACGTACGACTGAAATTGCCACTAAAACACATACAAGACCCACCAGTTAACACACTTACACAGAAATTTAAATGAAAGAGCACAACGACTGAGATGATGGTTATTAAAAAAGTGATTTGTACGCTCGGAGAAATAATGTTGGTTGGAATGTAACACAAAAAATTTGTTTAATAAACAATTTTTCTGGTAAGGTTCTGCCTTTGCATGCTTTTAAATAAATGGAACCTTCAGGTTTATCTAATCAGAGTTTCCGTTTTCGGTATGAGGTGCATCCTTCGTTTTACTGAAAAATCCAACCACGAGAATCTACAATTTGTCTTTTAACTTCAGCAAGCGAACAAGTTTTAAAAATAAAGGATGATCCGACCATAATGTACGGTGTTAACAACTTTATTTGACATTTCTTTGTTTCAATATTATTCAAATTCAACCAAGGAGAGGTACATAATTGAGCAGCGCGTTAAAATTGTTGAAGCTTTCTACGAAATGGGCTTTCTACTCAAAATGTATTTCGTGCACATCGTGATTTTCTTAGTCAGCATAAGCGACCAAATGTGTCCAGAATCGAGAGAATTGTGCGCAAATTTCAGCAAACGGGTCTGTAGGAAATGTGTAAGCACCTGTGCATGCTCGCTCAATTCATTCTGCGGCAGAAAAGCCGCCAAACTTGACTCGTCGTCGTGCCTTAAAATTGAACATCACATGAACAGCTTTGATGCGAATTTTGAATAAAGATTCCAATTTGCACGCTTACATTGTTCAATTGACTCAAGAATGGTTACGCCGAATGATTAGTTGAACAGATTGGTGAATGGCGACTTTACAGAGAAAATCATCTTCAGTGACGAGGCACATTATTACCTCAGTGGATTCGTTAATAAGCAGAATTGCCGCATTTGGACAAATGAGGATCCACAAGTGCTTGTTGAAAAGTCGATGCACCCACGAAGAGTGACTCTTTGTCGCGGCTTATGGTCTAGCGGTGTCATCGGGTTGTACTTCTTTGAAAATGAGTTTGACCAAGCAGTTACCGTGAATGGTGTTTACTATCGCTAGATTATAATGGCTCTTTTGCGCAAGAAATTCAATAGCTGTGTTATCTCGTATCGTGGCGATATTAATTGGCCGCCACATTCATGTGATTTGACACCGTTGGACTCTTTCTTTGGGATAGAGGTATGCCACATAAGCCGTGCCGAGCATTTGTCCGATATTTTATTGTACACATAATTGTCATAAATCCTTCTACCGTAATAAAAAATTTTAAGATAATTTTTGAAAACTTGTTGTTTTATTTAAAATTAACATTGTGCGTTTCGGTTGAACAATCCTCTATAATACAACAATTTATCCCAGCCACCTCACTTCTACTGCTTTAACTAATATTTTGTATATGAGTGTATAAACAATTCGAATGCAATCATAAGGTTCGTTTATTATATTATTTTAAATCATCGTCAAGTAAGTGTGACTTATGATTTAGTTTACGCCATTTACTGCCAGTTTATAACAAGAACACGTGACAGTCTTGAAAGTCACATGGATTATTTACATCATTTCTTATCCGTTTTACGCGTTTATGCGGAACTACAAAGTTTTTCTTAAAAAAAACCAATACCTATACCCACACTCCTACATACATATACTTGTATACAATAAGGTAATTAAAATACATATGTGTCAATTGTATATGTATATATGGGTGAGACTGTTTTACTTCATAGGGTTTATCGTATACATTCCAGAGTGTGTGGTGTATGTGTGTAAATTTAGCCAGTTTTTTCTTAATTCATGTATAAAATATAGGATATTCTTTGTAAACTTGTAGGTGGATATGAATGTCAGTTTTCAATTAAATGACAAAATATCAGATATTGTTTGAATTTATGATTTATACTCTGATTGGACTTTTGATTTGTAAGTTTATAAAATGTATCTGAAAAGTTTTAATATTGCATAAGATATTTTTTCAAAAAGTGCTGGCATTTCTAGGTAATTAATATTTTAATTAATTTCGTGAATTAAGAGAAAATTTGTGTTGCATCTCACCAATTAATTTCTATGGTACACTATTTGAATACCTAGAAACTACCGTTATGTATTTAATAAATGGGCAGGATAATGATCAATATACTTATTTAATTGAATGGAAGAATTGTTAGTTTTTAATTAACATTGAATAGAATAATATTGCTATGGGATTATAATGGGCCATAAAAGAGCAACCGCTGTTTTGTGGGTAATTTTTGGAATAAAATTTTGTTATTATTAAAATCTAATTTGAATCTGAAGTATTTCGTACTGTATAAGAAGCTCTTAGGCTAATGTGAGAAATAAAAAAGGTGCTGACATCGGCAGTGACCATGAACTTATCACAGACGAAATCAAGTTCAAGCTGAAACTTCGAAGAAGAAACATTGGTGCCACAAGCAGAGTTGGCAAAAACCTGGGTTTTTTTTTAAATACAAACCACCGGGTTTTATAACTGCTTACTAATTACGTTCAATTCGAATATTATTTTTTAGTAATATTACGTTGTTCTAGTATTTAGAATGCAATTTTGCACTCTTGGTCGGATCAAGAATGTGTTGTGTACTATGGGCTGCAATTACTTCGTTTGAATCGTGCAGACAGACGTGATTAAGTTATTCTTTTGAATGAAAACGCTTGGTCTCATGTCGTAAAAGTTGCCAAACGATTCTCAGAGACGCTCACATGTTGCACCCGTCGTATTCTCATAACATTGCTCCCTCTGGCATGTCACCGAATCAATGGTTATGAAGAAATATAAGATCGTCTTCAAATTCCATTTTACCACACTAGTTAACAATGAATTTGCAATTAATCAACAAACTGATACAATATATACCGATTTTAGTAAATCACTAGCTACTTAGTCATAAACTAAATATGATGGGCTTTTCACCACATAGTCTAAACTGGATTATTTCATATCTTAAAGATAGAAAACAAAATGTTCTATTCAAATCTCACCCGTCTAAATCTATAAATGTTCTTTCTGAGGTACCACAAGGCAACCATATTGAACGAATGCTTTTCTCCATATTTATAAATGATCTACCAACTGTTTTCAATGTTTGCAGATGATGTAAAAATTTTTTACACTTGTAATAATATCACCCATCACATTTCTTTACAGCAGGATATAAATATTTTTATACAAGATGTAAAGTGAATTTAGTGGAATTAAATTTTAAGAAATGCAATTATATGAGCTTCTATCGGAACTACTGCATTTCTAATACATATCTAATCAACATACTACTGCTAGAATGTGTAAGCACCTTTCTTGCTCGACGCTAAACTTAGTTTTAATCAGCACATAAATTTGATCGTTAATAGAGCCAGAGGTGTTCTTGCCTTTATTGAGCGGTGGAGTAAGGAATTTACCGATCCATATATCTCTTAATTATTATACACATCATTAGTTAGACCTGTACTTGAATATGGTTCAGTAGTATGGGATTCTGTATAGAAGATTCATGTTGATCGCATCGAATCTATTCAAAAACAGTTTCTTTTTGTTACCTACTCTGAAAAGTAGAAGAACAATGCTAAATGTAACTTTTATACTGAATGTTATTAATGGTGAAATATGCTCTGAGTTTCTTCTGAGAAATATGTCTTTTAATATACCACAACGTCCAACACGCTACTTTCATCCCCTCCCCTGATCTACTTAGAAGAATTTGCTTATATCACAATATTCTTTATCAATTTATCGATTTTTCTCTATCTTTGAACAGAGTTAAAAGCAATATTATAACTTTTCTGAAGAGCACATAGTAATAGTTATCACTTTAGAAGAATAATCCAATAATTTCGTTTTTAAAATTTGTAAATAATTTGTAATGACTTCTGTGTAAACTCTTGTTTGTAGACTTATATGAACTAAAATAAATAAAAATAAAATAAATAAAAGTTGTAGTGCCTCAAAAGTCGAGAAGTTTTTCCGAAACGGAAAACACGTAAGCAGTGATTTCAATCATTTTTATTTTGATAAATTTCTTAATTCACTATAATTTTGGAGCTAAAAATAATGGATCAAATAATTTGTATTCCCAATACGTACGAGTAAATTATACTTATTTTTGTTGTAAATAAAATACAAACTACTTTAAATAAGAAACCCATAAGGTTTTAAAATATAATATCCAATAAAATCCGGATGGGTTAAACTGGGTTACGCAGTGGTTTGCCAACCCTGCCAACAATTCACGTATGCTCTGAAGCCTATTTTCTTTTGTAATATTGGAGATTTTTTATGACCACAACTATATGTACCGAACCGTTCTTATATACTAATGATACCCAAAAGCCATAAGTGCCGAATTTTATAGAAACTTTACTTGATAATTTTTTGTTTCTAAATCATTTAAAATTTTGTAAATATCTACAGTTTGCCAAGAAAATCTTTTTACATATTGAAAAAAGCATAGGACTTGACTTTTATCGTTAAATAGAACATGTTTTTTATTTAATTTTTTTTTAATTGTTTGTTAATTCAATTTCATCTAGATATTAGCTAACAAATAACAACAAATGAGAAAAAACAATAAACTTTAATTCAAAAATAAGACAAAAAAAAAAAAAAAACAAGAAAAACTCGAGAGTTTAGTTGTCAAGAAGTTGTTTTTAGTATGGCCAACATTGGCATCAATTATAGCCTAGAGACGCCTTTTCAGGGAAGAACTTAATTATTGCATACATTTACTTAGAATTTTATGCCATTCTTTCACAATAACTACACCTAATTCACCTTGGTTTTTGAGACGGTTCTTGACAGCACTTCTTTTTTAAAATGTGTGTCTAAATTTTCAATTGGCTTTTAATCGGGACTCTGAGCATAAGTGTCCAGTACTTTGTGACAGTTATAAAGAAGCCAAGTTCTTAAGAAAACAGCCTTTTATTTTAGTTTATTATCCTGATAGAACTGGAACTTCGGTTTTCAATTAATATAAAGCTTAAATTGTTTACCACTCTTAATTAAATGCCACTTTAATATGACCAGGTATTAATTTGCATCAATATTGTTCTCAATGAAACAAATTTCTCCCACTCTCTGAATAGATACGCACCCCCAACCCATTACCGAAAGAAAGTTTTTCTTATTTTACAGTTTGAGTTGTGTTTTGACTTTCTAACGCTTTTAAGGGTTTCTTCCATACTCCATAAAAAAACACTTTTATGTTTCTGTGACAAAATATAATCGATAGAGCAAAAGACACTCGCCTTTCTTTGTGTTGAATAGTTAGCAGTGGTTTTCTAGCGCTACTCTATATAAAACAGTCGTTTTTTTTCATGGGAAACTGTTGCACAACATTTTTCTCGGAACTCATCAGAAAGTGTTATTGTGGATATCAATGGATTTTTGTCCACTTTTCTTCGTAACACACGTTTTGTTTTCTTCTAATGTTAGCTTGTTTTTGCTTTTAGCGCGTCTTAAACTTTTGACATAGTTTGTCTTCTTATTGACAACATTTCAGATAATGTGTAAACCGTTTTACCGAACGGGTGACTAATTTATATCCGACACTGTTCTATTGTGAGCATTTTAAAGTCTCGTTAAAACGTTTCAATAGTTACTTTACTAATGAGACAAAACAATAAAAAAATATTTGGACAGCAATATCTACCAGATTAAAAAAAAAACATATATTTTTCATTTTTATGTTCATTTGTTGTTATTGGTCAGTTAATAATCAGATCATTTTGAAATAATAAAAAATATTCAGAAAAGTAAATCAGGAAATCCGTTTTTAATAATAAACTTTTTCACTGTGTAAAAAGATTTTCTTGACAAACTGTACATAAATTAAAAAATGTTATAAAATAATACATTGATGTCAAACAGTCTTTTTTTATTTCATAAGCAGTCTTTCAAAGATTTCACAAATATAGAAATAAATATTTTAATCTCTTACATCTTTTTAATTAACACTCTTCAAAAACCAAATGGCGAATATCCTATAGAGCCATAGAAACCGCCAACTCCACCACTAACATGCTCATGATTATACGAATAATCGTATGGGTATCTCGAGTGGGAGTTATAATAGTATGGCCTCTCGTAATAAATCGATGAAGGCCTTTCGTAGTAAATAGGAGTACCAAATGTTATGCCAGCGGATATTACAGGCACTGATATCACAACGCTCATGAAGCAAATAAACACCAACTATTATTAATTAAAAAAAATTATAAAAAAACAAAAATTAATTATTTTAAGCTGCAATCCACAACAATTTCAACGCACCAATTTGTATAAAACCGACATCTGTAGTATCTATTTCAGGTTACAAATATTGAAAAGTTTTTGTTTTAAGCCAACCAGCCCTTTTATACTCAAAACTTGCTGTAACGACAGCGAAAAAAATAAATACTTACCACACTATTAATTGCAATTCGTTGCTTTAAGATGTTATATGCCATCTGAATGAAGATATAAAAAAATTGGTTCCTTTTATGTTCACTTTTTATTTTTTAACCTTGAACTTGTCAAGAATCTCTGCATCTTTAAATAGCAAATGAATGTTTTTCATTTGAAAAGGTTTTAAAACTACTGTCTTCTAAACGTGTTTTTTCTTTAACTTGACATTATGGCCAATTGTTTGTATCTGTTGTAATGTTTATTACCAATAAAAATGGTATATTTATAGCCTTTGATATGAACAAAAATATAGATTCTTGTTTAGAATAGAACATTTATTTCTGCAAGGTAAGTTGCGTTTTATGTTGTTTCGGCCACTAAAAGTAACAGATAGAAAGAATCTTTTGTTAACTAGTCTTTTATTGTCTACAAATTACAACAACGTAGGTGATAAGGATATGCGATGCTTGTGGCATCGTTTGTAACTCATTTGCAAATCATTTCTGTATCCATGGATTCAAAATAAGAATGGTGGATATTCCAAATCTATCGATTGAGCTGTAAGATTACATTTTACATTACGTCTCACAAAAATATCCCAAGTAGGGTGTTAGTCTGTCAGCTCGTGGTTCGTGTTGTCGATTCCCACCAGAGTCTTTGGTCATTATGCCGAACATATAGGCCTTAGTTCTCTGTTTGTAATATCCGATTATTTTTTAGCAATTTTCTTTTTGGAAACAAAGATTTCGTGTAATATGTTGCTGTCAAACATGTTCAGTTTGGTCTATAATTTAACCATGAATCGTCTTACAAGCGAACAATGCTTGCAAATCATTGAATTTCATTAACAAAATTCATGCTCAAAATGCATGCTTTTTTATCGGAAAATTGTGTTCAGCGAAAACGTGAACAAGCAAAATTATCGTATTTAGTGTGAAGAACAGAAGCATTGATATAACTGCCAATTCATGCCCAAAAATGCACTGTTTGGTGTGGATTATGGGCCGGTGGCATCAATGGGCCGTACTTTTTCAAAGACAACAAAGGCAAGAACATTTCTGAACAGCGAGCGCTACCGCGCGATAATTACGCATATATATTTTTTTTTTTGCCCAAAATGAAAGAGCTGGACTTGGCTGATATGTGATCTCAACAAGACGGTGACACATTTCACACAGCACGGGAAACAATGACCCATTTGTGAGGCGTGTTCGGTGAACAACTTATTTCACGTCTCGAGCCGGTCTATTGGCCGACTAAATCGTGCGATTAAACTCCTTTAGACTATTTTTTTATTTTATTTTTTTTTGTGGAGCTATGTTAAGGCTCAGGTCCATAGAGAGAAGTTCGTTACGGTTGACGTACTGGGAGCTATTATTAGAATTTTAATTATTTTTGTTGTAAATAAACTTCAAAAACCTTTAAACATAAAACCCACTTTTTTTTAATATAAAACCCTATAAAACCCAGTGCGTTGCCAACCCTGCACATAATGCCTGTTTCTCATTCGGCTCTTAGCATTACGCTTCCACGAAATCTTCAAGCCAAAACTCACACCCAGGTACTTAGGCTCCTTCGAGAATTTCAGAGTAATACCAAGCTCCGGTATCTTATAGCGCCTGGCTTTCGCAGACCATTCTCCCTCACACAAGTTAAAAGCGCAACGAGCGATGGTTTTATCAGCTCGCTTAACTTGGAAAGAAATTTTCCCTTAACTGGCAGCACGACACTATCCGCATATTCTACCCCTTGGTGCATAGGAAAACTTTACCAATAAAGCTTTTTGCCGCATCTTCCGAAACACTTTAAATCTCTTCACTTAAGTGACATGTTCAAAACATTTTACCGGTGTGCCTAGCTTGGTGAAAAATATTCTTTTTGAAGACCTACTGCCGCATAAATATTGGTGCAGATTGTATTTAATGTTTTTAAACGAAATTTTAGTTAAATTTTTTTTTATCAAAATCATACCTTAGTTTCAAGTTGAATCGAGTAAACATGTAACTCTTCATTCTGACCGAAAAATGTATCATATTGAAGCTATTTTGAGCCGGCAACCTTTTGATAAACAAAACAAGAATAAGCTGCCTGTAACTCACCCATGTTTTTTTTTTTGCCCTGTTCATATATATACATACTTAACTATCACTCCAGAAACTAATCATTGAAACATCTACTTATTTTGTAGAGTATTCTATATGTTAGTGTTTAACAATCTATAACTATCATATTGTATCATATTGTTGTTTACGATTCCTTAAAAAAATCACACAACACGTTTATGAACAGGTTCTATTCAATTGGATTACATCAACTATCACTCTCCATTTCTCTTTTTCGTTCTTGTTTAGCATTTTATGATAATTATGACAATGAGATAGTATATGTATAGAAATAGTAACATTGAGAATCTATATTTATATTCTACAACTTGTACACTGTCAGTTTGTTGTGTTTGCTTGAATCCATAAGAGGGAAGATATATGGAAATCATATGATGTTGCCTGCCTGCCTGTCTGCCTGCCTGCATGGCTGCTTGCCTGCATTCATATAACATATCAGGTTTTTCGTTTTATATACATTTACGTACGTGTGACAGGTTACAGTACGACCATTAATTTAAGAAGGTAAAGTGATAAGTTTTTGTAGAAAAATAAAATAAAAGTTTATTTTGTAAAAACAAATCTTTATTTCAATCCATATATTTGTATGTATAAACTTATGCGTTCACCTACGTACGATTAAACATTTTCGCCAACATGCATGAACATTCGCTTAATAATGCATGCATTTTATATCACCACTGTCATCTTTCTTTCATTCTTTCTATCTACTCCAGTCACATTATCATATGAATATATGTTCGGTTAGCTGATTGTTAAGGACAGACGATAATTTTATTTTATACCTTCGCAGTACTTTCGCACATTTTCTTTTGTGGGGGATTGACACGTGAAATATTACATAGTAAGTAAGTAAAATCTATTTTTGCTGTGTAGCTCAATCCAAATCGTAAAAGTTTGAAATAAAAAAAATTTAAAAAAATATGCAAAAATGTATTCTAAAACTCAGTTTTTGAAAGTTGCTGATTATACAAGGAATGATGCGATTATGCCATGCTATCATATCTTGTCTTCTTATGTTTTGCTATAGGCCGTGCAAATCTTCTAACAAAGTTTTGTTACACGCAGTGAGAATAGGCTTATGCAAGATGCAAACTTTTTACGAATTCAAATTTCTTGTGAAGTTTTTACGAATTTAAAAGGAAGTTTATTTTAAATTGAATAACGAACTTACGTGATGGAGTTGTATTGTTTTCGTAAAGTATTTGGGTATAATGAAGCATTGCAGTCTGTACAAGTTAATTTAGTTATAGAAGGTGGCGTGGTGTAGTGGTTGGAGTACCCGCATGCAACACAAGCGGTCCAGGTAAGAATCCCTAGTACAGGACATGACTAAAAAATTTAATTGTGGTTCAGCCCCTTCCAGACAAATCCATCTAAAGAAAGCGCAGATAGCATTTCAGCCACTGTTGCCATAATTGACGATTTCTTTGCATTTTGACGATTTTTACTCCTCAAAATACCAAAATGACGATTTGACGATTTTAGGTCATATAATGACGCTTTTTCTTGATCTGCAACAAAATCCCATTTAATAACGAGTATAGTGAGAAGTAGTATAGAAGTATCACTAATAGAAGGCTTTATCCACGCAATTGTAAAAATTATTTTAAATATGGAGGAGGCAACGTAATGTTGCGGACTTGCTTTTCAGCAATTGAAATAGGACCCTTTCACAAAATTGCTGGCATAATGGATCAATTTGTTGCACAAAAACATCTTAGAAACAAAAAGGATTCTATATGCTTTCAGGAATGTTTCAGCGCGATAACGGCAAGAAACACTCAGCGAGGTTAGTCAAAGAGTTCATTGAAGCGAATAGAGTTCAAGCCTTTCTCGGAGTAATTAAGAGAAACATCTCAGGAAGGCGATTCAAAAATTAAAACGAATTCATTGGAAATCTATAAGGTGAATGGAAACGTATCTTGGAGTCCGTACTTAATAGCCTTACTGTTTTCAAGCGGCACAGATGTGGCAAAGTAATTAAAAATTTGTGTTTATCAACGAAATATTAATTAATGCATACCTTTATCTGAAGACCTCGATTGATGTTTTTGATTTTTTAAAAAAACGTTGTATATAAATGTAAATAGACTACCGAAAACCTTTTTGTCCATATAGATATACTTTTAGAAATAAACTGCATTATAAGTTTTTATAGGAATTGTTTGACTTATTTTGCACGACCCTGTATATATTTGTGAATTCGTATTTCAATATAAATAATACTTATTATACACACAACTTATATTTTACATTGTTAGGTTTATAGTTTTTTTTTTTTCTTTTTCAATAAAACAATTAAAATGCAATAAAATTGATTATTTTTATTTTAACGATTTTTTTTTGACGATTTTCAAAAATGGTTTTATGATTTTGACGATTTGTTACAAAAAAAATGCCTGGTTTTTGACAATTTTACCCCTGAAAATTCTGGCAGCATTTATTCAAGCTTATCTCTGGCGATGATGACATATTACGTTCTATTGGGGAAAAATGGCAATGCTAAGTGGAGATCACCACCACCATTTAGCAAGGATTTGCACCACTACACAATCTAATGGAGGCGAACTACAGTAGACTAATTATCTATTTAGCTTGAAAATCAACAGATTAATGAAACTGAAATAAGGCAATAGATGCTTTGTGGAAGGCAAAAAAAGCAGATACGAGGGCGGGTAAATAAGGCCATGTATTTTTGAATGCCACGCAGATTTCTGGATAAAAAATCATTTTATTTTACAGTAGAGTCTCTTTTGAGCGCTATACACTTTGTCTAACGTCTTTCCAATTTTTTATCCCTTTCAACAAAAAAAAAAAAAAAAATATTTGTCGAGGTCATCAAAATAGATATTTGTTTTTGAGGTGATTTCATTGTTGTAGTCAAATCTCTTTCCACTTAGCCATTTCTTTTAATTGGGAAACAAGAAATAGCCACTCAGAGCTAAATCCGCTGAATAGGGCGTATAAGGGAGTAATTCGTAGCCTTCTTTATGGGATTATGACGTGGTAACTGCACATAAGTACAATCTTGCTTTGTTCTGCTAAAAAATAACGATAATAATGTCGATAATAACGACATCCTTCGTTTGTTCTTAAATCCTCATTAAATCGACTCAAAAAGTTGACGTATTAACTATTTCACTCTTTTGACGGTGGTCAATGTAGATTATACCGCGTGCATTGTTACACAATTCCGGCATCCATCTTGTGAAAAACTTTTTCATATTCAAGTGTAAGTAAAATTGAAAACACAGAGCCCTGTAAGATGCCTATGGATTCCACATGATATTTTTCAATTGTTGCGGGTGTAGAGACCTCAGCTAGGCGTTCAGAACATTCGGCAACTTTCATGCTTGTACGGGCAAAACGAAATTCAGTAAACCATGTTTTAACATTGAAATTGATGGTTCGGAATTCAGAGTAAGTTAGTAAGTTTAGCTTTGTGTTGAGTGTTAAATTTTTGCGCAAAAAATTAATGTTTAATGAGCACACGAATTTCTTTTTTTCATGTTTTCCTCGAATTACGCTGTAGTATGCTAGCAATCGCTGTCAAACGGAATCTAAATCGCATAACTTGTTCAAATTTTGACGGGAGTCGAATGACAGAAGCCTGTTGAAAAGAACAGTGTTGTCCTTTAAATTAAGAGAAGGGAAATTCAAAAAGTCGCTGCATACATATAACTTGCCCTCGTAGTTAAACCGTATTGCCAAGTTCAGTTTAGAAGATATATTATTTATAGGAGGCCTAGTAGGGCTTAGTCTAGAAGACTTACATCTAATTCACGATAGACTTGTTGTGCGCTTCCATACTATGTATAATCTAAAATGAGCGGAACGAAACGAAAAAAGTTGGTGTCTCTACAATGTAGTTCTATAAGGTTCCTTATTCCGTTATCTTTTCTGGAAAAATATGTTGCACTTTGTTGCTCTAATTTTTTTTTTTTTGTATTAATTTTTTTTTTTAATTTATTACATCGAAAGGATGCTGTGTTTACCTCAAAATATATTGTCTTTAAATATTTTTCATATTTCCTAATTTTTGACAACGTTTTATGGCAAAGAACAACACTTTTGTCAGTAATGAAAACGCCATTAGTCTTCCCCACATGCCCTACATTTATTCATTCATTCGATTTAACACAGTCAACAAATTGACTGCGTTAATTCAACAATTGATGCGTTAAGTCAATGTCTTATGCTAACAAACAACAATCTGCTACGCAACTGAAGCTCAACATTTATAAAATAACGCTAGAAATCTTTGAAAAAGTGATAAGAAATTTAATTGATAAAATCGTAGTAGTCATTTGTAAGATATTATTTCTAAAACATAAATTCTATAGAATTTAAAGAGGGTTTTAAAGTTTTGTAAGTTAAAAATGTGAAATTCCATGTCTTATTATATTTTTTAATTATTTAGCAGTAAAATTTGAATGCATTGAAATTGAACTAAATTAATTTGAAATTATTTACACACATACCTACATGCGCTAATTTGCTTGTTTTAATGTAATTATTTTTACTTGTTTACTGCATTAGAAATGTCATTTTTAAATACTATTAAACATGATTGAGCTGCAAATGTTTGATTTCTTTACTAAACACTAGTACTGCTCAAAAATTCCATTATGCCCTAATTTACATTTTAATTTATTAAAAAACGTTGCAAACAATCAAAAAATTTCCGCATAATGTGACCATTTTATTAAAGAAAAATCACAGAATATGCTTTTCTTAAGAAAAATGGGATTAAAATTATAAAACACATTCACACAGCCAGCAAAAACGCAAAGGAAATTTACAGAGACACTTAAAAGGCAAAAAAGCAACGAAAAGTTGAATTGTGTGAAAATGAAAAGTCACGTTGAAATATTAAACCTTCACAGCAGCAAAACTTTAACACTGATTTGAAGAAAAAATGGGTAAAAAATCAAACAGAGACTAAAAACCAGACAAGAATTAATATCGTCACTGCCTGAATATTGCCGCAACATTTACTTATACTTTAAAAACAGCGGTTTTGCAACATAATGAATCAACAGGTGTTTTCCTTTAATTTTCGTTCTCTCTTTTTTTTTCTACCACCCCTACCACCACCACCACGACCACCAAATAAATGAGACATCAAACCTTCTATATACCGGAAGAAGAAAACACATGTTTTTTGGAGTGCAAAAACAAGTGTTTCGAAAATGTTTTTCGTAAAAGAAAGAGAAAAGTTAAAACGTCGTCTTGTTTTCCAACATTATGCCAGTGAATGTCACAAATCACGTTGTTTCGTTTAAGGACAAACGAAATATACTAAACGGAATTGTGCTACAATGCCTTACAAAAGAAAAGCGAAAGCTTCGATTTCATATCCTTCGTTTTCACAATAAACACGAGTATGCGCCTTTAACTGCAGGAAAGCTTTACACGAAGGTTAGCTTAGAGCATATTGAAGCGGCCATGGATTTAAAGCTATAAAAGCAAATGCTCTCACATACAAAAATGTTAGTTCTCTAGCGGACTGCAACTATTACGGTTATACTTAGCAAAAGAATAAAAGAAATATTTAAAAACGTTAAAAATTTCATAAACAAATAACGGTTTTTGAAAAGAAAAACAATAAATATTTTGAATTGCAATTTGCAAAAATAAAGTGAAAATTAAAGAAGAAAAACTCCTTAAAATTGAAAAGAAACTAAAGACATTATTAAAAACAAAGTGTTAAAATTTGAAAAACAAAATTAAAAACAAAACTCTGGATTATAAATATTCAAAAATGGATACTCTATCACCACACAAAAATTCAAAACAAAGCAGTTCCAGTAGTTCTGGCTGTTCAGCTTCTTCCTCTACCACGGATATTAAAAATTCGTATAAAACCCAAAAACTGGATAACAAACCAACAGGATTACGTTCCCGGTCCTTTTTGCATTGCCTAAGCAAACATTTAGGACGTCATTTTATACACCATCATCCACATCACCATCATACGGTACATCAAAATGGCCAAACCATTGTCTACAATAGCCAGGAAGAATTGAGATCTTCTTCGACAGACTCATTTTCCTTAAGTTATGAACGTAATTCTCGCTTGGATGGTTTGCTGCAGCAACACTGCAACAACTCGAATGGTACTGGCACTTCTAGTTTCGATATCAGCAGTGATGAAAGGACTTCTAGAGCTTCGTCAACTTCGGCCTGTTCCCGTTTCTCGCCTGAACAAGATGATATGGAAACTGCTGGCTCGAAGAGTTACTCAAACACAGGCAAACAACATCATATTTATATTTCGACCACCATCTATAGACCCTCCAGTTCATTCGATTGCCAAAACGATTTGGAAGAGAACTTCAGTGAATCTGAGGATAGTGGCAATTCGAGCAGTGATGAGAATGCTGAAAATATTTTCCCCGAAAATGTTAACAACCATGATAAAAGCAAAACTGCAGCAGATACCAATTTAACAGCAGCCTCAGCCAAGGGTTTACATTTAAGTCGCATTTCTATTACCTCCTCGGTGAAGAGTATTTTCCAGCATATCTCCTCAGTATCGGCAACATCTACACGTTCGCTATCCTGTTCCAGTACGCCCCTAAAAAGAGTATGGGATTCAAAATGTAAAAAATCCAATTCAACACCAAACAGCAGCTCAAACAGCAGCAATAGTTCAACAACAAATTCCAGCAATAATAAATCAATTAAAACCTCCATAAAATCTGCGAAATCTACTACATCGGCCACAAGTTCATCATCATCATCTGCCTCTGCCAAGAAAACCGATAAGAAAAATCAAAGCATTTTAAGGCCGCCCGTAAACTATGTGTACATGAAAGGCATGTCTGGTTTATACTCAAGAGTGCCGCGTTATTCGGTCTGTTGTCCCTATGGCACACAACAGTGGGCTTAAGGACTACAGTAGAAATCAAAAACGAAAATCGTTTACTTATGAGAATAGCACCAAATATTATTATTTTGTTTTCTTTTTTCACAATAAGGCTTAGAAATATTAAAAAAAAAATAATGTAATAAAGACAAGGACATGTTTGAAAATGAAACAACAAAGAAATGTAGTGCCTAGAACGATTACAAAAAAAAACAATCTTTTTATTAGAAATGATTATAAAGTATAATAAAACAAAAATAGGGATTCATTTATATTAATTATTTAATATCCATTTATTTGTTTAAAACAAAAAGAAAACCAAGTTTTCTTTAAAAAAAGATAAATATTAAAATTAAATATGAAAATATTAAAAATTAATAAAATAAAAGGACAGCACAGGCACTTTATAATCACACAATAATTACATTTAAATTACTTGAACAAATACAACAAAACCAAGCTGTAGAACATAGAAATCCTTCGGTTAAAAACTAGAAACATTTCAAAGCAAAATAGGTTTTTATACCTTCACATATACATAAATATTAAAAAAAATATATATTTTTGTAAAACAAAATTAAACAACAAAATAATGAACAGCTTTTTAACTAAAACTTATTCTCTATTATTATTTTTATACATATATTTTTTGTTTTTTTTTCAACAAGAAAAAAATTTATATTTTAATATCCAAACATATCCTTAAACTTAATTTCTTTTTTAATTCTTCTCTTAAATTCTTAAGTGATTTTGTATAGTAAAAAAAATCTTAAAATATCTCCTTATAAACCTTGTAATATTTGTATATACATTTTCTTTTTATTTTCTAAACTTTAACACGAATTTATTATAAAAAAAAAAAAATTTTAAAAATTACTACAAGTAAACCAAAAAAAAGAAAAATTAGCCAAATTTATTAAACAATATTATTATTATAAAATAGTTTATTAAGTAATCTTCGTAGTTATAAAACCAAAAGAAATTATTTCGTTTTATTTTTCTATCTATAGCTTTAATTATTTATCTAAAATTTAAGAACTAAATTTTTAAGTAAAATAATTTAAAACAATAAAATCAAATTATTAAAAAAAATTATTAAAAAGTTTTTTACTTAATATTTATACAGTTACTTGTCAGCGAGAGAATAATTGTTTCATATCGTTTCCGATACTTTGCATACCCCTGGTCTTAGCCCTAAGCAGATTATAACATATTTTTTCACTTGGAATTTTAGATAATTGTGTTTCCTAAGACTTAGCTAAGTGCTAACATTTTGAGTTAAAGGGCAAGACAAAAAATTTTAATATTTATTAGCTTGAGAAAGACATTAGAAGAAATAATGGAATTCTTTTTTGATTTCATCTCCCTATCTCAAGTTCTTATTTTGATATTTTTTCTAAGCTCAGATATTGACTGAAGTGGGATAATGAGATTATTGTGGTTTTTATTGGCAGAACACACAAAATACACAAATGTTGCGATTACACAGTTAAACCCATTGCATGTTGGGGCAGCCCGAGAACATATTGGAAAAAAGTCCGTTTTAAAACATGAGAATTGAGGAAAATTTTTTATGTGATTTATTAGCTTACACTTTTCTTAGCTTTTTATATAACTTTGAAACTTAAAAAAAACTATTAAAATGTGCTAATAATTGCATGATTTTTTTATGAGCTGCTTTCCTTTTTTTGACGCGTGAAATATAGTCTACTTTTTGTTTTTGTTGCCTAACTTTAGTAGTTATAACAGAGTTTTGTCTAAATTTTCTAAAAATCGCTTGATTTTTTCATAACTTGATTTTTTCATAAGTATGGAACTTAATTCAGTCAATTTTCAAGGGATCTTAAAAAACCAATGATACTTGGTATTCATAACTAAACGTACTTTTCTAGCGAATTCATAAATAACACGATCCCTATATAAAAAACATTTTAAAATAAACGGGATGAAAAGTGAGTTTGCTTAAGCAATGTAGACAGATTTCACAAGTTTACCTAAGTAGGGTATATGCCATTTAAAAAGTCTATTCTTGTTCTTTCCACATCTTCTAAACGTCGTAAAATCGGTTAATATTTAGTTATTGGCTTATAAGTGTTTGACGGTACAAAAAACCGACATTTTACCGTAACTCAGGATTTTGGATGTATTTTGAAAATTATGAAAACAGGTTCTTGCTCTACTCGACAGCATCTTTAAATAAAGGTATCACTTCCCCGGTGGTTTTACTTCATTCATTTTTTGCCATAGTTTTTTTTCTTGTACAGTTTTTTTGACGCGTAAAAGGTATAGTACCTTTTCTTTTTGTTGTATGACTTAAGTTGTTGTAAAAATTTTGTTGTTTTTTTTTATCGATTTTGTAAAACTGTAAAAAAATATAAAATGTTTAAATTCAGCGTATTTTAAGAGACTGAATTAAAGGCTTAATTCCAGATAATATGGTTATACAGTTTCTTTTGACGCCTACAGTATGTGTCGTTATACTAACGCTAAATTAAACCACATGAATTCAGATAAGACGTAGGACCAGTTTAAAAAAATCTAGTTTTTCTTACCAAAAAAACTAAAATTTCATATTTCAAGGCTTGGACCTTTTTCCTGCAAGGGTTCGCGTATTTTGATATGGGTTGTTTAGTCCAATGTGTGCCAGCGCTACCCACCAGAACGTTTTTTTTTTTTAAATTTCAGTCCTATTTTATTAGAATTTTTGTTTTGTTTTATGCAAGTAAATAAGACAATTGGGATGTGACACTATTTTTCTGATAGGCGCTCGAGTATAATAAGAATCTGTCTTTGAATTTTTGAAACACCTCCAGAATCTTTAGATACGGATAAAAAAACCGGTTTTTCGTACATTCATGAACTTATAAGCTTATGATTTATACAAATTTATTCTAATTGATTTATATTTCGTTTAAGTAGCCTTGGGAAATATCTCTGTATATCTCAAGCAATTGGTAGAAGATAATTAAAAAAGTAATTCCAATTTTAAGACTACATAGACATCAGCCAAAGCCTGGTGGTGGTAATTGCAATGATGAATGTACTTCCAGATTATTTTTTAGGCAGCAAAAATATCTAGGATAAATGTCGACCTAATAAAAAATATATCGATTGGGCTATCCATCGGTTTAAATGTGAACCAGTGGTTATTTCTAATCTGGCAATACTTATGTCATTCTATTCTGTCACAAAATTTGGTATATTATCTGCACTGAGCGAAATGAAACGATTTACGTTTGAGCAACGTTGGGATTTATTAAAAATCTAACATCATATAAAATCATCTTTTCGGATGAAGCTCATTTTCATCTTGGTGGGTACGTTAATAAGTAAAAATGACGTATTTGGGGCTCAGAAAGCTCAAATGACGTCTTACAGAAGCCAATGCACCCATTACGAGTGACTGTTTGGTACGGCTTGTGGATTGGAGGCATCGTGAGATCGGCGCAATTATTACGGTCAATAGAGACACCTATCGCACCATGAAAACCGATTTTTTCATGTCCGCTCTTCATTGTATTGATGTGAACGATGTTTGATTTCAACAGGATGATGAAACTTGCCACACTCTCTCTCATGCTACAATTGATTTATTGCGTTAAACGTTCAATGGCCGTTTAATTAGCCTAAATATTGATGTCAGTTGGCTGCCCAGAAGTTGCGATCTTTCACCATTGTTTTATTTTCCGTGGGGCGACGTAAAAGACAAATGTTATGCCGACAAACCAGAGACAATTGAGCATTTGAAGACCAACATTCGTGTTGCCATTGCCGATATACGACCCCATACACTCGAAAAAGTTCTCGAAAATTGGTCCGATAGAATAGGGTACTGTTAGGCCTGCAGTGGCAGCCATATGAATGAAATAATATTTCATTTCTGATCGGAACAATTGTACTTCTTTTAAATGGCCTACTCAAAAGATCGGCCATAAAATGTTTCTAAAAAGTAGTGTTTTTTTTTTTTGTCAAATATTTGCCAAACATGACCGTAGCTTCACAAAATCTGCATAATAAATATTGTACTTAAGGAGTATTACAAAATTGTTTCTTAGATACATATATTTGGATATGGGGAAGCTTTCTCTTATAAATATGCTTAAGGATATGAAACTTTGTTTTCTTTTTCTTACCCTATTTGCTGCCTATTGTACAACACTCTACTTTCAATTATCTTTATCTTTTGAGATACCCGAGATTTCCACAAATTACTGTCAATATGTATGTGCAATTATCTATTTAATAATCTATCCAAAACGAAAATATTGCAACACTCCAATAACTTCTTTTGCTTTACCTTGGAAAATTTTCGCAATATGATCAAATAATTGTAAGTACAATTCTGTATAAATAATTTGCTAAAAGTGTAGCAAAGAGATATGTTATGTTATGTGTACATTTAACCTTAACACATTGACATCCTTTAAAGTCAGATTAAATGCATAAAAACACTTATACTTGCACTCACACTCGTTTATAAATTTATTGTTGTGTGTCAAGGATACAGCATCAGACAAGGAAATTATCACTTTAACCTTTTGTGATTACAAAACAAAGTGTTATTCATTATAGAGACACTATCTCTCAAATGTCCTGCAAACATTTCAACAAAAGTTTTCCTTAATTTGAAGATAAAATGATATCAAAAAATTGGTTAAGAGAGACGGACAACTGTTGGAATATGAAAAGAATATGTTGCATGTGCATTGTATGTGCATTTTAATTGTAATGGTAAGCAATTTTTTGAGAAAATCTAAGTGAAAATTTTGACTTCAAATTCGAATATACTAATTCTTCATATAAACGAGTATTTTGTATAGGATTAAGACCTTCTTATGAACAGGTATTACTTATAAAAAATTAAATTTAAAAATATTTTTCAAATGGTTGGAATTGTAACGCTTTTGCTTAACAATTATATCCAGTAAATATTATATACCGTTCCTCATAGACAGACCATAACCATTACAATTCTTTAACAATTATTTGAAAAAGCAAATATTCCTTTGAAAATTTTATTCAATTCTTATAAAAAACCAAAACAATATGTCTTATATTTACCGATATGGCTACACATGCAGACAAATAATACTGACAATAGAATTTCAAACAATCTCAAGTTCATTGTATCCGTCTATCATCATTCAATCACCACCCTTTTCAATCAATCTCACCGTACTATGAATTTCTTTATACTTAAAAACAAAACAAAATTTTTTTTGGAGTAATTTATGTAGAATCATGTAGAAATTGAAGAAAAGAAAACAAGCATGCAAAGGGAAAATATTTGTAAATTTTTTTTTAGAAAAATATTATAATTTTTTTTAAAGGCCTTAAGAAACTTTGGGATATATACAGGCATCACTTGAACAATATGTATAATTGGTGCTATCGATACTTAAAACTCATATATTATGGAGATAACAAAGTACATCGTATGATTACCCTGCTACTTAAGGCTGACTGACTATCCTACAAAATCGTACAATCGTACGACAAATAAAAATCTGATAGATTCTGTTCTCCATGAGAAAATCGAAAAAAATGTGTGATTGGATACCACACCGTCATACAACAAAGATGTAAAAACATACTACTTAATTGCTTCACAAGAAGCAACTCTGATCTCACAGAAAAAACTACTTTTGTTTTTGAAAAATTTCAAAAGCTTATCAAATCTGACACACTTGTCAAAAAAATTGGTCACACATATGCACTTTTTGTCCACACCATCACACTTTGTGAACATACATACAATTTTTCACATATCGAACGACAAATCTGATAGTCAGTCATGACCTTTAGAATGTGAAGTAAATAATAAATTTAATAAAAACAAAATATAGAATTTATTTACGTGGCTCAATTTAAAATTAATTTAAGTTTATTAATATTGTTCGAGTAATTCAAAATCCGTGCTATTCGCGACTTCAAGCAATTCAAGTACCTTGCAATTGAGGGATGCCTGTAATTTGAAAATACACATTGTTTCAGGTCTTAAATACAAATAATATATAGAACTTAAGGCAAATATTATGATTTCATAAAATTTGTATTCAAAATAAATTCGTTAAGAAAAAAATGCTAATAGTAGGTCAAATGAGGTTACATGGGTCACCCGTGGCTAGCGAGTATCGTCAGAGGCCAAGAAAAAACCTTGATCTCATCAATGACCCAAAGTTAGACATGAAAGTGATTGAACAAAATTAACGTGATTCGTAACTAATGTATTCTTAGACAGTCCAGATCATGGGAAAGACGTGTACCAGATACCTTCATCCATGCTCCCCTATAGCAGACCAGTCACAAAGAAGATGTTGTACCGAACCCCCTCTTTCTCATCGTTAGCTCATACAGTAGCCCTAACTTGGGTAACCGATATCCTCCGATACACAACTAATCGTACAATGCCCAGTAAGTCTGATCGACTTCCTTCCAAAAGTGACAAGAGCGGAGCATATCGGATATCCCGCAAGTGGTAATATTAGATCACCTAACCTGCTCAACCCCACTCATCTATCAATTTAAATAACGCCGCAAACATGTACAAGAACCACACTTATATGTGATCCTTTAGTTGCGCAACCATCAGCAAAATCATTCCCTAAAATGCCCATATGAATCGGGACTCATATCATTACGATATGGTGTCGCTCAAGTTCGGACTATGATCGAATACAGGAGACACTTCGACCTAACTACGTTGGAACTGGGAGCATCGATCGATGCAAGACTGTCGACGAAGATATTAATATCCGATTGTAAGTGGACCTGTCGATGACGTAAACTTTGGTCTGGAAGACAATACAGTCATTGGTTTGTCGGAGAGAGACTGAGAGTCCAAGTTCATCTCAGTAAAAACCCAATCCTGTGCTCGCCATTATCTTCGAGCCATCTGCATAGATTAAGATCGTGTCGCGCACTAGAACAACTTTCTCAGCTCAATGGTCACTAGTAGGTATTCTATTCAGGGTAGGTAATTGTAAATAAAACAACAAATTTTCAGAGAATTATCTGAATATATTTTATTGTGATAGAAGGATCTATGACAGGTATGTTTTAAACAAAATATCGGCCAAATGTTTGCCACGGTTTAGTTGGCATATCTCTATCCGTCGGTTCATATTTCCAATGACTTTGATACATAGTTGAGGTTTAATGTTCTTAATGTGCCGCATTATCTCATCATTTAGCTCTTGAATTGTTCTTAGCTTATTGACGTAGACTTTTTTATTTAAATATCCCCAAAGAAAGAAGTCCAACGGTATCAAATCACCTGATCGTTGATGCCCAATAACATCGCCACGATATGCGATAACACGGACATTGAACTTCTCGCGCGAAAGAGCCAATGTTTAGTTGTGTGTGTGGCAAGTGGCACTATCCTGTTGGAACCACATATCGTCCAGGTCCATATTTCTGGCCGTTATCATCTTGTGATAGCGAATACGGTTCACGGTAATTGCTTAGCTGACTTCATATTCGAAGTAGTGAGGTCCGATGACGCTGCCAAACAATAAGCCGCACCAAACAGTTACTCTTTGGGTATGCATCGGCTTTTCAACAATCAGTTGAACCTTGTAAGTGTGTATATTTAAATCTTTATTCCAAATTCACGTCACTGACGTATTTGAGATGTACAGTTGTTAGGCACGGCGACGAGTTGAGGTTGACGGCTCTTTTGCCACTCTATCGCGAGCAACAGCAATGTTTTTCGCAAAACTGGGCGAGCATGCACAGGTGTTTCCACAGACTCGGTTTGTCGAAATTTGTGCACAATTCTGCCCATTGTGGTCGACTATGTTGATAAAAAAAAGTGCACGAAATGCATTTTGATTTTCGTAAAACGCTTGAACAATCTCAACGCGCTGCTCAATTGTATACCTTTTCATGGTTGAATTTGTCAAACACTGAAACAAAGAAATGCCAAATGAAGTTGGGCGAAAAACATCGTGCACTATGGTTGGACCACCCTTTAGTTCTTTGTTTAAAAGCACGCAATAAGCTTATCGTAGCTTAAGCGTAAGTTCTCTTAATTTGATACATTGTTTTTGGATTCTTTTCTCAACATAACTTAACCTATGCCGATTTGCTGTTCCTGTATTTTCAACAACACTCTCATGCCTTGTTTTAGTATTGTTATTTGAACGGTTGGTTTTTGGGCCTCCAGTGTATATAGCGCAGAGTTGGCAACCCACTGGATAACGCAATTAAACCCACCCGGGTTTTACAAATTCATTCGGTCCGGTTTTTAGCTCAAAAAAGGTAATGAATTACCAAGTTTGTCAAATCTCTGCTTACATCTTTTCCCCACCTATTAGCCAATTCCCAAATCCCGTTTCTCGCCCTTCGAGGCACTCCAACTTTGAAGCCGATTTTATATTTTTTTTTTTTTTTTTAAAGTGATTTGGTTGCATGGCAAAAGATATTGTATCCGTCGAAACAGCCTATGGCAGAAGGAGCAATATTCAGAAAATACTGCGGGTGCGGCATTTGATCGTTTCAAATTGTTTGAAACTTCTGCTACGTAAGACCGATCGTTTTCATGCAAAAGAATAATCATGTTCGTCTTTATTTTCGGGCCGTTTCTCTCATAATTCATGGTTTAAAAGAAGTAATTGCAGCTTGCTCCGATCATAGAGTTTTATAAACTCATAGGGCACAATGCCACCTTGATCCGACCGAGAGTGAAAAATTTCATTATAAATACTAAAATAATAATTGTACTAATAAATAAAAAATATTATCGACCTAAACGGAATTTGGAAGCAACTCAAAACTCAATAAATCAAAAAAAAAAAAAAAAAAATCATCAAAAACCCCAAAAATATCCAGTTGGTTGGGCTTTTTAAAAAAAAAACTCAGGTTTTTGCCAACCCTGATATAGCGTCGCCAAGTAACTAAGGTTTCCTTGAGAGTTGACGAAGTTAAAATACTATTTAGACGACAAGCTGCGTTCGTTAGACTTTATTTTTTTGGGCAGGATAACTACACTTCACTGCAGAAATGCTGATAAATTGAAGTATTGCATTAATTTTAGGATACCCTTTTGTATAAAATTAACAAAATAGTAGAGCAATTCTTAGCAATAACCAAAACTGCTTCTTCTACTATGATTTAAATATTCCACAAAATATGTATTTATTTATTTTTAATCAATAAAATAATATTGTACAAATACCTCTTCAAGATTTGTCTATGTAGACAATCACTCATGGTTTGTTTTGGGTTTTTTGTTTAAAGAAAATCAAACCCTTTAATGTTGAACTACTGGAGTTCTCAAATATAACGCAAAATGTTAAATAAACATAAATTTTGAAAAATATATACTATTTCGTCTATATTATGCACTAAAAGATTGCAGATGTTCAACTGAAACAATAAAAAAATTATATTTTGTTTACCCCTTTACTTAAAACCTAAAGCACTTTAATGAATAATTCACTACAAAATATGGGCAATGAACTTTGTAGGCATTTTGGTTTTTATTTATCAAAAATGGCCGAAATATTTAACAACTTATTTCCTGTAGGCCCTTTTAAAGATGAAAAATGCAATAGATGTTTATTATTAGAATTTAAAACTAGAAATTTTCTACTTTCAACCCTTTTCTTTGATAAATTTCTGTCTATGAAGGACATCATAAATAAAAATGTTAAGTTCAGGACATCATAATTAAAACTGAACAAAATTTGCTGTGCCAACTTCATAAAAATACACACACAACTGCAGGAGTCAACTAGCAAACTGGATTATTTTCATTAAATTAAATAGAAAATATTTATCGGTAGCAAAATTGTTTAATTTATGTAAGAGGACATTGACTTTTTGAAATCTTCTTTTGAGGTTTTAACCCTGATGTTAGGTTTGAACCATTTTGATAAATTTCGTTCATGATTTTTTTTTGTCGTGTTGCTTTTACTACGGAACGGTTGAATACGTCAACTTAAAACGTTAGCTCAGGTGGTATTTTTATATTTTATTACTTTTACGAAATTTTTTGTGATCTATGATGTAAAGGAAGATCACAAAATAAAAAGTTACAAGTCGTAGGCAAAGGACCATTTTGGTCTCTTCAGGCTTATCGTTTTATTTTTATGAATAAAACCTACAGCTAGTGCAAAAATCAAGTTTTCCTAGCAAATTAAGAGCAAATTATTTTTCTTCCTTAGGTTTGCAGCAGCGCTTGTCACTACTTTCTAACAGATGATATTTTGGGTATACCGCCAGCCGACAATTATGTTGTTACGAAAATAAAAATGCCTAAAAAGAAAATATACCACATCAAGACTGTATGGTTAGATTTCAGCTATAAACTTTATTGGTTTGTGTCAAGGCTCTTGTGTATCTATCACTGCCATAATTTCTGTACTATAAAGAGTGCTACCACATGTTTAACAATGTTGCCAGTTAGATTTATTTTGATGTATTATAATTTAACATCTTTTGAATTAAACGTAGATAAATATAAATTTGTCGTAACTACAGGAATATTCGAAATTGAGAATGACTTTCTATGAAAGCTGTCGCATTGAGTTTAGTGAGTTAGTTGTCGTCTAGCAGTCATAAAGTAAAGTCGTGTTCAGGAGTAAATAAAAGTGTTGTATAAACAATTATTAAGTGCAAAACAAATAAATTGCTGCATTAAGATAAAGTAAAGAAATAAAAACTGTAAACAAACATTAAGGTGGTGCTCATTTTATTTTTACGCAATTTAAAAGAACTCAAACTATTTAAAAAGGTTGAAATGTATCAGTATCAATATAGCAGTTTTATTGAAAGCATATATAAATGAGTATAAAGAAACTTTTTAGAAAATAACCATATTGAAGAAATAAATGTGTTCTTTTCTTTTAACTGTACCGATGTATGTCAGCTTTCACTCAATAAGTTTTTTCCTAATTCAAAAGATGAAATAAGGTAATCAGAAGTGATATTTTGACCTTTCAAACCTTCATTAAGACGCAGAAGACCGGCTCCACCTAATTATGTTAATTTCTTAATTTTTCCAGTTATGGTTGGACTTTCCACATAAAGGGTGGGCCATTTAAAAGTTTAAATTTAAAAATGCAATAAAACAAAAATGGTTTGAAATTTTGCCAAATTTATATTTTTGTTGTGAAGTACAATTGTTCCGTTTAGAAAAGAAATATTTTTCAATTCATATGGCTGCCGCGGCTGGCCTCACAGTACGCCATTCGATCGGACCAATTTTCGAAGACTTCCTAGTGTATGGGGTCGTATCGTTGTTATGAAATAGTTCAACGGTGTAATATCGCAGTTTTTTGGTTGCCAACTGACATCATCATTTCGGCTAATTAAATGGCCATTAAACGTTTGACACAATAAATCGATTGTAACATGAGATATGTGGAAAGTTACACCATCCTGTTGAAACCAAGCATCGTTCACAACAATACCACTAAGAGAAGGCACAAAAAATCGGTTATCATGGTGCGATAGGTGTCTCCATTGAACGTAATCGTTGCGCCGTTCTCATTTTTAAAGAAATATGTGCCAATGATGCCTCCCCTCCATAAGCCGCACCAAAAGACAACTAATAATGGGTGCATTGACTTCTGTAAGACCACGTTTTGGTTTTCTGAGCAATTTTGCTTATTAACGCACCCATCAAGATGAAAATTAGTTTCATCCGAAAAGCTGATTTTTTGATTGCTTTTGCAATATCGAACCAATTGTCTTTGTTTTGAAAATAAATTTCCTATAAATTTCCAACGTTGCTGAAGCATAAATCGATTCATTTCGTTCAGTGGAGATAATATACTGAATTTTGTGACAGAATAGAATGACATAAGTATTGTCAGATTCGAAATAATAGCTGGTTCAAATTTAAGCCGATATAGGGCTCACCTTATATATCTAACATTAAATTGACAGCCAGGCAAAATTTTAAGTTACTCTTCGCATGTTCTGAGGGCATTTATTGTCTAAGAGAACAACAATCTCCTCATAACAGTTGTAAAATATTGAAAGACTAAGTTTTCAGTTGCCCCAAGTATCTCGAATAGCAGCGAACTTATTATTGCTCTGTATTTGCCTTCCGGCTATAGCATCGCCGAAGCAAGAAGCAATTAAAGTCATGTAAAGGTTATCCCCGATCATTATTTCGTGAAAAATAGGGTGACAAAAACGTTCATAAAACAAATCATTTTGCACGATAAACATATGGAAGAATTGGTATATAAATGTTTGCACGCAAAGCATACGAGTATGTTCATAAATCTTTTCACTTTTTGTCGAATTTTCCTCTCCCATACTTGTTGTCTCCTAGTGTTGATGGAAGAAGTAACGATTTGTGTTGGCCCGAGATGAGTGCATATGTTATCCTCGCCCCTTACGAGCCGGTGGATCTATTGTGAACGAGCCTTAGCCTTTTTTGGTGTTGGCAATGTCATCTGTCAAACATATTTAGTATACATCAAATCAGTGAAAAGAACACCAAATTTTTTCATCGTGTTACAGATGGCGAATTTTGTACCAGAAAATGATGATTTGCGGAGAGCATTAATTTTTTGTGGTATTTGAAGAAAAGTGCTGCAGAGTAGCTCTGAATGCTTGTCGAGGCATAAGGTGATCAATCCTAAACGAAAAAAATCGTGGGTTAATCCGTGACAACCATCAACTTCGGCAGCAAAACCAGATTGATTTGGCAGGGACACAACGTTGTGTGTCTGGTGGGACCACAAAGGTGTGCTGTACCACGAGCTCCTAAAACATGGTGAAGCCGTTAATACAGATCGCTACTGACGGTACGTGATCATTCTGAATCATGTAGCATTGATCTCAAAAAGACCAGATTGGGCCACAAGACACGGCAAGGTAATTTTGCAACATGACAATGCAATTACACATAAAGCAAAACTGGTTTAGAATACAATCAAAGCATTAGACAGGGAGCTGCTAACCCAAACGCTGTATTCACCAGAATTGGCTCCTTCCGACTTCTGTTTGTTTTCATCGATGGAGCACGCATTGTCTGAGCAGCACTCCGATTCCTACGAGGAAGTTGAAAATTGGGTGACTGATTAGTTTGGTTCAAAAGACGAAAAGTTTTTTTTTGGCGTGGAAACCAAGGATATTAAAATTGTGTAGCCAGAAATGGCCAATACTTTGAATACAATTTTTTTTACTTTCCCATTAAAAATAAGTGTTTTATTTTCATAGCCCTGCAAACTGTGTGAATTACAGGCATATTTTATTACAAAAAGTTAAAAACAACATTTTAGTACACTTATTATTAAAAAAATACCATATGGACCAAAATGGTCCCTTACCTAAGATTCGTAAGTTTGTTTTCCCTAACAGCAGGGTTAAATTGGTTTCTGTTGGTAAATATGTATATGTAAGTAAATAGGAATTGAGTTTAAAACATTTTTTTCTCTATTTTATTCCTTTTGGGAACATAAGACTTCGACAAGATTATTCCATTTAATCCTATTCTACAAAAAGTTTTTTAATTTTTTCCCAGTCATGTTTAATTTTCTAGCTTCTTTCTGCTGCCTTGCGGGTTTTAGACGAGAGCTGTTTTGGAGATACCTTTCGTATTGGTTTTGGTGGTTTGAGCAGTCTATGCCAAAGCAAATTACATTTTCATTTCCTCAGTTGGCTTATGATCAGCATTTCGTTGGTTCTCCTCAAAAGGTTTATATAGAGATAATGCTTGGATAGAAAACGTTACAGCTCAGCTTATTTCACATTTGGGGCTGGTCAATTGGCCGCCTAGATCGTGCGACTTAACGGCTTTAGACTATTTTTTATAGAGTTATGTTAACGCTCATGTTTATAATGACAAGCCCGCAACTGTTGAAGTCAATATAGAAGAATTGATTCATGAGATACTGGCCGATATGTTAAAGAGACCCCGTGTATGAACCATTTGAGGCGTAGTCGCGGTCAATATTTACATGAAATCATTTTTAATCACTGAGTTATATAGAGCGTCCTATCTACCCAAATAAAGGTTTCACACATTCCTTTAACTTTTATGTGTGTTTTTTTTCAATCAAATCCGAATGCTCTTAAATAATCACCCGATATAGTTCTATGACTAGCAATACTAATATGATCACCATATTTTTTAAATAATTTTGGAAAAAATATATCCATATGCCCATTAAAAGAATAATAAACTTTAAACTTTTTTAAGATTATTCCAGAAACACTTGATCTATTTTAAAAGTACTACTTGCATGCATTAAAATCATAAATTTCAATATATGACATATTAAAGGCACATAAAAGCAGGTCAAAATAAAATACACCATTTCCAATGAATTTTAATATTAAGGAACATTTGAAAATTAATGTCGAAATAATTCATAGATATTTTGAAATTTACAGTGTTAGACACATGTAGTGGTGGCAAAAACAAAAAAAATAGGAACCAAAAGAAATCCAAAATTTTGATTACCAAACTCAATTATCAAGTTCAGATCTTATAGAAAACTTCGTGGATGTTCTTAACACATGAACTTCTTGAGACCTGTACATGTAGTGATTGTGATAACAGTTTATTTTTTATATATCGTTTCCTTTTGGTCATTATTAAAACATTTGTGGACTTATTGAAAAAAAAAGTAAAGTTCACAAATTCTAAAAATAAATGGCGACAAGTTTGGTCGAAATGCCATCTGTTGGTAGTTTTAGAAAGTCTAGAGTCTACACCAAGAAATACAATTCCAGCAGGTACCCAATAATGTCGGTACGTGTCACACATGACAATAATTTAAAGCACACATATGTGTGCCCGGGGTTTCAAGTAGAGCTGCAAAACTGTCGATAGTCGGCCCACTCGATAGTTTCGATAGTTTGCAAATAAACTACCTATACTATCGGATTCTTTTAAGTGCTACTAGTGGCAACAATATGAGAATTTAAGTGAAAGGGAAAGAATAATAATAAATGTACAGTGTTGAAACAAAAAATAGGAACACTTATTTTCTTCCAATATGTCAAAAAATTTTATGTATTGGAGTTTTGTATTGAAGCGAAAATTGGTCAGACCATGAAGTGCTTCAAAACTAAAGTAATTAATAACACCCATAGCAAAGGCTATGGGAACAAAGCATAGAGCAACTGTCAACTTTTAATTCGTACTTCAAAGATCAATCTCTTCAAGTCATCAAAAAGCCTCAAAAATGAACTTATTCTCCTGTTTCAAGTCGCACAATAAAAAAAAAAAACTTATGGAAGCTTGACTTATGGAAAGAGTCCTTGAAATGTATCATTTCTCGAAATGTATTTTTCTCAGGAAGCAACACTTGCACCGTAATAGTTAGAACAACATACTATTTTCTGACGAAATGACCTTGACCACCGTATTCGGTCCCATCGTTCCGATTTGAGTTTTTTTTTTTTTTTTTGTTAAGTTAGTAGATCTGTTGTTGATATTCCCGCTAAATTTTAGCGTCATAGCTGCGTAGCTAGCGTAGGTTATTCCGGGAACTTTGTATCGAGGTAGTAATTTTCTTGGGTCAAATGCAAAATTGTATGTACGAACATAGTTAGTTACAATTCATACTTTATTTGAGTTTAATAAATAGAAATAAAAAAAAAACTGTTAAACTGTGTCCCTATGTAACTATAAAGGTTTTCAGACGGCTATCAACCTGAGTAGAACAAACTTTTGCAAATGTGACTTTGACTACATCTAGTGGCCTCCGTATTTACTCTTAGAATTTGACGATAGTATCGATAGTGAAAAAGAACTACCGATGGTCAGCCAAAAACAAAGCTATCGATTATATCGATAGTAATATCGATTGTTTTGCAGCTCTAGTTTCAAGAGGCTTATAGCCAAACCAGAACTAGAAGGATAAATTTGGAAATTTACTTTTATTTTTTTTTATATTCTCAGCAATGCAAAAAAGCAAAGATTTAAAAAAAAATTATGAAAAAAATTTTTAATAATTTTTTAAAAATAATTTCATAATTTTATTTTTAATTTTCTTTTGAAGAAAAGTGCTGTAGAGTCGCATCGACTACTTTTCGAGGCATCAATTTCGGCTGAAAAACCAGATTGATTCGGCAGGAAGACAATTCTGTGTGCCTGGTGGAACCAGAAAGGTGTGGTGTACCACGAGTTCTTATAATCTGGTGAAACCGCTAGCAACAACAAATGATCAATTTGAATCATGCACTGATCGTAAAACGACCAGAATGGGGCACAAGACATGGGAAGGTAATTTTGCAACCTAATAATGCACCTCCACACAAAGCAAAACCGGTTCAGGATACAATCAAAGCATTAGGCTGGGAGCTGCTATCCCACCCGCTGTATTCACCCGAATTGGCACCTTCCAACTACTATTTGTTTTCATCGATGGGACACACATTGACTTAGCAGCACTCCAACTCTAAACGAGGAAGACGAAAATTGGGTGACTTGGGTGAGTTTACTTCAAAAGACGAACAGTTTTTTTTTGGCGTGGAATCCACAAATTGAATGAAAGATGGAAAAATGTTTAGCCAGCAATGGCCAATACTTCGAATGAAATGTTTTCTACTTTTCCATTAGAAATTAGTGGTTTATTTTTACAAAAAAAAAAAACGCTCATTTCATACCTGGGCACCTGGTAATAACTGCAACTTTCACTACTAAAAAAAACGCAGTTTTATTATTTTTTCTCAAGCAATTTATAATTTATTATAATTTGTCAAAAACTAGGTGTTTCCAAATTGTCACGGCTGCTTAGGATGGGCTAAGCATATGATTACAGATCGCAAATTCAAAAAATTAGGGGGAAATGTAAGGAAAATGAATATTTTGGTTTGTATGACTCGGAAAAATTTGTATCACTACTATTTTTGCCACTAGTGTATATGCATGAGTACTTGTACGTATGTATTTTCTAACCATTTGAAATTCATTTATATGTACATCTCTATTCATATAAAATCTTTTCTTTGTTTATTAATTTTTTAATAAATAATTTAATTATTTTATTTATGTTTCTTATTGTATTGACTATAAATCTACATGTCACATATGTATGTATGTATATGTAGTTCATACGAACAATATGTATATTTATTTAATTACTTATTTATATTATTTATTATATAACAACTAAAGAAAATAAATTAGTACATATGTACGTGTATAAATTGAAGTGAAGCTCGACACGTGGCTGTTAAAGTGGTTTTTAAGTGAATAATTATGTGAATGATGTTAGGACTTAAGGATATTTACTAAGTACAATATATATTAATTTATTAATTTTTGTATTCATGCGTCTACTTAATAAATCAATTTCCTTTTCTACTTTTTTTGCAAATGTATACACCCATGTGTTGTGTGCCGCTGTGGTATGGTAGGTAAGACACCCGCCTACCAACCAGAAGGTCATCGGTTAAATACCAGTCCAGACCATCTTAAAAAAAAACAGTTTTTCGACAACGGTAACACCTCATAACATTAGGTAGTAACTGGTTATACTAATACTATTGAAAACTTCTCTAAATGCATGTGCCGTTCGGAGCCGGCGTTAAACTGTAGGTCTCTTTCAATGAGTTTAAAAATAGAATCGGGTGCAGCTTATTGACTGAGAGAAGTGCCCGTGTTCCTTCATGGAATGTTATGGGAATTAATAATAATAATAATACACTCATGTAAATTCATGTTGACTACTTATTAAAATATTACATTGTTTACATGTTGCTTTTATTGTGTCTACATGTGAATACAAGTATTCTTAACATTTTCCTATTAATTGATTTCATCAGAATCATATTGGCCTATTAATGAAAATCAGAGACAATTTTATTAAAGAAATATAAATAAGAAAATAATTTTTTATATTTTTTTTTATTTTATAAATTATTAGAAAACTATTATATATTCTATGTACGATTATAATAATTTATCAACAAAAAATTCATTTTAATTAGTAAAAGGATTATAATTTATCTTATATGTAAAAATGAATGTGTGTTTGTTTGTTCGAAGTCTATAGACAACTAAACGGCTGAACCGATTTTCTTCAAATTATTACGGTAATGCTCTGCATGTCTGGAAGGATCTATATACCCATACAAATTAAGTATATATTTTTCTATATCTTCAATATGGTAATAGAAAAAGTTTCTAAAGTTAGCCAAAAATTTATTCATAGTCAACACAAATCAGCAGTCAAAAACTGTGAGTAATTGTACAAGTCACCAGGCCCACGCTCCCATACAAACTAAATATTGATTTCATTACATCTTGAGAAGGGCTGAAGCAAATGTTTCGAATTTGGTTTGAATGACTTTATATTCAACACAAATCATCCGTCAAAAAGTGAGATGAATTGGACAAGTGGGAGTGGTATTTCCCATACAAAGTAAATATTAATTTTTCATTACGGCAATAGTAGAAGTTTCTAAATTTGGTTGAGACATCAATTCGATATTTTAACTGCTCAAAAATTAGCCTATTTGACGAGATGTGTGAAAGCTCGCATTTTCATGATGGAGAATAATTCGTCTTCGGCGGTTGGTTTCGCGAATTTCTCTAAAGAGTTCCGGCAAACAAATGGTCGTGTACGACTCAGAATTGACTGTCCTACGTTGGCCAAGTGGACCAATGACCATATGACACATTCGGTCAAAGAAACATGCAACTATTTGCTTCTCTGTGCTTTTGTACGATCAACTTTTGTTGGAATACCCACACGTTCGATTGCTGTTTCGTTTCCGGCTCATACGCATACACGTCTTTTGAAGCACCAAGGTCATGAAATTTACTTGCCCGTGTCTTCATCCTACCCAATCAGCTACATTCGGTATGAGCGTGTGGGTCCATCTTCCACTCAGGAGGTATTCCAATCAAGTTGCCACATTTTCGTAGCACTTTATCCAGTTAGCCCGTGTTTGCCGACTCCGATCTTTTCGCAACATGCTTCTTTATTTTAACATCCGCCACTAGCCGCAGTGGCATCAGTTCCGCAACAACAAAAGCCGCGTCCGTGTATACCGTGCGGAAGGCAGAGGCGACCCTGAGCGCACACCTTCTATAGGCTGCATCAATACCCATTCTATATGTACTCCTAAGCCGCATATAAGGCAATCGATTTTAC
This sequence comes from Wohlfahrtia magnifica, assembly GCA_023159175.1. NCBI lineage: Eukaryota > Metazoa > Arthropoda > Insecta > Diptera > Sarcophagidae > Wohlfahrtia > Wohlfahrtia magnifica. The sequence continues at coordinate 3,383,545 of JAKWBJ010000183.1, forward strand.
CACACTAGTAACCAACAGCTTCCTCTCCATTTCCCCTCGACATACTTCAGGTGCTCCCTAAAGGTGAGTCTGTTGTCGATGACCAGGTAACATCAACTGCGAAGCCCATGATTTGCGCATCCCTTGGAAGTTCGAGCCTTAGCACACCATCTACTTAATATTCCAGAGTATAGGGCCCAAGACTGCGTCTTGCGATACCCTTGCTGAAACTAGGAGCACTCTGTCCCTGAGATAATAGGCAATCACCTCGATCAGGTATTTCGGCACGTTCTTCTCATCGAGTGCAGCCAACGTGACATCCCAATCCGCAGAGTTGAACACGTTCTGAACGTCCAAGGTGATGATAACACAGTATTCCTTATTACCTTCAAGCCAGCAGCCTCCACTGATGGCATCTTTCGCTATGTTCACAACTCTCTCTATGGCATCAACTGTAGAGCGTGCTTTCTGGAAGCCAAATTGGCGTTCCGATAAACCTGATTCATCCAAGGCCGTCTCCAATCCCCTGTAGATTATCTTCTCCAGCAATTTGCCGACTGTGTCAGTCATACAGAGTGGGCGATATCCGGATGCATTTTGTCTGTTTTTACCTTTCGTGATGAGCACCAGCCTTTGCCTTTTCCAGATCTAAGGGAATGTCTTCTCTTTGACATAAGCATCAAACACTTTTCTAAACATTTCCGCCATGCTCTCAATAGCCGTCCTTAGTGCAATATTTGGGATTCCACCAACTCCTGGCGCCTTTTGCAGTCTAATATCCTTACACACTGCCTCAAATTATTGGCTGCTAAACTCCGGAATTTCAACGTGTGGTGATCCTTCTTGCACAGAGTACATTATTTCGGCTCTACGCGGGAAAATTCCTTCGACAATTAATTTCAGTTTAGACGCAGATGTTGTGGATGGTGGTCGACAAATATTCAGTTTCTTCATCACAGCCTTATATCCTGCACCCCAAAGGTTGTTCTCTGCATCGTAACACATCTCTCTGTAGCATCTTCTTTTGCTCTGCGCAATGGCCCTTTTCAAGCAGGATCTTAACGTTCTGTACTCTTCTTGCAGTTCTGAATATTTGTTACAGCTTCGCGACTTCTGGCATATCCGCTGTGCATGATTACACCCTCGCCTTATCTCAGCTATTTTTGCATTCCACCAGTATACATTTCTCCTACCAGGTCTATGGATACTTCTTGCCTGCAAGCTTCCGTGACCCGCCGCATTAGTTTGGCTACCATATCGTTCGCGCCACCATTCAGCGGGATGTCGCCCATCGCAAAAACAAAGGCCTCCTTATCAAAGGTAGAATCCCTCCATCGGGGACCCAGAGGGACTACAGATAAAGTTTGACCAATAGAACGTTCGCGTATATCAAAGATAATAGCATGGTGTTCGCTGTGCGTATGCGCGTCAGATACACTCCATTCAGTTGAGGCTGCCAGCACATCGTTAACGAATGTCAGTTTATCTTGGAGCTACTTCCATCCTTCGAGAATTTATCCCTTTGACCGCAGTTCAGCAACACCACATCCAGTGCTAAAAATGCCTGTACTAGGCACTCTCCCCTGGGGTTCGTGTAGACCGAGCCCCATTCAAATGCCCATGCATTGACATCTCCAGCAATAACTTTCGCCTTTTTACGAGACCATCCAGTCTGCGTTCATCGTCCACGATCGATAAGCCTGTGGGAAAGTAGCAGCTGAAGAAGTGCACTCCACCAACATTACCCTCAACAAAACACTCCCTTCTTTATCAACATTCTCCAGGGGTAAATTACCACAAAACCATATCGAAGCCTTATTGCACCCCCTGTAAGTCCAGCGATGATTTTCAGCTATAGTGATCACAGAATAATGACAGGTCTATCCTGCGCGCCTTCGCCGTGGTTCAAGTTCAGTTGTAGGATTCTCATTTCCGTTGACTTAGTAACTTCTGGCGGGCTGGCAGGTAGTTGGGGCACTCAGGTCCCCCCGTGATGTGCTTAGCATCAATATACGGACACAGAGTATTATAGACTGTGAAACTCCCTATTCGTGAATCGTGGTTTAAACAAAGCTCCAATAGTAATTCGCCATTCGAATTCCACGGCTTGTATGATTTCCTTAATGGTGTTTTCTTTTCTAAAAGAAAGTATCCCATGTTAAAAGCTGCATTAAAAAAATGTCTGACCAACCCTGCAATAATGTAATTTTTTATTTGTGAAGAACATAATACATATATTAAGAGGACTGGATTTAAAAATATATATCTATATATATATATATATATATATATATATATATATAGATATATATCTATATATATATATATATATATATATATATATATATATATATCTATATATATATATATATATATATAGATATATATTTTTAAATATATATATATATATATATATATAGATATATCTATATATATATATATATATATATATATATATATATATATATATATATATATATATAGATATATCTATATATATATATATATATATATATATATATATATAATTCCCATAACATTTTAGAAAGAAAACAGTCTCTCTCAGTCAATGAGCTGCGCCCGATTCTATTCTTAGACTCATTGAATGCATTTAGAGAAGTTTGCAATAGTAGTAATACTCATACCCAGTTACTAGCTAATGTTATGAGTTGATACCGCTGTTGAAAAACATTTCTCTTTTTGAATATATATTGTATGTATATATATTGTATGTATATATATATATATATATATATATATATATATATATGTATATATATATGTATATATATATATATATATATATATATATATATACATACAATATATATATATATATATATATATATATATATATATATACATTGTTAAGTTTTAACCTTTTTAAAACGTTTAAGTTCTTGCAAATTGCCTGAAAGCAAAATAAATACCGCTTTGTTGTTGTTTTACAGTTTTTATTTTCTCACTTTATCTTAATACCGCAATTTAATACTCGTTTGGCTTTTACTTAAACACGAATTTATTTTATGACAGCAAAACGATAACATCACTAATATATAAGGCGCCAGCTTTTATATACAATTTAAATTACTTCCGAATGTTCTTGTTCTGCCTACAACATTCGAATTATTTCCGTTAATTCAAATGTAACACACAAAGATGATCAAATTGGCAGTGCTGTCAAATACACAAATAAGTACGGTATTGACAGAGTGACATATTACGAGTAATACCAAATATACTAGAATTCCACAGAATTTTATTTTAAAGGCGCTATTGTGTAGAATTTTCTTTTTAGGCACTTTTGTTTTCATAACAATATGTTAATCTGAAAAAGGTGTTGTCAGATTGATAATTTTTCGACTTCAAATTTTTAACGCTTTTTTATAACAAAAATAAATAAATAATTTAACACTTTTCTAACACCGAAAGCATTTTTTCATATAACAGACCATGTACGAGTAGTTTTAATAAAGTAATGTTTCCTTAAAGTTACTCCACAAAGCAATGAAAAAATTAACTTCAAAATTGGACAACGATACCGGGTGACTTTTCTTAAATGTCATCTGGTAGCCCTATAAATAAACAAAAGTCATCTACTTTACTGGGTATTATCAGCACTCTCGAATTAAACAGGGCATCAAATGCAATGCCTTCCGCCATTGGCAAGTGTGAATTTTCTAGACTAAAACATGCCATCCTTTCAGAGAGCGAAACATTTATTTGTTAAGTCTAAATTAAAATGAAAATTATATGTAAATGGAATTGAAGCTTTACCGTTTTTAAGCGTTATAAACCTCTTTCGTTAAAACGACTGTAATTTAATCAAATCAGAATCACTTTTTGAGACGTCCATCTGTTCAAGACTTAATTAACCTCTGAAAGACTATTTTATAATATTTCGTAGATTGTTTTTAAATCACCATAAGATTTTTGAAGCAAATTAAAAGCAGTATGTTTTAATAGTGCCTAAAGAGGCAAACAAACATCTTCAATAGTCAAGAGTATGAATGAAATTTGGTAAACTCTGATTGTCAAACATATTCATTTTTGAGTATTATTTTAAAACATTTTGGTTCATTGGCTTAGTAAATATTTTGACAGCATACGTATTGGCTGAATGCAGCTGTCAATCTCAACACCTACATGAAATTGTACATTTTTGTAAATGATGATGATATTTAATGTACAAGTTCATTGTCTATAGTTGATAATTACCAACACGTCGTCGATGACGTATTAGAAGATGCAGTCATTAAACTTTTATCTTTTATTTTTTCTTCTTTTTTTAAGAGCAATGAAAACATAAACAGTAAAACGAAACAATCCGCTAAATGTAAAGACGAAATCCGTACTGGCTTAAGACAATGACAACAATTAAAATCCTTAAGCATTAACAATGTTTCTGTTTAGTATCAAGAGATGCAATGAGAATTTCCATTAAGTTTCTAAGCATTTTCCAAAAATAGTCAAAATATATAGAAAAGACAAATGTTGCATTATCTAGAAAAATATATCTGCAAAAATGGTAATTTTACAAAATAGTTTGAGAGATTTTCTCTTACACTCAACTTGCAAATACAAAATTTTATTGGACTTGTAGAAGGGTATTCCAGTGAGAGCATTCTACATCAAACAAAACAGAGGGTAGTGGGCTGGGGCAAGGTCTAGATTATAAGCTGGGTGAATAGTTTTAACCTGGTTCGGCTGGATGCTGTCAGAATTGCTTCGAAGGAAAAATTACTTTTTTATGACATTCTTGGCTGCAACTTGTGTAATACTAAATTTCCTTGTTGTTCTTGAAAGAGAGTTCAAACTTTTATTTTGTGATGCATAATTTTAGGAAACAAAATTCTTAACAAGTACTCATATAATATTAGTAACTAAAACCCGACCTGCTTTACTACCCCTATTTTAATTATTACTTTAACTATTACACTGTTGCCACCGACAGCTTTATGGTTTCACCCAAACGGTATTAAAATTACACACAAAATTCCAATCTTTTTATACTTCTTATAGCATTTCATACCGACCGAAATACTGGAACTAACATCAGCTTTCAAGGCTGAGATTGTGACTGGCTTGTCCCTTTATACGAAGGACTTCACGTATCCACACAAAATATTTGTTTTTCGAAAGGTTGATATTACGTGCAGTGTGGCAATCTCACCGCTTTGTTGAAACCACATATCAAACAAGTCCAATTCTTTCATTTTGGGCAGAAAATGTCGGTAATCATCGCACGATACCTTAGTCTATAAACTCCAATGAAGCAGTTTTCATCGTTTTTCAAAAGTACGCTTCAATCATGCCGCCGGCTGACAAACTTTACCAAACTGTACATCTTTCAGAGTATAATGGCTCCTGCTGAACTGCCTCTGACTGCTCTACACAACAAATTCGAAAAATCTGTTCGTTGACTTATCCATTGAGCCAAAAATGAGCTTCGACGCCGGAGATAATTTTTCTAATTTGAACATTTCTCACAGTACGAATTTTGATATCAAAATTCAATGATTTGCAAGCGTTGTTTACTTCTTAGTCCATTAACGGTGATATGACAAATCTCACTAAGCATTTTTGGAATTATCAGATGTAATGAATCTTTTCTGACACTGAAAAAATTCACACTGAAAAACCAAATAATAAAAAACCACCCTTTATCAGTGCCGCATAGTTACCAAGTATATGCTCTGACAATTGAAAACCTAAAAAGCATACGATTTTTTTTCATGGAACGCTGAATTGTAAACAGGAATTTACCAAGTCTTGATCGATAGAGAAATTCTAATGAGGAAATACGAGGAAAGCGTAGCGCCATTGATTGTAACCTACTTATAAGTAAAAGAAGTCAACAACGGCTTATATCTCTAAAAAACCAGAGGTTTCAAGAAACGGAACAAGTGGGAATGAAATCAAAAATTCTGAATAAAAAAGTAACGTTTGTAAAATGTTCCAAACCGACTCCAACTGCCAGTAGAAAACAGTAGAACAACAAAATAATTTTACACACAAATTACACACGAAGCTAATTACACAGGCTACACACAGAATCAAAAATTACACACAATATGTGTAACAACACACAAGGTGGCAACACTGAACTATTACCTTAGACAAAATTTTTTGCCCCTTACCTCTTTGACCTCCTTATGTTTCAAATCCAAACATTTAAAATAGTCTTTAGTTCCTTTCAGAAAGACACCGTAGAATCTGCTTTTTAGTTGTGGACAGTCTTCAAATCAACTCTTTTCCGCTTTTAAGCTGATGTGGATAGACACACAATCAAGCTTTAATTGTTGTTCTCAATATATAAAAAATTTTATATTTAATATGAATTAAACGTCCCACGACCACTAATTCAATCTCAAGGCACTGACTGATGATTGGAATTGCCCAACCCGTTATTTGAACTAAATTTTTATTATATACATATATACGAGTATATACTATAGTATTACCGCTCTCAAGATATACAAAAACTTATATTTCTTATGCATGGGTGATGCCACGCATACTTACCCAATTCTGCCCATTTTTTTATTAATGAATTATATTGACTACGAAGTCATTGATACCTCATTCAGAAACTTAAATTTTAACCGTTCTCAAGATATACAAAAACCAATACACTCACACCTCTTTGTACGGCCTTTCTTTTTACGACATTTCGCTACAAAGGCCTGTCTAAATTATAGAACACCTTCGCTTTACAGCACATATCACCACATTATACAGCCAACAAAATCGGAGATTTACCGTTTGTTAAAAAAAAAGTGTAAGCCAAGCAATATCAACTTGTTTTGTGGAATTTCGATTTACTGTCTACACTTTCAGAACGAAGCTAGGCCGTATAAAGACGTATGAGCATACTTAGTTTAAATGAAAGGTAACACGTCCTCAAATTCCTCCCACTTTTCGACTGATGATTTGTATTGACAATGAAGCCGTTCAGACCAAATTCGGAAACGTCAACCCTAACTATTCTTAGGGTATAAAAAAATCAATATTTAATTCGTGAGGGAGGTACCATGCCTACTTGTACAATTCCGCCCACTTTTTACTAATGATTTATATTTTCTATGAAGCATTTTGTTAACATAGACAAATATTTACTTTGTATGGGCGTGGCAGCGCCCAATTGGAAATTTTGAAATTTATATAGCCTATAGCTTCTTTCAAACGTACAGAGAGATACTTTATCAAATTCAAGGATATCAGTTCAGCCGTTTAACTCTTTATAGACTTCACCCAAACACACATTTATATATCGGAAGATTTGTTAAGAGCTTTTGGATTTGATTTAAAAAAAGAAATAAAATTTTTCGGTTTCTCACGAATAAATTCTTCAATATTGGCTTCCGATACGTCAACTTGTCCCTATAGACATGAACCACAAAGAATAGTCTAAAGACATTAAATCACACGATCTAGGCGGCCAATAGATCGGTCCCAAACGTGAACTATTCACCAAATTCGCCTCTAAATTGTGCCACTGTTTCGCGTGCTGTGTGGCATGTCCAGCTCTTCGATGTTAAGCGAAAAAAAAATTGTAATCATCGCACGTTAGCGCGCTCACCATTCACAGTAACGTTCCTGCCTTCGTCGTCTTTGAAAAAGTACGGCTTACTAATGCCACCGACCTATAATCCACACCAAATAGTACATTTTTCTGTATGCATTGGGAGCTTGAATGCTTCTGGCTATTCTTGCGGCAATTTTATTTGTTCACGTAACCATTCAACCAGAAATAAGCTTCCTCGCTGAACTCAATTATCAGATAAATAAGCATGAATTGATAATAAAATTAAATAAAATGCAAGCGTTGTTCGTTTGTAAGTCGATTTACGATAAAATTATAGAACAAAGTGAACATCTTTGATAGTAACATATTACACGAGCACAGCAGAGCTGAGAAAAACAGCGTTGCCCAAAAAACTTGCTAAAAGGTTACCCGATATGAGATAGAACACGATAAACCTTCATTATACACACATCGTATACAAATCTTAAAAATAAACTTAAATCACCAGTTAAAATCAAATTGTTACCGAAAGATTAAAAGGACAAAACCATTTGAACTATCGCTACAAGTTCAATCAACCAGGACTTTTTTCCTCACTACGAAATTAACAATGAAAAACTAATTGATTTTGAACTCCCACTTGACCGACTCAACTAACAAATTAATTATATAAACAAACTAAACATTTATTGTCCTTTAAATCCTTCCAACAGTTTTGTTGTCTATCATTCAAAAGATCTATTGTCCATTTCAAAAATGTTATAATCAAACGCACACACAAAAGACACTTGAAATGCATCCCATGAAATGCAATTAATTTGGAAGACAAATATTTATCTAAAAGAAATCAAACTTAAAATTGAAAAGAAAGAAAGAAAAATTGCGTTTAAAAGAGAAAAGAGCCACTAATAAGAGGACAATGACTCTTCCATCCAAATGAACAATATAAAAAAAATCAAAAACATTTTTGTTTCAATTTTATCCTTTTCGCCTTCTGTTTTTTATCGTTTTTTCATGATGGGTCAGCAAATTTTACACAACGGAAGTGATACTCATACAATTTTGTACAGCGTTTGAACAAAAATAACTACAAGAGATAAAAATAAATGAATGTAAGGGCAGAAGATGGAGAAAGGTATGGAAAAACGGGAAAGGGAAAAAGAAATAAATTTATGAGATTTTAAGTTGAAAATACTAGTGAAAATACTTCTTTAGTATGCATTAAGGCTCAAAATAATTGGTACTTTTCAACAAAAATTTTAGTTCTTTTTTAGAAAGTACTCTCTTCAAACAAATATCAATTCTTTGAATAAAATCGTTATATTTATTATAAATGAGTATTAAAAAAGTAAATTTGTGCTTACTAACAAATAACAAACAATAGCACTGTAATTTAAAAGTACTTTAGTACTTTATTTTTAACAGCCTGGCCCACGATGTGGAACGTTATCATTTCGAACGACAAACAGTCGAAAGAAAATGAATACAAACAGAAACCTAAGCATTTCTATATAAAATTGCGGCTCACCATTTCGTTTTTCTTATGTTAGTAAGAACAAATTATCAGATGCACACTGCAGCGCTCTGGAATGCTTTTTCTTGCTTTTCTAGCTTCATTGCTAGATATTTGATCCCTGTAAAAGCTTCAATTTGTAGCCATCATCGTATAAAATAAGTAAAAATTATTCCATAAACTTTATTATTTTTTTGTTAATTTATTTTATAAATTTACTTACAGTATGAAAAATCATTATTCATACACAGTTTTAAAAACCATTTCCGAATAGTAATTAAAAATAATATTTTATACGCGATTTAAAAAACAATAGATGTTATTAATTATACAAATAAAAGGTGGCATTTTAATCACAGTTTTTTAAAGTAATAACCAAATTTAAGACAATAAATTTTTAGATTGTACGAACACGGATTTTTGATACTGTATTTTAGTTTGTTTGCATTTGTTACCATCAAGTTCCAGTGGCAATAAAGTTACATTTTTCATTGAAAAGTTTCTATATTAAGGCGCTTTTCTTGTATATTGGCTTTTTATTTGTGGAATTACCATATGGCAGTCTAGTTATTTATTTAGAAAACGTTTGAAATGTAAAGCCAAGCGAACGATAAATCGTAAGATAGTGGACCGCTGCTACGAAAGAAAGTGAGTGAGTGACTGACTAAATATTCCTTCGACATCGTGGGCCAGGCTGTAGAGTTAAAGATAATGTGTCTCTCTTTTGATGAAAACATTCTATGCAATTTTTAGCCCATAGTAGAAAGGATGTTTCAAGGTTGTTGACAGTAATAACTAAAAATTGGGTGCTAGGTAAGTATGTCAGTCGACTTGTATTCCCCTTCAATGACTATTGTCGCAGTTACATTAACAGTGCCACAGAACAAACGGACCTCAATCTTCTCTGCGTACTTTCGGCCTGATTGTCAAGAGCGATGGGTTACTCCGGCAACTATATACTATCCAACATGCAAAGTTATTTTGAATACTTCACGGCAACATGCTGGATCTTATACCACATTAGTATGTCTTACAATATAAATTTCAACACATTTGACAAGTGATATGGCCTTTTCGAAAATGAGTTCTCTCGGCTCAACTTGACTGCTTGCACGAATTAAACTAAACTGAAACTAAATGGGGTGGTACACAATTGAGCAGCGCGGTAAGATTGTTGAATGCTTTTATGAAAATAGGCGTTCAATTTAAAATGCATTTCGAGCACTTCGTGCATTTTTTTCGGCCAGCATAATCGCCCAAATGTGTTGACAATCGGGAGAATTGTGCGCAAGTTTCAACAAACCGGGTCTGTAGAAAACACCTGTGCATGCTCGCCCAGTTCGTTCTGCGGAAATCATTGCTGTTATTAGCGATAGTAACGCAGAAGAACCACCAAGCAATTACTATGAATGGTATTCGCTATCGCAAGACGATAACGGACTTCTTGTGGTCAGAAATTGAGGATATGGACTTGGACGATATCTATGTGTCCAACAGGATGGTGCCACTAGCACACATAGCTAAAGAAACAATGGTTCTTTAGCGCAAGAAATTCAATGACCGTATTATTATTTTATGTCGTGGCGATGTTAATTGGTCGCCACGATCATGTGATTTGACACCGTTAAGCTTCTTTCTTTGGGGATATTTAAAAGAAAAAGTGTACGTAAGTGAGCCAAAAATAATTTAAGAGCTAAAGGATGAGATAATTTGGCACATTAACGACACTGAACCTCAATTATGTCACAGAGTCATTGAAAATATGAACCGACGGATAGAGGTATGCCACAAAAGCTGTGACTAGCATTTGGCCGATGTTTTACGCAATTTAATTCAATGAAAACCTTTTGCTGGACCACCCTTTATATTTGCCGTCCTAGATCGGAATAACTACAACTTACTTTGAAAATAACATGGTGGGACCAAAAAAAACTGTCAGTTGATACTATTCTCTGACAGGCTCTATCGAGAGGAACAAGGATCTGTTTTCAAAATTTTCGAAACAACTTAAAAAACCTTGAGGCACGGGTAATAAAACCAGTTTTTCTGACGCTCATGTATTTATGAGCTGATAACTTAGCTGAAGTATTACCAGATTTTAAGTTTTTTTTTTGGATTTGGAAAGAGGAGAAACAAGCCTTTACCGCTTTACAGTACCAAATAAATCATGGTACTTTTAAATTTTTTATTGTATAATCCCTTTGACCGCCATTGTACAAAGAAAAGAAACAAGAAAAAATTATAACTTTAATATGTATGAAAAGTACCATAAAATTGTCATTAAATTCGTAATGTGTACTTTTGCAAGAAGTATCGAAATGAGGTACCCTTATTTAAATAACGTTCTTTTGTTTAATAATAGACTTTACTTATTTAAATTCTATGATTTATGCCATAAAAGTAATAATAGAACGAAGTCTGGTTAAAATAGTACCAAAATAAAAACTTAATACATTTGAAATATAAATGTAAATCTTTTTCAAAAATTCAATTATTCTATTCTAAATTTCAACTTTTTTGAAAATGTACCAAACTGCTATAGAGCTATTATAAGAGAGAGCGAATATAAAATAAAAAAAATCTTATTATTTTTCTTAAATGACACCAAATTACTATTTTAAAGAAGAACCGTATTCCTCTTAAATGCCATAGCTGTTTTAGAGTACTTTTTACTAAAACACACATTGCCTTTGCAGCCAGCTAAAACGTACACAACTAAACTGAAATATTATTTGCAGAAATTGTAACATGTGCAAAATTTTACTGAGAGTAAATTCGTGCAATTCGTGAACAGTAAGGGGCAAAGAGATAAAGAATATTTGAGAAGAGAGCGGTTAGTATAAAAGAAAGCCGCTTACAGAAATTTCCTTTAGTACTTAAAGGACAGTCTTAGTGAGTGGTTGAGGCGGATATTAAGAAAGGAAGCCAAACAAAGTAAGATTGATAAACACAAAGTGAAAATAATTTTAACGGTAAATAAAATAAATATTTTCAAAAGAGAGAAAACTGTAAAAGAGAGTGAGTGTTCATGTGTAATTATGCAGATAAAAAAGCCGGCAAATTTGGTCTAAAAATATGCAAAACAATATGTATAAAATTCTATAAATAAATAATAATAATTAATTAAAAAAAAAGAAAACAAATTTTTAAAATGAGTACATCTCATGTCTATTTTGCCGATATGCCTATGACAGCGGCTAAACAAAAAGGTGAAAAAGTCGAAGAAGGTCACTCCACTATAGATGTCTTAAATGATGACGCAATACGTCAGTGCCGAAGTATTTCACCTAATTGTAGTAGTAATTCACCAACACCTGCACGTTATGAGCGCAATATGGGTTTCTTTCGTCAACTGAGTCGACGTTTTGGTTTGAGGTCAAACGATGACCTAGTTTTTAACAGTCATGCCAGCAATGAAGACGACACTCAAAGTTCATCGACCGATTCCTGTTCATCATCTGCAGCTGCAATAGTTGCCGCCAATAACAATAAAAAATATAATAAACAAAAAGAGATATCTAATAGTACAACAGCTACTGGTGGGTATGTATCCTGTGCATCGAGTGAGACAAGTAGTACAGTTGATATAGAGGAACAACTGCAGCAATTGCATCGTACCCAGAGCCATAATGAAAAGGAAAATACACAAAACGAAGAGCAGTATAATAGTGAAACAAATGACAATGCTGTCAACGATGATGTTGATGATGATGTTACAGATGCTGCTGTAACATCTGCTTACAATAGAGAGCGTAAATCGTTTGCACGTTCTAGTTTTTCACGTCTACATCGTCGTTCTACTACTTCTATAAGACGAGCCTTTGAAGCATTTTCCCTTTCATCAAGATCTCTTTCCTGTAGTGGCGCCACACCACCACCCATTTTACCAACGTCATCACCTTCATCGTCTACCAATAATGGCACACCCATTAAATCAGCTCTGAAATCTTCCTCAAACCTAGAACTTAATAAAAAATCACAAGCGCCGCCAATTTCTACACATAATAATAAAAAATCTTCCATATCTTCGTGCACATCTGCATCCTGTGCGGCCACATCAACCAAGACATTAACATCATCATTAAAAACCAAAACAAAACCACCGCCTCAACGTATACTACGTCAGCCAGTCTCATATACATATCTGAAGGGCATTTCAGGTTTACCGACTCAAAGGGTACCACGTAATTCGGTGTGTTGTCAGTATGTTAGACGTTAAAGCATCCCTTCTCAATGAAATTACAGTTAAAATCAGATACTAAAACAAATCAAGGATATGATGGCTAAGCAAGGCAAGTGCTTTACAAGAAATACAAGAGAAAAAGTTTAAAGTTCATGCAGATTGCATGCATTATTACCCAATATAAATATACATACAAACATTTAGATGATATATGGTATTGAAATATACCGTTATACACATACATACACACATACACAATGTTATTTAGTCATAAAAGAAATTTACTGTATTACTCAAACTTGAAATTCGCAAAAATTTGTTTATAGAAAATCTTTAAAAAGTAAAATTTTAGTTTTTTAAAAACTAAAATGCCTGTTAGGAAGGACCATATTTTAGGATTATTTGTTTATTTTTTAATTCTACTAAAAAAGTAAATAATTTATAAAAAACAAGACTCCTTATAACAGCCCAAGACGAATCTAATGCAATATAAATCCTCGTGATTTATATTTTTATGATTTTAGTGAATTGATTATGTCTATAATCACGAAAGGTGATCCATGTGATCACACAGATACACACACAATCTTTAGTGCGAACTCTCCCGCAGATGATACCTAGTTAACTAACGGGTTGGCCATTTAAAAGCTTAAACTTAAAAATGCGAAGAAACACAAAAAATTTGAAATTTTGTTAAATTGATTTTCTTGTTGTGAAGTACATTTATTACGATTGGAAATGAAATATTAATTCATTCATATGGCTGCCGCGGCTGGCCGCAGAGTATCACTTCCGATCGGACAAATTTTCGAGAACTTTTTCGAGTATATGGTCGAATCTCGGCAATGGCATCACGAATGTTGGCCTTCAAATGCTCTATTGTCTCTGGTTTGTCGGCATAACACTTGCCTTTAACGGCGTTTCACAGAAAATAGTCCAACGGTGTGATATCGCAGCTTCTTTGCGGCCAACTAACATCATCATTTCGGTTAATTAAACGGCCATCAAACGTTTGACTCACTAAATCGATTGTGGCATGAGATGTGTAGCAAGTTGCACCATCCTGTTGAAACCAAACATCGTTCACATCAATACCGTGAAGTGTGGGCACAAAAACATCGGTTCTAATGGTGTAACCATTGACCGTTATGGTTGTGCCGTCCTCATTTTCAAAGAAATATGGCCAATGATGCCTCCGCTCCACAAGCCGCACCAAACAGTCATTCGTAATGGGTGCATTGACTACTGTAACACCACTTTTCAGTTTTCTGAGCCCTAAATACGGCAATATTGCTTATTAACGTACCCACCAAGATCAATATGAGCTTCATCCGAAAAGATGATTTTCTTGGCCAAATCGACATCATTGAGCAGTTTCTCTTTGGCCCATCTAGCGAAGCGAAAACGAGGTGGATGGTCATGCGGCTTCAACTCTTGAACCAATTGAACTTTGTAAAGCATCATACCGAGATCTTTTTTCAAAATTCGATGTAAGCTGCTGCGTGAAATCTTCAATTCTTGAGAACGATGACGAGTTGATGTTGATGAACTCTCACGCACACTCTGTACGCACTGTACGAGTACGCTTACATCTTCGCGCATCAACAATGAAACCATTTTCACGAACTTTATCAGTAAATTTATGTATACCGGACATTGTTGGCATTCAGTGACCAAATTTTTTACGACATTTTCGGAAATTTACGACCAATTTTTTTTGTTTTGGAAACAAATTTCCAATAAATGCTAACGTTGCTCAAGCGTAAATCGATTTATAAGGTTCAGTGGAGATAATGTACTGAATTTTGTGGCAGAATAGAATGACATATGTATTGACAGATTCGAAATATTCGCTGATTCAAATTTAAATCGATAGGTGGCCATGAAAACTCTGTGACTTTGAAAAGCACTTTGGGACGGAACTTAGCAGTAACACAAGGTGTTGCACTTGCATTATCCCTTAGAAGATAGGCCATGATATTGTAAACGGATGGTTCAAAGACCGGAAGTAGTACAGGAACGGGTCTATTTGATCCTGGAATGAAAGAACCCGTAGGAAAAGACTCAAGCATTTGTAAAGCAAAACACCACGCAATCAAAAGCTGTGCACAATTCAACTTGGGCAGGAAGTACAAGAGGCAGGACATAGCCAAACTCTCTGATAGTCAAACCGCCATTCGAGCACGTAGCTTCTGCGAAATTGAACCAACTAGTAGAGACATTATTTTGGGGTGGCATGTTGTAGTGGCTAGAGCGCACGTGTAACAACACATACGAGCCATGTTCGAGCCCCAGCGGAGGACATGACATGACGAAATAATTTAATTATTGTTTCGTTTTGAGTGCTTAATAAAAAGGCTTCAACTTTCATCTAAAATAAAAAAGAAGTCCCCTTAACCTGATTTCCTCTGGCGATGTTGAAAACATAAGGCGAATGATTAGAAATAACGCCACCTACTGGAAAAAAATTACAATGCTAAAGTAAATATCATAGATCACCACCAACGATATTCACCACCACTACACAATCGATATGGAGGGGGCTACAGTGGATTAATCATTTACACAGTTTGAAAATCCAACTTAGTTAATGAAACTAAAACAAAGTAAAGAATGCTTTATGGAACTGTAAGAGATCATAAATTACAATTAATTCGTTAGAAACAAAAATTGTCGGTATTAAAAATAGCAACGCTAAATAAAAATAAATATAGCGTTATATTTGGAACTCAATTATCATGCCTTATTTAATGGTAGGCTTTCCCAGAATATGAGTAGCTATTTGTATATATATTGTTGCGTTTCCTGATTTTCCAGGATTCCTCAAATACTGTCCAAGACTCGTTATTGTTTTTCGGCTAAATTTCTGAAACTGCCTTCTTAATATCACACTACAAATTCCCTATAGGATTAAGGTCTAGCAACTGCGCAATCCACTCCATAATACAAGTACCGCTACCTGCCAACAAATTATTTACGACTCGGCTGGTGTATTTGGGCTCGTTATTATGCTGAAAAATCTACTTGGGAAGCATTTAGTAATCCACAGAAGGTAGAATGATAAAATATCGATAGATTTGGAAGCATCTATTATACTTTTTATCCAAAATATTGAACCAAAAAAATAATATGAAAAACATGCCCAAACCATTACTCTGGATCCTCTGTGTTCAACTGTTTTAAAATATATCTTGGATCGTATTCTCTATTAATAGGTCTCCTTATGTACTAGCGCTCCCCTTTTACCATATAAAAAAATTTTTAATTTGTCAGACCACAACATATTGCGCAACTTTTCAATTGGTCATGAAATTCTGTGTCATACTATAAACGCATTCAAGGCTGTCGATCATCGACTACAAGCTGTAAAAATAGATTACATGTGTGCATATGAGAATAATTATTTTAGCGGCAACACGGCTACCGGCTACACGACTATTGTTGTAGCTCGTAGCCAACAATAGTCGAGTAGCTGGTAGCCAACTTAGGTTAATTTCTATTTTTCTTGGCGACAACAAACAGGAGTCTAATCACGCCATACGATATCAAGTAGTTTTAATCGAATAAATTCATTTTGGGATTACAGCATTCGATAACGAGTTTACGATCAAGTGTAATCTCGTAAACGTTGCTCGATAGTAAAATAGCTGTCATAAGCAAACAAAATATGTCTTATTAAGGGTGGTTTAGACGATAAGACTTTACGTACGTAAAGTCACATAGAAAATATTATAAGATTCCATCCGTATTTTAAAACTGAGAGTAAAAATCTTACGACAGATTTTTTTTTTCGTTTACACGATACGTAAAAAACCAAAACAATGTAAAATGAAAGCATATGTTTCAAAAGAGACTAGTCGTGCGAGCGAAGAAATTTGTTTTTTCTTTGTTTATTTTATTTGTTTACTTAAAAATACATCCCTGATCTAATGAGTTGTGATGGTTTTTTAAAAAGTTTTAAAACAACAAGAAAGCCATATGACTGTCAAATTTCCATCCGTATTTTCTCTCAATGTCGTATGTTCTATTACATATTGAGTTTACGCTATACTATCCGTTCTCTACTACACAAGAATTTGACATGTATGACTTGTATTATCGTCTAAACCCCCCTTTGATACGATAGTACACTCGATATCGTATGCCGTGATTAGACCCCAGTTTAGTGCTGTCAATTCAATAAGATCCATGAATAGGAATTTTAAAAACGCAATACATGAAATATATACATCAAAAAAGCAGAAGCGAAAATGTATGTGGCACAACTGCAAAAAAAATAAATAAACAATCATATGCAAACTTGCTTACATTTCTTTGTAGCTGCAGTCGTTAAAATAATTAAGTAGCTGGTTACTGGACTACTTTCGTAATCGTGTGGCCGATGTTCGGTAACCTTGTATGTGTTTATAGCATCATGCTGCTATTATTGGTTAAGTATTCATTTGTAAAATATTCGTCAGGGAATGTATAAGCGTCTTATTTTTTTATATCTATTAAAAGTCCACATATATTTAATAATATTTTTATAAATCGTAACAATTTTATAAAACCTCTCTTCAGGATCATATTAAATGTTGTTGCAGTTTTGAAAAAAAAAACTTATTTTCACTTAAATGTCATCTTTTTACCAATCTGTGATATTAAAAATATTATGAGAAAAAACCACAAAAAAAATTAGTTATATCGGTAAGTTTTTTACTATAATTAGACCATTAAAAATAATTGCATATTTATTTTTATTTTTTTGTTTTTTTTTTTAATTAATAAAGCTTTTAAACATAATTATTTATGATTCATTATTAAAAAAATGTGTTTTTAATCACTTAGGCAACTGTAACAACAAAACCAACAATATTATACTTAAAATAATTCATTATTCTTAATATTAAACTTTATTTATTTTATTAATTACATTTAGGTGTTATTATGTAAGTATTAAAATTTTGAAATAAATTTACATTTTTTGCACAGCGCTTAAAAAAATAAAAATAAAAAATAAAAACAAAGTACGATAAGCTTAAATAAAAAATTTTTCTTACTTTTTTTATAATTAAAAAAATAACTTAAAATAATATGTATAATATTACAAAATTTTGTAATAAATTTAAAAAAGAGCATAATTTCAGCAAATACACACATGTAATATAAAAACGGATGTATCACAGAAAAACAAATAAAATATAAAAAAGACTGTTAAACTCCAAGAAAATACTCGTATATTAAAAGAAAATCATTTAAACTTAATTTCAATCATTTAAATTCAATTTTGAATTTTTTTTATATTTTTTTATATTTTTATTTTTTTATAAAAATTAATTTATTTTATGATTTTCAGTTGTTTTGTGTAAAACTTCTTTACCTATTTACACAATATTTAATACTATTTTTTAATTTGGTTTAACATCAGCTACCTTACCAGGTATGAACATTGTGTACGTATAAGGCGAAAGTTATTTTTTTTTAATAACTTACTTTTCCTTATTTGGAAAGATCGTTTCTTTATAAAAAATGAAGTCCCACAAAATGATTCTGTATAACACTATCAATTAATGTAATAACTTTCGAGGAATTTTTAGTTTTGTTCATCTACAAATCTTTGATTTCCTTGGGATACTGAAATCAGAATGAAATTTGTAAGAAAAACTTTTCACTTTAACTCAGCAGGTGGCGCAATTTTTTACCGAAGCAAAATATTGTTTTGCATATAAATAAATCGGTTATTAAAAGACGAAATAAAATTCAATGAAAAGTTTAAGGGCAATTATTTTATTAAAAATTACTTAAACGAAGTGATGCAGAAAAATTTTTTCTCTTATAACCGTACACAGCATATGACACAGAAGGACAAAACGTACTTTTTTGCTTATTTCAAATTTTTGGGAAATTGAGATTTATTTATTTCGTTTACGCATGAACAAATTTTAATGAATTCATTCATTATCATTATAAAAATAAAGAATTAATGCTTAAGAGAAAAAAAAGAACAAAATTTAAAGCATTTGTCGAAATTGGCCTAAGTCATAGAAATATAGAGCAAAAAAAATTAGGCGAAGTCTGAATGTTGTCCGTAAATTTATAAAAAAGAAGTCTGTTTATGGAAAATTATAAAAGAAGGTACGCATAGATTTGCAACAAAAGCAAGCAGTAAAGCTCTCATAAGAGCTGTCTTCAAGCTAAGCTTCTCAATATTGCATTATACGAAGTGTTAAGGATTTAAAAGGATTACAAATAAAAAGAAAAACACTTCTAAATACCTCTACCTGAAGGCAGCTTGTCCGGTCACATCGGCAGTTGAGTCCGCTATGAAGACGCTTAATCTTAATTAGGCAATGGGCCCTGTCAACATTGCCTTGTAACTACCTCTCCTGGTTAGTGCACATATTCTTTTCCAACTCATACGCGAATCTTGGATAACTGAAACGCTGCCGCATGATATAAAAAAAGGTACCGTTACTCTCCCCCCAAAAGAGTGTAAGTTATCGCAGAGCAAGAACTGGAGAGGTATAACTATATAAAGTCAACAAAGTATTGGCCCACAATAATCTAAAACAATAACAAGCAGGATTTATGGCTGGTAGTTTATGTCTTGATCACGTGAACACCCTGCTCATTATCGTTGAGCAGTCAATGTTGTGGAGCATTCCTTTGTACATGTACTTCATTGATTTCGAAAAGACTTTCGATGTATTGAGCCGATCTGGCGATCTGGGGTGCACTGGAATGTCACGGATTATCGACGAAAATAATCAATCTGGTCAAAGAACTATACTATGGAACTAGTTGTTGGTGGAGTTTGTCAGCGATGTGATGTATTGACCTTGCTGTTCAACCCAACGCTCGACACAATAATGAATCATGTGATAATCATCAATCAAGCTTGAAGACCTAGAATAAGCGGATAACATATGTCTTCAGGCACATAAACACTCCCATATCGGAACAAACCTGGCAAAATCAGGTCTTAATGGACATTAACACTGACATTATCTGAACTATTGCTGGGTAGAAAACCGGTAGAAGCTTTCAACTCTTACTGCTACCTGGGAAACTTTATTCCAGCAACGGTGGAGCAAGTACTGATACTCGTATAAGATTCTGCATCACAAAGAGTAGAGCGTTGTAAAGTAAAGAGTAAAGTTTGGCGGTCTGCTTTCATTTCTAAGGGCACCAAACTTATAATATTTGACTCTAAAATATTGAAATCTGTGCTTTTGCATGGTTGTGAAGTATGACACGCTGCCACTAAGTGTTCTAAGTGTTCACAAACAGGTGTCTACGGCAAATTTTACGCATATTCTGGCCCAACGCTTTATCCTATGCCATATTATGGGTAACAATAGATCAACTGCTAATAAAAACAGAAAAATTCGACGACGTAAATAAAATTGGATTGGGCGTACGTTAATAAAGCTTCCAGACAACATCATTCGAACTGTGGTTGACTTGTAGCCAGTTGATAGCCGACGAAAAGGAATACCTGGTAATACATGTAGAAGACTGGTTGAATCTAAGACATTAGCAGCAGGGCGTATATAGTGTGAAATCAAAACTTTAAGCCAAATTTTAAATTGTTTGTTGAGGGCCTATGTTCCATTTAGAAACTATGGGAATTGAATAATAATAATAAATGCTTTCATTAAAGCGAAACTATTTCAGTTTGCATGTAAACTCACATTATTTTAAAATTAATATTAAAAGAAATAATTCTAAAAATTCTTTGTAAATTTTTACCAAAATTTTTCAAGGTTTTAGTCTTTGAAAATTTAAAAAAATATATATATAATTTTCGAAAAAAGTATTCATATGTGACTAGAATTATGAATCTAATCCAGTGCGCCATTGATATTTTCAAAAAATTAGTCGACTAAAGAACCTAAACAAAAATTTATTTTGGCAATTCGTAAATTACGATCTCAAGACTTCATAGTTTTTTATTTTCTATATAAACTGACTTATCAATAATCTTTATTAAATAATAGGTCCGAGGGACTGACCTGTATCAAAGTTTTGAAGCATCAACTATTTCTAAACTCATGAAATATTGATTTAAATTTACTTTTCATCACTTTGTTCATTTGCTCATTTTCAGTTTTTTCTTTTTCTTTTTCCTTTTTATTATAATTTTTTTTTAATTTTAACAATTAATTCTTCTTGATACATGAAAACTTAAATATGCATCCTTTTTTATAAAAAAAGCGCCAAAACTAATAAAATAAACTTTAGTTTAAACAAGCAAAACCCCAAAAACCTAAAAAAAAGTAAAAAAAATATATGAACAATATATAATAGATAAACAAATATATTTATAAAAAAATAAACAAGTCTTACACACTAATATTATATATAAAAAAACAAACAAACCAATATCATAATCGAAATTAAATAGATTTATAAAATATAAAAAAATTTGCATTTATAACAAAAAAATTAGCTGCGTTTTTGCCATTTTTACAACGTTAAAGACAGATTTACAATTAAGTCGTAAAAGCTAGCGTTCTTTAAAAAATATTTAAGCTTTTATTTAATTTAATTGCAAATTTGTCCAGTAAATTTATACCCTCTCGTAAGGAAAAAGTCAAAAGAAATAGTATTCAAACACATCAAGTAATACACAATAAATAATCTTATAAAATTGAAAGAAAAAAAGGAAAAAGAAAATTTACGCCACTTAATGAGCAATATTATTTAAAGCATTTTATTATTTATTGCAAATATTTATTAAAAAGTATTATTAACAAGCATTTATTACTTATTAAAAGCAAAAACCATATTAAAATTGTCAAATGACATTTACAACAACAATATTATTATTATTATAATACTCATACCGGCATTTATTATACATTTTATTACGAAAAAAGCAAAAAAAAAATAAATAAATTATAATGTGAACATAAACAAAATGTACATGCGCCTAAAAGTATACTCGTATTATATAGATATAAAAATTTAACAAAAAATTTATTGCAAATGAAATAAAAATATTCAATAAAATTTCAATTCAAAATGTATTCTTTTGAGGCATAAAATAACTGTTGCTTAAAAGGTAAGTCTGGATAGACGATAGAGATTATCAGCTTAAAAGCGTTTATTTAAATTTTTGCCAAAAATAGTTTTAAGCATTAGGTACTTAGTGTTATGCTACGTTCGCACGAGACTTCGGATTACTTCGTTCGCTGTTTGTATTACTCCACGTTTTAACACCTAGCATATGAAGTCAATGCAGTGGACCGGCCATTGTTTTGTTTGTTGTTTTTATTTCGTTTATATTATTTTTTGTTTATTTTCTGTACTTGACAGCATACTTTAGGGTATGCCAAACGCTTTTGATCTAAGTTTTATAAAAATTTGAGATGACACAGATTTTGAAGTAATACAAAGGATAATAGAAATAGAATTTCTCATAATTTAAATGATTCTCAATAAAGATTTTTTTTATGGAAATTTATGTAATTAACTTCATAATCGGGGGTTGTATAATGAATGAGAGAACGAATGACGAAAAAACGGTGTCGTGCTCGTATAGTATTAGAAGACTGTGTGAGAAGTTAACTCTTGTTAAACAATAAATCAAGTTAATGTTTTTTTATAATGAGAGAAGCGCAAAGCTTTCTTTACATTATCAACAAAACTTTGCAATTTGTAATTTCTCTCAGTGTTGGCGTATGAGTAAAGCGATAAAAAACATATTTAATGTAACGTATATGTATAATGGGACCTAAAAAAATACACTTAAGCCTCTATAGCCTCATGTAACATATTATTGTGACCATATGGGAACATGTTATCTAATATTCCAGACGGCATCATAAGAAGAAATTAAAATTAAAAAATTAAGAAACCGGTAAAAATATAAAATACGAGTACGTCTTAGGCCAAAACTGAAATTACATAAATTTGTAAAAAAAGTCAAATAAAATCGTTCATGTTTTTACGGTCAAGCATTGTGTCGCAGTTAACAATATAACTGATACCCAAAATTTTACACTACATATTATCTTTTATCATTTAACCCAATGAACGTTGGGGCACTCCGAACAAATTTTTGGAAAGTCCATTTTAAAAACTGAAAATTGAGGACAAGTTTTTATAGGGTTTATTAGCTTACACTCTTCTTACACAGTTGAATTGCATTTAATTTTTTTTTTTTAATTATTTTGTGCTTAACGAAAGTCATAAAAGTTGGTTTTTATTGCATCAACTTTGGACGTTTATAAAATATGAATGCCATCAATTCAGCTATTATTTCTTTCACCGTTTAGACGTGATGTTATTGCCGAGCTACGACCACATACACTCGAAAAAGTTCTCGAAAATTTGTCCGATCGAATGGGGTACTGTGAGGCCAGCCGCGGCAGCCGTATGAATGAAATAATATTTCATTTCTAAACGGAATAATTGTACTTCACAACAAAAAGATAAATTTATATTGCCCACCCTGTATTTATTTATCTATATCTTTAAAATGGTTGCAGTAAGAGTCTTATCAGTTGATTCAAAGCAACTTCGTAGTGAATACAAAACATCAGTTAAATAATGACCGGAATTCGACAAGTGAGCATGGCACCTCCCATGTAAAGTAAATATTGATGTTTGTATATATTGAGAATCGTTAAAATGAAAAAATTCTGAATTTGATCTGTATGTCTCTGTAGTGCATACAAAAAATGACGTAATTTTGTTAGCGGGCATGGCATGGTAAATATTAATTTCTGAATATCTTGAGCACTGTGATAAAAGAGATTTTTAATAACACAATACAATACATATAATCAGTCAAACTAAATATGCAATTGTTTGTATGTGTAGAACGGTAACAGAAAAAGTTAATTATATTTGATAGGATCAAAATCATAAACCACGAATATGTCGAATAAGAGCACTAACTTTGAAAAATAGCTAGCACCACTGAATCCAGCGTTCCCGAGTCAGCCTTACTAGAAGGGTGGCCAGCACAGAGTAATTAACTAAATTATGATCAAAAATTAAGGAAGTTAGTTGTACATGCCAAAACTTTGACTACAATTTATTATTTTTTTTTTTTTTGTAATATCTAACAGTCCAATCAAAAAGTCCATAGGATGACACATATGCAGATGGCATTACTAGAGTTTTGCCCATATGATTTTTATTTAGTACTAACCTTCAAACGAAACGTGTATAAATTTGACAGCAATCTGGCTATTGATTCGTGAGTTATAGCATATTTTTATTATTATGAAAAAATGGAGAAAAGTGAATTTCAAATGTTGAGAAAACATTGCCTTTTGATGAAAAAAAAGATATGTTGAAACCAAACAATAGCTTGATAACCATTATACCAACTCTGCTTCATCGAGATAAATAGTAGGGATGTGGTTTGCTAAATGTAAACGTGTTCGTATCAGCACTAACATTTGTTACGTAAGTTCACTTAGCACTCACTCACTATAAAATTCTGCTAGGTTGGGTCCGGGTAATAAGGGCCACTCTGGTAATGAAAGAGTCGACTGTTTGGCGCACAGAGATATTAGACGGGTTTTTATTGGTCCTAGGTCAAGGGCTACTCAAGGAGGAGGATTTGTTCGGTTTTGATGAAGAGCCTCCGGTATAAGACAGGCGAAAAAGTTTATCCCCCTTTTTTGCAGTAGAAATATATTTTTGGGAAATATTGAGGATAATTGGTGTACCATAGATTCTGTTCGATGTACATATGTCGAGATATCTCAGCACGTATTTTCCGAGTGCCACGATTTTTCTTTTAACAAAAAGGCAACTGGCTTTATTCGTAGCCTCGATTTAATATGGAGAACATATGGGGTTGCACAAAAGATTCTGGTAGATTTCGGTAGATATACTAAACATCACATGACTGTTTGAAAACATTTAGATATCGTAGGGTGGCTACATAAAAGCTCGATGTTTGAGTGCCACATGAACTAACATTGATACGTTGCTAAAATGCAACAATATTGAATTGGTTTTGAAGCCTATCATGCCGGACGGTGAAAAATTAGTTAATTACGAAGAAAATCAGCTTTTGATCTTTCACAAAGGAGATGAATGTTTAGTGAGATTTGTAGGCACTTGTCTAAAATGAGCTGCCACAACTTGATGAAGCGATCAATTCTGATTATTTCTTTCTCCAACTCCAACACTGGAACAAAATAATAAACCAGCGTTAAAAAATGCTTGACTATTTTCAATGCATTTGTAAGTACTTAAGTAAACTTAAAGAAAACTACACAGCAAAAGAAAAAAAAAAACAAAAGCAAAAAAATAAAATATTTTGGTTTGCTTTAGTTTTTAGCTTTAAATTAAACAACAGTGTTGATGAATGCTTACCGAAATCTTAAAAAAATAGTAAGCAAAAGTAAAAAGCAAAAACAAAAAGGTAAAACAGTAAATAGCTTGCTTAGTCCGCATGGCAACCATTTTATCAAAAATTGCTTTTGCTGTAAGCAATAAGTTATTGTTTACCTTATTTTTACTATAAAGTGGGCGTATTATGCGACCTTGTCACCAATAACATGAAAAAAGTTTTTGAAATCAAAGAATCAGAATTGAATTAAGTGAAAAACATTTTAATCATTTTCCTCCACGAAAATTCAAGCAACAACAACGTAGTCAATGAATAAGTAAGAAACAGTTAAGCAAAAGCAAACATAAAGTAAACAACAACTTTTTGCTTACAGCATGAGCAATTCTTCATAAAATAGTTGCATTGTTGACTGCTTAAGCAGGGAACATACACATACTTAGTAAAACTAAGCAAGTTATTTACTATTTTACGTTTTTGTATTTGCTTTTTACTTCTGCTTATTATTTTTTAGTTTTCAGTAAGCATTCAGCAACACGGTTATTTATTTTGAAGCTAAAAACTGAAGCAAAGCTAAATGTTAGCGCTATCGCTAGTCTAAAGCAAACAAATTAAAGCACTGCAATAAGCCAATTATATGATTTTTATATTATTTTTCCTCTAAGCAGTTCATTTAGAATTTTATAAAAAAGTAGTTTCTCGTGCATGCCCAAACATTGCATAAGATTTCTTATTTGTTTTTGTAATTTCAAGTAATTCCTAATAAGAAATTAATTAAAATTCTATTCTTGTATTTCTGTAATTAAAATCTTTTTGTTCAGTTAAAGTCTCGTTTTTCATACAACTAACATTCCATTTGCTTATGTTTTTTTTCTTTTTTATGCAATAAAATATTATCATCTTATTAGTTACAGTCATAAGCATACAAGGCCTTTGGCAATTTTTGTTATATATTATGTTTATTGCCGTAAAGCACATGAATACCAAAAATTTGGTGGCTTTTATTTTATACTTCTCGTACGAAATTCTCTTCCACTTGGCAACAAAAAAATAGTTCCATGTAAGCAGCGGTCAAAAATTGAATTTATTTTTTAAATGATCCGCCATCTAAAGGTTTTTTTTCAACTAGTGCTTATTTCGTGAATGGTAACACTTAGCTCATGTCTGATTTGACAGATAATTAGTTTTATCCTTCCGCTGAACGAATATGGTTGTGTATACGATTGAACAACGCTGGGAAACATTGCGACATTACTTTGAAAATCATAGTAATGTTGCAGATGAAGCTTGTTTTGATCTTGCGGGTTATGTAAACAAGCAACATTTTCGCATTTGGGGCACAGAAAACTCGCATGTTGAAAAGCCGATACACTACAGACGAGTCACTGTTTGGTGCGGATTTTGGTCCAGAGGCATAATTGGGCCATTTTTCTTCGAAAATGAGCAAGGAGTGGCCATTACAGTTAATGGCGATCGTTATTGGGCCATGTTGAACGAATTTTTGTTCACAAAAATTGAAGAGGAGGATATTAGCAACATCTGATTATCAGCCGCAGATCTGATATCGTTTGGCCACCTCAGAGCTGCGATTTGACACCGTTGGACTATTATTTGTGGGGTGCCGTCAAAAATAAGTGTTACGCCAACAAGCCAGAGACAATTGATGCTTTAAAGGACAATATTCGTAAAGCCATTGGTGTAATACAGCTGCACACAATCGATAATGTGCTTAAAAATTGGACCGATCGTTTAGGCTACTGCATGGCCAGCCGAGGCAGCCATTTGAATGAAGTTATTTTCCATTATTAACCGGAAGGATTGTACTTTTAAATAAGAAAAGAAATTTGGGAAAATATTCAGTAGATTTTTTATAGCATTTTCAGAAAAAAAATTATTTGGCGGACACTTTATAACTCATGTTTACTTTTCATGCCTTAGTATTGCATTGAAATATAAGAAGAAAAAATAGATTACATTAGGTCTGTTCTAGAAATTTTGTGATAAAGCAAAAATGCAAAAATTATATATAAAAAATTAAAAATAAAAATATAGTAAATCCAAATTAACCAGTGCATATTGGCTCCACTTATATGGAGTCGGCGGATTGATATTGAAGCTACCTAAGTAGGAAAAAAAATTTTTTTTTCAAAAACCATTCATTTCTCATTTCTCAACACTTAGTGAGACGATTTTCCAACTTTTTTATACCATCTGAATAATACGATTTTGGGAACTCCTTAAAAATACTCATTAGTCTCGGTAATCACTTCTTCGTTTGAGATGAATCTTTTTCCTGCGACCCATTTTTTCAAGTTTGGAAACAGGAAAAATTCACTAGGGGCTAAATCTGGACTATAAGGTGGATTATCAACCAATTCGAAGTGGATCTCTCGTAGTTTTAGCATCGTATCTAATGCTGTGTGAATCGGAGCGTTGTCTTGAAGAAAGAGCACTTTTTTCTTGTTTAAATGTGGTCGTTTTTCCTTGATTGCATCAACCAATTGATCCAATAATGCACGATAATACTCTTCTGTGATTGTGGATCCCTTTTCAAGATAATCGATGAGCAATATTCCGTGTGCATCCCAAAATACAGTGGCCATAACCTTGCCAGCCGATTTCGCTGTCTTCGCCTTCTTCGGAGCACTTCCACCAGCTTCCACCCATTGCTTCGATTGATTTTTGGTTTCAGGTGTGTAGTGGTGGACCCACGTTTCATCAACAGTTATTAATCTACGCCAAAAATCAGCAGGATTATGCTTTATCATGTCCAAACACCGCTGTGCAGTGATCTGTCGAACTCGTTTTTGTTCAAACGCGGCACCCATCTTGCCGATAGCTTTTTCATATGCAAATGCTCATAAAAAATGTTGAACACACGTTCATATGATATGTTTACCATTTCACCAATCTCACGTATTTTGACCCGGCGATCATTCATAACGATATCGAGGATTTTCTTGATATTTTCTTCAGTAACCACCTCTTTTGGCCTTCTTGTTGATGATATTGTTGCAGTGCTTGTTCGGCCTTGTTTAAATTCAGCCATCTAATATTTGACCATATAATCTGACGGAGCAGATTCGCCGTAATGTTTATTAAGCTTTTCTTTTGTCTCTTTCACAGTTTTGCCTTTCAAATAATAGTGTTTAATCACTACACGAAATTCACTTTTTTCCATTTTCCAAGAAACACAAAAGTTGCTTACTTCAAACGACTACAACAAATAAACTAATCGACGAATTTGGCTAAAATTTTAACAGCTGACGTTTGACAGGTCGTTATTTCCAAGAAAGAAAAAGTTTTTGTGTTTGTGCTGCCATCTAGCGCTAGGTAGCTTCAATATCAATACGCCCTCGTACCTAAATAGAGTACATATATCATTCCATAGGTCTGTTCGCTTTCTTTCTAAATTCGAGGAGAAACCTAAAATCGATAAAATTTCGAGCAAAATATTACGATATATGATCATGAAGTTTCATAAGACCGGTTTTTTTACCCGTAACTAAATATTATAGAGGAGTTATAAGAATTTCAAAAGCAGATTCTTGTTGAACTCAGAGGAGTCTATCAGAAACATTGTATCACTTTTCACGTATTTCTACTTTATTTTATTTTGTCGCATAGTGTTATGTACCAATTTACCTCAAAATCAAAGAGATTGCTTAGATCTGTACAAGATAACACGAAGAGTCGCACTAGGTGGCAGCTGAAATTAACAGCATAGAATCTCAGAACATTTACTAATTCTAATAAGAAAGTCCGATTGGGGGAATCATGTGGCAACACTACTAAAAATTGAACTGAAACTACAATATATTTACGAGAAAAAATAAAAATGGCAGGATGAAAAATCATTTTTTTTAATAAATATTCAACAGCTAATGGCAATAAGGTTTTTTTATTTTTTAAAAGTAAACACCTTCCTCTTCAAGAGTAGTTTTGGTTCAAATTGATACGGAACAGCTTTCTACGATTTAATACTTCTTTATATTGTACTTTATTTTCAACGTTTTAACACTATAAGCAGCAACTAATAATATGCTCTCTCTTTTGAGGATATTTTTTAACGGGAACGGTGGAAATGAAACAAAAACTAATATAGCCTAAAGCAGCTTATTCCATCTGGAAATAATGATGCCGTATTTGATGAAAAAATTCTGACTTTGATTATTCCACTCTGCAATGTAAGCCTACTCCACAATGTGTATTATGAAAACTAGGAGTGAACCGATTTTCACTTCATTCGCCACAATGTTAAAATTGGTGTTAAATTTGGTTTAGACGAAATTAATATGTTCAGTTAAGCAGCAGTCTATGGTCTGATAATAAACATGCCAAAGAGTAACTGAGACTGAACACGGCAAATTCGCTACGGTTCCTAATAAGGGGCCAACACATCAAAGACGTTTAATATTTGTGTTACCAAGGCAGTATAATAACAAAAAATGAAGTCTCGATAGAAACAAAGTGAAACAAGCATTCAGCCATCGTTACCATGTCTAGAAATCTCGCCACATCTCCAAACGCGACAATTTAAACATCTTCAGCAGCAGTGTTAAATCTGTTGCACTATATGGTTGGGAATTCTGAAATTCGAATAGGAAGTGGACATATGTAAATACCCTTCAAATATTGATCGATAGTTGCCTAGGTCGCATTCTAAGTATGTTCTGGCTAAATACCCTCTCTAATGAACGATTATGGCATAAAACCGTCATTAGCAGGGTCCGAAATCAAAATGTGTAAATGGCGATGGATCGGGCAAGCCTTGAGGAATGTCTCAAGATGACATCACCAGAAATGCATTAGACTGGAAGTTCCATGGCTGTCGCAGGAAAGGAAATTATATACTAAATCGATCAGGCTTAAAAGAATATGGAACGAGTAGAATATAGTGGCAGCGAATAAGCAAAAATCGAATTTAATCATTAGGCCATATGATCCTTATAGAAACAAGAGTAACTATTTAATATGCTCAGTGATTTCAGGCATTTAAAGAAAATTATTTTAACACATTGTATGCGGGACGCGTACTAGTACGTTTTCTGCTGATTGATACATGAGAGCGAATCACGTACTAGTTCGGGTAAAGGCATAATTTCGCAGCGAAATGTACACACATAAGAATTAAGAATTTTAAGAAGAATTAAGAATTTAAGAAGAGTTAAGAATTTTTATTAAATTGTTGGTCAAAAAACAGAAACAAATGGTAGAAAATAACTTGAGTAGTTGCATAGGAAGAGTCTTTTCTGAAAAAACAAAAAATGGTGAAAAACCGTTTGAAACAATCGAAGTTGAGAAATCGTATAATTGTTTTCAGTAAATTAATTGGTTCTCTAATGTCATGAAATTTTTTACGACATGTTGACTATGAGGCTTGTGTATTTAAAGTTTGTTTCGAAGCTGATTAATTTTTAATAGAAAACCCGTCAGGTGTAAACCTTCCTTAGGAGCTACACTACTAATAATCTCGATTTTCATAAGGGAACGTCAAAAAACAAAGCCCGGTGATGCTAATAAAGGAGAATAGGAGATGCCGGATCAAAAAAAAAAAAAAAAAAAAAAAAAATACTTATCAAAAGATTTTCATGGAATCGAAAAAATATTGGCATTATATCCGACAGAATGTTTTGAACAAATATCGTATAATCGTAAGAAAAACCGTATATTTTTTAGCACTGAATTCATATACACACTTTATGTCCATTTTATTTCTTCAGTTTATTTATTTATTTTTTTTGTATTAAGAAGTAATCATTAACAAATAAAAGTCTATGTAATAACAATGTAATGGTTATGTATTTTCTGAATATATATTCCTTATTCTGTTTTAATGTCATGACTACAAAAGAAGATTTTTTGTTCTTTAATTACAAAATCAAAATACACCCTATATCAGGCTATGAAAATTATAGCTTAGAAAAAATGAAAGAACATTTTAAAACCTTATCCTTCAATAAAATATTTGTTTATTTAAAACTTTAAATTAAATTTGTTCACATAAGTTTATGGGAAACCACATCCACTTAAACTTAGTCGTCATTTCATGGTATTGAATACAAAAAATGTTTAACTTGTCAAAATCTGATAAACGAGTACTTTAAAGTCGACTTGAGTTTATTATTTAGGTTTACAAAAAATATCTTCCTTTATGCCATAAGATTTAGTTTGAACTTTTTTTGTCTGTATTTCTTGGAAAACTATATTAAGATTAACAACAATTGTAATACGAGCATAATAATTTCCAGTTTTATGAATAGCTTTGTATATAAAGGTGTATTTCATTCATTTGGTATTAAAAGAAATTCTGTCATTCAAAAGACTCTGGTCAAAATGGTTACCATTGAGATGAATTAATAAGAGTAATTATAATCACAAATTTAATAGGTTTTATTTAGAAAAATCGTACAGTAGATCAATAAATTCGTCGGACAAATATTAAATTTTCATTGTCTTTTCTTTAAACGATATTCTTGTTCTTAAAAAGGCAAACACGTTTTTCTTTTATGATTTTTTTATTTTTTATTTTAAATAAATGTTTTTTAAGTGCAAAAAACGCACCAAAAAAGTAGTCGGACATACGGCAACACTTCTTTCTGGTTTTTTCCAAGCAGTCTTGGGGAATTCCCCTAATTTTGGGTTGTCGAAAAAGTAACAAAAGGGTTGATTTTAATACTTTTCATTTCAAATTTGTGAAAATGTCAAAACCTATGTTATACACGACTGAAGAAGTAAAAAAAATTATTATAAACAAACATGAAGAAGGAAAAACTGTTTGAGAGATTTGAGATATAATTGAAAGACCCAAATCAACAGTTCATGATATAATAAAAAGGTGCATATAAGGAAACAAAATCCGTTGAAAAAAAACCAAAATTTGGAAAACCTAAATTGCTTACAAATGCCGACGAACGATGGATTGTCCAACAGATTAAGAAAAACACTAAACTAAAAACTCCAAAACTATCAAATGAAATCTCTGAATGCATCAATAAAGACTGCAGCGCGGAAGCAGTAAGAACAGTTCTTGTACAAGGAAGTAAAATCCCTTAAAAACAAACCAAAATTTGAAAGGTCTAAATTGCTTACAAATGCAGTTCTTCATAAGAAAGGCTATAATGAAAGGGTAGCTCGTAAGAAGCCATATATATATTAGCAAAGTGAATAGAATTAAACGACTAGATTTTTCCAAAAAGTACAAACACATTGATACATATGTCATTTGGAAACAAAGTCTTATTTACCGATGAAAGTAATTTTAATATATTAAGATCGGATGGACATACGTATGTACGTATGGAGAAAGCACAATGAAGAGCTCAAATAAAAACTTAAGAGGAGGCGGTTCAGTGCTAGTTTAAGTTTGCATGTCGGCTTCTAGAGTTGGGGAACTGTACATAATAATGAACCAAACAAAATATTTGTCCATTTTGAAACAAGAGCGTTGAGATATTGGGTATTAAAGACACATTGCAGTATTATCAGGACAACGATCCGAAACACCTCCACAGTCCCCAGATATAAATGTCATTGAACACATTTTTGGGCACATTTAGAAACCGAATTAAAAAATATACGCTTTCGAATAAAATATATCTTGTTAAAGGACGAATGGGAAAAAATTGATCCATCTATAGCAGAAACCTGGTAGAATCAATGCCAAGAAGATTGGAAATAGTTATAAAAGGCAAAACAGTTAATTTAAACCATTTCTTTTTTTCAAGTATAACAGTAACAAAAGAAAATACAAAGTATTAAATGCTGATATCAAGTGCTTAAGAGAAATGTGCTTCAACTGTCCGATTACTTTTTTGGAAGTGTTTTTTGTATATAATGAATTTTGTTTGTTTTTTAGTTTTTAAATAAATTGATTTTTTTTAGTTTTTTGTTTTATCTCAAAGAGAATATCGTACCGCTACTTATCTCAAAATAAAAATGTGTTAAATGTTTTGTTAATATGAAACCTATTGTTTTTTACTTAATTTTAACGTTTGTCCAAAGACTTTATTGAGCCACTGTACATAATATTTTAATACATATTAGAAATGATTTTACGTTATTGTTATAAAGAAGAGAAAAATATTTATTAATAAGTTTGTAAAATCTTCATTAGAATCGAATTGCAATAATATAGATTATAATCTTATCTGTTGATTACATTGGTGATATTGTTTACTAATTTGTGACATCTTTTTTCTGACAATAGCTGATGCAAAATATTAATCCATTCTAAGCCGCACTCATTTTTAAAATGAAAACTTTACCAAGCAAGTAAATGTGAGACAAATAAAGTAATGTTGGCAGCAAATGCAACAAGTGAATTTTTTTGTAGCGAAATTGTAACAAATTTTTAGATACCAGTACCTTAAAAACTTATATTTTTAACAAATTTGGTTTCGGCGCAGTATACAAAGTCCCACTTTGTAGAAACAAAACATATTTTCTATCTGAGCTCGACTTAATCTTTATCAAAGTCACATTATGGTTGGATCAAACAAAAAGTTATATTTTACGTTAAAGTTTTGACACAGTTTTTTAATTCTTCGTTCATATAAAATAGGTCACATAGATTTGAAAATGTGTGAAATTAAAATACGTTCTGCTTTACAAAACTATGTCGAAAAATTTGTTAAGTGTACTTTAACCATTATATGACTAACAAGTTGCCCGGGTACCTAATGTTGAAAATGAAAATGAATTTTTTTTTTTGCAAAATTGTATAGTCTATTTTATATGTCAATCGTGTGATTATACAATTTATTGGAACATACGACAACTAACAAGATTATTGTGCTTATTTATCCTAATCAAATGCAACCCTGGTGCGACAATCGTGTGAAAGTTTAAAAGGCAATCATGCACCAATTTAAATGCCAAAAATACACCAACAATTATTGTATTCTTGCGCGGTAATTAAAGAAGAAAACACACACCAATTTTTAATATGTAATTGATTTCTTTTTGAAAAAACACTTGTTTGTACGGTAAATATGCATTTTTTAATTATTTATATGTAAACTGGATCATAAACTTCCACCATTTCTTTTTTCATTATCAAGCGGACACACTATAATCGAAGCCGATGCAATTTTTATTTTTTTAAAGAACAAATCATCGAACCACTTTGAAAAAAAAATTAATTAATTTACCATAACAACTGCTTCACAGAGTTGCCGTAAACTAGAACAATCGTGTGACAGCATTGGGGCAATTATTATCGACACATCGTTTCGCGCCAACTTGTGACAATAAATTTTGTATAAAATAAGACAACCGTGTGAATACAGAATTTTATTTGGGTCAATTTTATTATTGTGTGCTAATTTGTCACAATAAAAATTGTATCAGATTGGTGTGTTTGCGACAATCGTGTGATCCCAACTTAAGTAAAATATTATGCCAGTGCTACTATAGCATGAGTCAAATGCTACAAATCTAAAACTAGACTTGTAGTACACGTTAGTTACCACACTTTAAGCTTAATAAGCATTTGTTAAAAAAACGCATGAAAAACTCTACATTAGCTATTGATTGCTTTACTAAAATTTTAAGTTTTCAGCGATACAAAAAAATTAATGCCACACATACGAGTAGTCAACCAAAATAGATTTGTTTTATTAATTTAATATAAAATCATATATTTTTTTTTATTTACTGTTAAGTCCTTTCAAAAAAAAAAAAAAAAAAAAAAAAAACGAAAGGTATTATATTCAAACACTAAAATGGGAGAAAGGCAATGATATAAAAGAATCTGCATGCACTTAGTTTTGCACTTTTAGCTCAAATAGAGAGGAACTTATAAAACGTGTTTTTTTATAGAGGTGTAGAACTTTAAGTTGGCATTGCTTTTCAAGATGGCGACCGATTAACAACTGTCAAGTGATTTATTCTCAGTTTGGTTTGGCAATTCATCATGAATAGACACACGCCCGGCGTAGATTCTTCGAATGGGCCCAAAACGAGATTACCGTTGTTCCCGATTTTCATAAGCGAATTTTGTTTAGCGATGAAGCGCACTTCTGGTTGAATGGCTACGACTACAACAAAACACAACAAACAAAACTGCTGCATTTGGAGTGAAGGTAATTCTCAAGTGTATGTGGAAACACCGTTACATTCGAAAAAAATGACTGTTTGGTGCGCTTTATAGGCTGGTGGAATCATTGGTCCGTACTTTTTCAAAAACGATGGTGGCCGGAACGTTACAGTCAATGGTGATCGGTATAGAGCCATGATTACTAACTTTTTCATTCCTGAATTGAATAACCATGATGTCCAGGAGATGTGGTTTCAACAAGACGGCACAACATGTCACACAGCTCGTGCCACAATAGATTTATTGAAAGACAAGTTTGGTGAGCGCCTAATTTCACGTTTTGGACCTGTGAATTGGCCTCCAAGATCTTGTGATTTAACACCGCTAGACTACTTTCTGTGGGGCTATAAAAAGTCATTGGTCTATGCGGTAAAGCCACAAACGCTTGACCATTTGGAAGACAACATTCGTCGTGTTATTGCCGATATACGGTTACAGATGTTGGAAAAAGTCATCGAAAATTGGACGTCCAGATTGGACTACATCCGCGCCAGCCGTGGCGGTCATATGCCAGTAATCATATTTAAAATGTAATGCCACAAGATTATCTTTCGGATAAATAAAATTCATGTCAATCGAATAATCCATCGTTGTTTTATCGCAACTTAAAGTTCTATACCTCTATAAAAACACCCCTTATTTTTCAACACCTTTCTTAGAACTCCTTTTTTGTGGTCTTTTTAAAGAATTTACTCGTAGATGTACTCTCTACAATATTACCCAAAAACGTAAGCGAAATCTGATCCCATTCATATTATATTCGTTGTCGTAGCTTCAACAAGTTCCCTGTAGTTCAGTTACATTTTTCAGGCCTTTTTTTACTATTATCCAAATGTTCTCCATTGGATTGGAATTAAGGCTTTACGGTGATCACTAATGTACCCAAATGTTTTCCCATTCTTTGACAAATTTCGCGGTCTGGATTGGATCACCATGTCATTAAAAGATGGCTTTTTCTTTTAGGTAAGGTTTTATGCCTACAAAAATTTTCTTTGACGCCAAAACATGACATTTTTATTTTTATATTATATATTCATAACATAAATGCCCTTTAAAAGCAGTTTAAAATTTTTTAATTTTTGGTTTAACACATGGATTTTAAGCTAATAATCGTATATGTCATTATGTTATAATTTAATATGAGTTTTGAAAATATCGAAAAAGCCTCTTTATTCTCAGAGGCATGATCGTATTACCTACGAATTTATACTTTCAATTATCGCCTGGTGTATGTATCCATATCGGTTAAACTTAGTAAATTGTTCGAACAAATTTAATAAAATTATCCAAAAAATTTCTTATACTTTTACCAAAAACTTAAAATTGAATTGTTTTTGTTTAAAATCCAAAATAAACCAAGCAGTAACTTGAATAGATAGAAGATTCTAATACACACACTTTCTGCACTAAAAGACTCGTTTTGGTTCATCCAGTTTTCAAGTGTTGCAACCAGGGCCGACTATCGATAGTTTTGCAGCTCTAGTGGGTAGCCAGGCAACCCTGGTTGCAACACATTTATAATTTATAGTAAAAGCTTTAAGATCAATTTATTAACTTCATTTGTGATGTAATGGACTTTTTATAATTTAGAGAAGACGTCTACATGATTATTTCATTCAATTATATACTCATTTGCACAAGCACTCAATTACTCATTATGAGGCGAATATCATCAACATTTTTTATTACGATATGAGAGATAATCATATATACATACGTATAATAGATAATATATCAAAGCGAAAATAAAAGAGAGAGTAATAGGAAATGTGTCCTACTTTTCGATATTCTTAAACTCATATTTATAACATTATTTTTCCATAAAAGTTTTATTTTTTATTTTATTTTTTTCATTGTCTTCTTAAGTTTAATTTAATTCAATATTATTTTGTTCTATTTTTATATTTATTGTACTAAGAAAAGTTTAGTCGTTTATTATTTTCAAACCATTGATATATGATAAGGAAATATGGCAAGAAAATAAAGAATGGTCATGTCTGCTCATTGGAAAGCCTAAAACACCATGCAAACGTATTCTTATAAATCTTAAAATAGTCTTATCTTATACCACAGAAATATAAAAATGTTTTCATGATTTTCTGTTTGTTTTTATAATTACTTAATAATATGCTAATAATTCTGTGAACAGACCTTCTTTTGATAAAAATATAAAAACTTCTCTTAACTTAATTTTACTTAACCCACTCTGTGTTTCGCTGTTTATTGAAATTTTGTTATTTATAACAGCCTCTAAGTGCGAATGAGTATGTGACAGTTTATGAGATATATTAATGATACTTAAAATAACACCAATTCACTTATGATGTATGTATGTGTGTATATTAATTCTGACATTTTTTTTCTGTTTTTCATCTACCATATATCATTCTTTATATGGTAT
This sequence comes from Wohlfahrtia magnifica, assembly GCA_023159175.1. Classification (NCBI taxonomy): domain Eukaryota; kingdom Metazoa; phylum Arthropoda; class Insecta; order Diptera; family Sarcophagidae; genus Wohlfahrtia; species Wohlfahrtia magnifica. The sequence continues at coordinate 3,421,546 of JAKWBJ010000183.1, forward strand.
ATTTATATAATGGCGTTAAAATCCATTTATTTTTATACAAGAATGTCCAAATTTAGGTCAATGGTTTTCTCTTCTTTTAGTTTATAAACTATAATAAATAGTTTTGCTAATCGTAAAATAAAAACAAAAAAAAAACATTTTTATGTTGGTTATAAAAAGAGAACAAGCTTCAAACAACTATTAAACAATAGGAAAAGTTTTTTTACCCAATCTTTATAAAAGAAATTCACATGAGAAGCCTTTTCAATTAAATTAAGTTCTTTATAGGGGTACTGGGATATTAACCCAATTTAAAGAAGTTCAAGTTAGTTTGGAAAGGCTATTGCAATAAATAAAGAAATGATATTAAAATTGATTAAGGCAACGCCACTCTCTATCAATGTGATACTTTACCTTAAGTCTTTAACCCAGAATTTTTTGGTATTTTGTTTTAAAAGGAGTAATACTTCATACCGAAGTCAGGCTTATATCCTCGATGAATATTTTTCAAAGAAGTGCAACCTGAGTCCAAGTATTATTATACTAAAGTCTTGTATTTGGTTATATATTCTGGTTACTTTTGGTCTGATATTGGTGCCCTGTTAAGTTCAGCTGCAAATTGCCCGTAGATAGCTCTTGAGTGTAATATCTCTGATAATATTATTGCATCTGTCAACATTGTAGCTTGTTTAAAAGGTGACATTTTATGCTTCACTTTGTTAGAAGATATTTTTAAGAAAATAAAAATGGCTTAAAATAAGTTACACCACATCAGGGACTGTATTGTCGGATAATAGTCTATTGGTTTGTGTCAAGGTTGTGAATATGTTACCCTGGTAATGCCGTATTGATTTGTATATTTGACGGCATTGCCAATTCGACCAACTTTGGATAACACAATCTTACATGTTTAAAATTAACGGAGATAAAATAGAGGATTTGAGAGCGCTTGAGACATTTCCAGAACTTTCCAAACTGTGGGCAATCAGGCATGTAAGTAGGCTGCTTTGTCTACGTCGATATAGTTATCTTTTTGCAGATATAAAGTTAAGTCGTGTTTAGGCGTAAATAACAGTGTTGTGTAAACGAATATTAAGTGCAGGATAAATAAGTTGGAGACTGTATAGTTATAATTGTATACTGTTGAGTGAGGGAAAAAAAGGACTGTAAAACAACGACAACGTGGTGTTTATTCTATTTTGACGCAATTAAAAAGAACTCTAATATTATAAAAATCGATTTATTCTGTGAAAAGTAATCTACGTTTAAAAGTGAGTGAAAATGCGGAATATTAACTTCATATGTTGCTTTTTGATTGCAGAAAAGTTAAGAGTGAGCAATAGAATGTTGAAAAAATTTTGGAAGTCGATGCTGTAACTAGAAAAATAGCAGCGAAATGATTTGCTAGTTTTCGCTCTGAAAATTTGTCGCTTGCTCAACCAATCGCGAAAATAGTCGACGAAATCCTGAAAAAAATGTAGAAAGATCAGAGCATATGCAGCGTTGATGCTGCTAGGAAACTAGGCATACAACACCAAAGAATTATCAACTATTTGAATAAAGCTGGATAGACAAGAAGCTCGGTAACCATATGAATTAACAACCATATGAATTCAAATTCGATTCGCTGCTAAAACGAAACGAAATCTAACCATTGAAATGATTACGGGTAATAAAAGCAGATTATTTATACATAAATCCTTCGACATTTTAATTTGACCAACAGAAACTTCTCTCAATCAATAAATTGCTCCCGATTCTAATTTTAGACTCATTGAAAGGGAGTTGCAGTTTATTCATCATAGCGTTAATACTCATAACCAGTAATTAGTAATGTTATGAGTTGATAACGCTATTGCAAATTGTCAGATGGTCTTGCCTGGAAGTGAACCGATACCCCTGGGGTAAGCAGGTGCCCTACCTACCATACCACAGCGGTACACATAGTAAGTAAAATGATGTAAGCAAAATATTATGGACGAAACAAGGTGGAGCTTTGCAAACGGCGGTAAAGCCAAAATTTTCTTCAAGAGATATAAAGCTGTATGTCTGATGGGATTGGCAGGGAATTGTTCATTATGGGCTTCAACAATCTGGTCAAATGATTGATTCTGATCTTATTTATCAACAATTAATGAGATATAACCAAGCAATTTAATTAATATGGCCAGAATAGATCAACAGAAAAGGTGTAGTGTTCCATCATGATAACGCCACAATACACACATCTTTGAAGAGCCGGCAGAAACGAAGAGAGCTTGGTTAAGAAAATTCTGCTACATTTAAATTCCGTAAAAATAAATTTCGTAGAGGCCTACAAAACGGCATTGTATCCATTTTTCGCTCAGAAAACCCGAAGTTCTAAACTGATGGAGAAATGGCTTTATTCCAAAAAATGGCAAAAAGTTATCGATCAAAACAGCACATATTTAGTTTAACCAAAATGAATTAAGACAACTAAACTTTGTGTAAGGAAAACTTAAAAAAATGGGTCTTAAATAATCTCGATGAAACATATTGTTACGTTTTAACCTTCTTAAAACGTTTGAGTTCTTTTTAATTGCGTTGAAATAAATAAATAACACGTAAGTTGTTGGTTTACTTTATGCTCCTATTTATTTCCATACTTTTACGGTATACAATTATAACTATACAGTCTCCAACTTATTTATCTTACACTTAATATTCGCTCAACCCTTTTCTTTACGCCTAAACACGACCATAATTGAACTAACTAATGCATAAGGCACCACCTTGTATATATAATTTAAATAATTTCGAAATGTTCTTTTTGTTCTTGCAGCATTCGATTTATTGCCGTTATTTCAAATGTAACATCCAAATTCGGTACGGTAACACCGTTCAATACACAATTAGTAACACTTTTAATAACAAATTAAGAACGGCATTGCCAGGGTGGCCTTGACACAAACCAATGGGCTAAAATCATACAATACAGTTGTTTATATGTTTTCAATATGTTTTCTTGATTCTTGACAAGCTGTAAAAAATCCTATAAATCGAACGAAATCAAGACCTTCTTGCAAGATTAGATCAGATCAACTTCTTACGAATGTGATGTGTGGAATAAGAAGTACTAATACGAGTAAGTTTCCTTCTATATAGTTTGCAGGATTTGTTTTTTTAATTTTATATAACCAACTAAAAGGTAGGAGGATACGTCAAGTTTGAAGTCTCTCACTAACTTATACGAGTAAATATTCCAAAATAACATTTAATACTAAAAAGGTTCTGGCCAAACCCATGTGTAAGACCGTGGGTTAAATAGCTCATTATAACTGACCGAAGGTTAAGTACCTCATATAGCTGGCACTTTTTAGTATAAGAGATACAGGATTTATCTTTGACGTCAGAGATATTTAATTTCAATACCGATTTTCTTTTTTATTTTAACTTCATTTGAGATTTTTTTGAGCTTTAGCATGTAATAGTGGAACTATTTCGGTTTACGTATCATACAATCTTCTGGTTTCTCATTGAATCTCAGTGCTTACAAAAGATCTTTCTTTGCCAGAATAAAAAGAAATTCTAAAAACAGGTACTAAATTCTAATATAACGTGCACTGTGAGCCCCAAGAACTTAGATTTCTGCCATCTGATTGCATGCAGTTTAGAGCTAAATCGTTTGAAGAGTTGTGGACCTGCATTGCAAGAAATACTTAACACCTAAGTAATGAATGGTAACATGATTGTTTCTTATAGTTGAGGCTTCGGTAGTATCTGCAGATGCTTTGATTTAATTACCGGTATGAGGAGGACTGTGCTCCAATCAACCATAACATGATAGCTCTTCATAGCGGATATCTTCATAAAAAATAATTTAGTGAAATTTCTGATAAATATTAATTTTAAAAGTAAATCTACTATATTTTAAGCTGCACAAAACTGTGCTGTAAAATTTCAACAGAATAGTGCACAGGCTCTTAAAACATACATTTTTAATTTCTTCAATAAATTTCTTTAAGTTTTTTGTCTTTATTTTCTATATATAAAATTTATTTTTAAAATTCAAAGCAAAATAAAAATGTAATTCGTTGACTTCAAAATCACTCTTACTGTCATCAGATGCCTACAAAGATCTATTTAAAAACAAAATGGAAAAGGGAAAGAAAGGGACTCTATGACGACCTTTTTCTGATTTAGGCAAAGCAGTAGGAAATTCATTTTTTTTTAACTACTTTTATAAAGTAAAAATAAAAATAAAAGTAAAATAAATAAATTTAAAAGTAAAATAAATATTTTTGTAAAATTAAAAACATTACAACAAAAGTTTTGTGAAAACTTATCATTGTTTTTCATTGTAAAGGGTCCGCCAAATAATTTTTTTTTTTTGAAAATGCTATAAAAAAAACTACTGAATATTTTCTCAAATTTCGTTTTTTATTTGAAAGTACAATCCTTCCGGTTAATAACGGAAAATAATTTCATTCGAATGGCTACCTCGGCTGGCCAAGCAGTAGCCTACACGATCGGTCTAATTTTTAAGCATATTATCGATTGTGTGCAGCTGTATTTCACCAATGGCTTCACGAATGTTGTTCTTTAAAGCGTCAATTGTCTCTGGCTTGTTGGCGTAACATTTATCTTTGACGGCACCCCACAAATAATAGTCCAACGGTGTCAAATCGCAGCTTCGAGGTGGCCAAACGACATCAGCTCTGCGGCTGATAATGCGATCTTCAAAAACAGGGCGCAAAACATCCAGTGTAGCTTCGGTTGTGTGGCACGTAGCGCCGTCCTGTTGAAACCAAATGTTGCTAATATCCTCTTCTTTTTATTTTTGTGAACAAAAATTCGTTCAACATGGCCCGAAGAAAAATGGCTCAATTATGCCTCTGGACCAAAATTTTTTTGGCTTTTCAATGTATGCGTGCGCGTTTTCTGTGCCCCAAATGCGACAATTTTACTTGTTTACATACCCGCCAAGATCAAAATGAGCTTCATCTGAAAAGATGATTTTTTTTTCTTTTGGCAAACTCGGCATCTGCTGTAAGTCAATCGCAGGCCCTCTTAGCGAAGGGTATAGACAACCATATTCGTTCAGCGGAAGGATAAAACTAATTATCTGTCATATCAGATATGAGCTAAGTGTTACCATTCACAAAATAAGCACTAGTTGAAAAAAAACGTTAGATGGCGGACCTTTTATTTTCTTCCAACAAGTTTCATTAAAACAATTTCTTAAAAAGACATTTTCACATATAATTCAGTTTTCATAACAAAATTTGTCATTGACAATTTAAAAGTAATTCTCTGATTGTTAAGAAAACTTATTTCTATGAATTTTTTTTTTTATTCTCTGACTGGATTCAGAGAATAAATATTTAATAATATTTATTATCAATAATGAAAAAAGGACAGAAACAAAAAATATATAAACTTATGATAAACACGTGTATATAAGGATATTCTTAACAAATTCCGTTGAAAAAATCTTATTAACAAGCATCCCGCTTCGGGATGATTAATTATTATTTGGATGACAATGCCTGCAGAAGTTTTAAAACAACTATTAGAAACGATCAAATACCGCATCCGCCGAATTCGCAGTATATTACTCACACCTCTTAATAGGGGTTTTCTTTACATTGCATTTCGCTATAACGGCCTGCTTGAATTATGGATCAGATTCGCTTTAAGCGCAAATTATCTCGTTCTGCGGCTAAAAAAAAGTAGATTCTCCGTTTTTTTACCAAAAAGTTTAAGGAAAGGAAACGCAATACACATTCATCTCATTTAAAGGCATTTCGATTTATGGCCTACATTTTCGGAAACTCTTTAGGCCGTATAAAGAGGTATGAATTTATCTTTTAGCAAGTCAGCGAATATTAATTGTATATAAAACAAATATTTTTCAAAGAGTTATCTTAATATTTCTTATTGTGATAGAAGGATCTATGATAATTATGTGTGACACAAAATATCGGCCATATGCTCGCCAGGGCTTCGGTGACATTCCTCTATTTTTCGATTCATATTTTCAAGAAGTCTGAGACATAGTTGAGGTTCAATATCTTTAATGTGCCGAATATCTCATCCTTTAGCTCTTGAATTGTTCTTGGCTTATTGACGTACTCGTACACGTTTTCTTTTAAATATCACCATAGAAAGAAATTCAACGGTGTTAAATCATATGATATGAAATTCTGGCGCAAAAGAGCCATTGCTTTGTTGGCTGTGTGGTAAGTGGCACCATCCTATTGGAATCACATATCGGCCAAATCAAAGTCCTCAATTTATGGGCACAAGAAGTCCGTGATTATCTCGCGAGTTTGACGGCTCTTCTGCCACACTATCGCGAACAGCAGCAATGTTTTCCGCAGAACGAACAGTGCAAGTATGCACTGGTGTTTCCACATTTTCTACAGAACCGGGTTGCTGAAATTTGCGTGCAATTCTACTGATTGTGTACACATTTTGGTCGATTATGCAAAAAAACAAAACAATCACGAAGTGCACGAAATGCATTATGATTTGAATGCCTATTTTTTGCTCAATTACATATGTACCTCTCCATGGTCGAATTTGTCAAATAGTGAAGCAAAGAAATATCAAATTAAGTTGGACAAAAAACTTGAAGTTAAATGTTTCACCAAAAACTGCTATAAAAGCTAGTGCGGCTATAATATTGCTCTTGAGTGTATTATGCGAACAATGTTACAATTCCTTAACACCAAAATTTCTTGAAAAAGTGTGCCAACATTTTTAACTGACAGGATACAATATGTAAAAGCTTGTCGTGGTGGTCATTTATCAGCTATTATTTTTAAAACATTAATTCCAAATTTTCAATTTCCTTAACAATTTCAATTTCCTTTATTTAACTCAGTAGTTATTTTTTATTTTAAATGAAATTAAATTTCAATTGCTCTTATAAGTACGGACCTTTACTATTGGCTTCACTGTTCAAACGTGACAATTATTTTCGTGTCATTAATATTCTCCACCATTAAATCAAAATCAAAATCAATTATTTTTTGAAAAATTTCCTAGAATATTACTACGATGTGTAAATTCCAGGTACAGAGACTAAAATGTCATTTATTCTCATAATGTGACGAAAATAAACAAGACAAGTCTGTTATCAATTTTATCTAACACAGCAAAGGAATTACGAGTAGGCCAATAGATGTGTGGGTTTCAACGTTGTAATGATTGATTTTCATCAATAACTGGCTAGCTGTGAATGATTGAGTAACCATCGATCCTAACTGGCTAAATTTAATTATTTGCAACAAAACAACAGCAACAAAAAAGAAAAATTAGGTCAAATATTTATGCAGGAGTTATGGACTTATATTTTGTTGTATCGGTACTATTTTTAACACTTTTCGTTTCTCTTGCTTATCACACTTGTGTCGTATCGTGATATTTTATTATTCTGTATGGAATAAAGCTAAAATATATATCACACACACACACTAAAAAAGGGTGGTCCAACTATAATGCTATATGTTAATTGAGAGACACACCTTAAAGTCAATTTTTTTTCAACTTAATTTGACATTTTGTTTGTTTCAGTGTTTGAAAAATTCAACTATGGAGTACGTCTCCACAACTGAGCAGCGCATTAAGATTATTGAAGCCTTTTACGAAAATTGACGTTCAAATTAAAAAGTATTTCACATCATTATTTTTGTCCACAATCGGGCGAATTGTGCGCAAATTTCAGCAAAACGGATCTGTAGAAAATATCGAAGTACCTGTGCATACTCGCCAAATTTGTTATGCGGAAATCATTGCTGTTGTTCGCGATAGTGTGTTAGAGGAGCCGTCAACATCGTCAATGATAACGGACTTCTTGTGACCGGAAATTGAGGATATGGACCTGGACGGTATGTGGTTCAAAAAAGGATATTACCACTTGCCAAACAGCCAAAGAAACCATCGCTCTTTTGAGCGAGAAATTCAATGGCCGTGTTATCTTATGTCGAAGCGACGTTAATTACCCGCCACAATCACGTGATTTGACATCGTTGGACTTGCAAATTTGGATCGACAGATATAGGTATGCCACCGAAGCCGTGGGCATATTTTTTTTACACACAATTGTCATAGATCCTTCTATTATAATGAAAAATATTATGTTAATTCTCTTAAAACTTTTTATTTTTTTACAATTAACATCGTGTGTTTTGGTTGGAGCACCCTTTATTTTAAGCATACGGACACAAACACAACATTGTGGCATTTTATTCTATTTGGTTAAGATTCCCTAGATATTTTAATGCGTTTTACACAAGTAACAGTATATTGAGTTGGTGCTAATGCTTAAAAACAAAAGGACGACTGACCTTAATTTCGTTTATGATTTCAATGAAGTCGGATATGCTTTAACTATAAATCTTAGTGCATTATCGGGTTGCTTTAAACATTTAAGATAAAAATTTGTTCTTCATACAAAGGATAAAAAACCGCCAGATAATTGACTTTCTGATCACTAGTTCGGATACACCTTCTTATGAAGACAACATAAGTGGCTGTTGTAATCTTCAATGTGAAGAACGTCTACAACATGAACATGCTTGGTAAGTACAATATCCTACATATGTATGGAGCGGCTCAGTCGGGAACCATGGAAATATAGCAAAGAAGATGGTATGCTACCATAAAGGAAAGGAGGACGTACACACCAATCTCTAAACTAAATAGTTGGCTGAAGGACGTGCATTATTATACGTGATGGCAGTACGTGGAACACTTTCGATTGATCGATATATCTTTTTGTTCCATTGTTATGATTTGATTGAGGACGCCAACATTTTTTTTTATAAAGGGTGGTCCAGTCAAAATGCACGATGTTAATTGTAAATAAAACAAAAACTTTCCGAGAATTATCTTAATATTTTGTATTATGATAGAAGGATTTATGACAATTATGTGTGAAACAAAATATCGGCCAAATGCTCGCCGCGGCTTCGGTGGCACACGTCTATCTGTCGGTCCATGTTTTCAATGACTCTGTGACATAATTGAGGTTCAATATCTTTAATGCTCCGAATTATCTCATCCTTGGGCTGTTGAATGGTTCTAGGCTTAGTGGCGTACACTTTTTGTTAAATATCGCCAAAGAAAGAAGTCCAACGGTGCCGGCCAATTAACATCGCTACGACTTGAGATAACACGGCCATTGGATTTCTCGCGAAAAGTGCCATTGTTTCGTTGGTTGTGTGGCAAGTGGCATCATCCTATTAGAGGCACATATCGTCCGGGTTCATATCCTCAATTTCTGATCACAAGAAGTCCGTTATCATCTCGTGATAGCGATAACTGCTTGGCCGACCTTGTTTTCGAAGAAGTACCCCCCGATGGCGACGCCAGCTAATAAATCGCACCAAACAGTCACTTTTTGTGGATGGATTGACTTTTCAACAATCACTCGTGGATTTTCATTTGCCTGAATGCGACAATTTTTCTTGTTAACGAATCCATTGAGGTGAAAGTGTGCCTCGTCACTGAAGATGATTTTCTTTCTAAAGTCACCATTCACTGTCTGTTCAACTGTTTGGCGTATTGACGACGCAGGAGTGAACCTTGTAAGCGTGAAAATTAAAATCATTATTCAAAATTCGCGTCAGTGATGTTCGTGATATGTTCAATTGTTGGCCACGACGACGAGACGAGGTGGACGGCTCTTCTGCCACACTATCGCAAACAACAGCAATGTTTTCCGCAGAACGAACTGGGCGAGCATGCACAGGTGCTCCCACATCTCTTACAGATTCGGTTTGCTGAAATTTGCGTACAATTCTCACGATTGTGTACACATTTTGATCGATTACGGCGAATAAAAATTCACGAAGTCACGAAATGGATTTTGAAATGAACGCTCATTTTCGTAAAAGGCTTCAACAATCTTAACGCCCTACTCAATTGTGTGCCTCTCCATGGTTAAATTTGTCAAACATTGCAACAAAGAAATATAAAATTAAGTTGAGCAAAAAACTGGACGTTAATGTGTGACTCACAATTAACATCGTAAATTTTGGTTGGAGAACCATTAACATCCCAGATTTGATTGCAAACATAGTGCCTGCAACATTAGCTGAGAACTAACATCATTAGCTTAAGTGCTTCTAAAATTGCATAAGTCCTAGACAGCGATAGTGGATGCTAAATGACTTAACCGTACAAGTGAAGAAATACTTTTCGCCGCAAGGACTGGCACTGAGAATTTCTTAGCTCATAAATCACATTATTGACGAACACTGCCAAAGAATAAAATTTAGTGGAAATAAGTCCAAAATTTCTTACCTTTGTCATCGCACCAAATTTAGTTAAAACTGGCTTTAGAAAAATGATGAAATGCTATAATTGAATTGTGTTGTAGGTCTTAAAAGAATTCGTTCCTTGCCCCAAAAACATTTATTTTCATGTTATTTCTTTATAATTGTTTCGTGATGTTACCATAAGAACGGAATAAATGGATTTGTTGTAATTTGTTGTTGTTTATGGCCTACTTTCATTTCCTTTTACAGCTTTTAATATGTGGTTACCGTTGTATCCTTTGTGCAAAATTTCTGAGCTGTAATTGAGACACAAATAACTTACTTACATAAGTAAATGAATAATCTAAATGGCATGTTTGTCTGTACTTATGTATGTATATCCTATTAAGGATTCTTTCTTTAAAGACTGTTCTTTTTATTCTTTAACAAAATTCTACATAAAAAATTCCTACATAAAGCAGTGGTGATCTAGAGAACAGTCACCATGTTAGTTATAGGGAGGAAAAGAGGAAGTAATGATTTTTTTATTGTATGAAATACATTTCTAAAATCTAAACATTTGTCCAGTAATAAACAAAGAACTCCATGTGTATTATGTTATCAGCAGGGAAACAAGAAATATGCAATTGCATGTTATTTCTCAAGCATCCAATCAAGTCGAATGTAAAATACTTAGCCGTTTCATGAATTTCTATGAATTTTCGAATCGATTTGTTAGTGCATATTCTTGCATATTTTGCTCATAACATCAGTATTTTACATATTTTAGTGTTAAGAGCACATATGCGACATATGTTTGGTATGTATAGAGCATTTTAAACTTTTTTAGCGCATATTTCGATTTTTTGTGCTCTAAAATATTTTTACAGCGAAAACAAAAATTTTTTTTTTTTAATTTCGACCAAGTCATGGCAATTTATTGCGCCATCTATATATCAATTAAGTTTAATATCGCTTATCAGGATATAAAACAATGTTTGGAAAAATATACAAACTAAGCGTTGAACGCTCAAAATATGTTTGCAAGTCAAAAATATTTACCAAAATTACGTAGATGACATACGCAAATGCATAAAAGACCAAACTTCAATAAATGAAAGAATTACTGCCACTGGAAAAAAATGTTCTACATTGAGACACAAAAGCATCAACCCAAAAATTCGTAATTAACACTGTTATTTTAGACAAAACCAATAATGGTAAAAGCTGCAAAAGCTATAAAAGTGTTTTACCCTTAACTAACGCATGTTACATGACTTACTCATAAATTGCATCGTTTATACGACATACGGAGATCAAAAAGAAAACGTCGAAAGTGTCTTTAATAGCTCCAAACAGAGACACATAGTTTGCGTTACTAGAATTTTGTCCATATGATTTTTATTTAGTACTAACCAAGGTGAATTTAATAAGGTGGTCTTAAATTGAAAACGAATACAACACTGTAAAACATAATTTCGGTGTGTCAGTATAATGCAACACTGTAGTAGCAAAAAGCTGTAGCGTCAAAAATATTTTTTGTCAGCAAAATACAGAATGTTTGTGTTTTTTGATATACGCGAATGTATCAGCTGTTGCTTAAGTAGTAAATTAGGGCCACCTTATTGAATTTGCCTTGGTACTAACCTTTCAACGGATTTGACAACAATCTGACTATTGATTCGTGAGTTATAGCATTTTGTGTGAAGCAACTTTTGTTATTGAAAAAAAAATCAAGTTTTGACAAAGCGTTGCTTTTCGATGGCAAAAATAAATAGAAAATAAAATACAGTGGAAACCAAAAAATGGCTTGACTACTCTGCTTCATTGAGACAAATTATAGATACGAACATTTGGTTTCCGTGTGAGCTCACAAATCGTGTCACAAATCGATGAAAACGATTGAAAAATTAAATGAATTGGGATTCGAATGTTATTTAGCCCCCAGCAACTTTTCCCTGTTTTCAGAGCTCAAGAGAATGAATGCTGTTAAGAAATGTAAGACCAATGGAAATTGAGGCCTATTTTGACGAAAAATAGAATTCATACTATAAAAGTGGTATCGAAAAGTTAGAAAATCGGTATACCCATTGTATCGCTCTCGAAGGCAACTAAGTTGAATAATAAATTCGAGTTTTGTCCAAATTTTCCTTTTTCTTACTTATCCTACGCACTTATTGAGTAACCTGTTATAACTCGTTGGGAAACTTAGCTTGCTGCCATCAATTACCGCTTACAATTATAAAAAGATCTTCGAAGTTTTAACTAAGAATTATAAATACAAAAAGTGAATTGATTTTTATTGCTGTAAACTTCGGTTTTATTGAAGATAAGTAACTCAAAAACCCCAAACCAATGGCTTAGATTACTTAAGCAGTTTGCAAAATTAACTGATATGATTGGTTCAAAATATTGATAGGATGAAAGCTTGTGTGTAATACAAAACTCAATATTACAACTGAGCTAATAAAGATAATAGCAAAAAATTAAGGACTTGAAGCAGTAAAATGTACAGGGTATGCACCGGGAAGGTACGCTACTTTGCTTGTTGATAATTTTTGATTATATGAAAGAGAATGGATTTTATATTGATAAATGTTTTATTTAATGTCGGCAATTATGTATGGAATATGTTGAAACCACATGTTAGTCAAGCCCAAAGTATGCAGTTGTGGCCTTAAAAAGTTTTCAATCATATCACGATATCGCTCCCCATTGACAGTTGCCGTTATGCCGTTTTCAGTTTCAAAGAAGTTGGGTCCAATAATTCCTCCTGACGAAATTGCACACCAGACTGTCACTTTTAATGGATGCAAAGGTGACTGATGAATAATTTGAGAGTTTTCCATTGCCCAAAACCGACTATTCTGTTTATTCACATAACTATTCAAATGAAAATGTGTCTCATCACTCATTATGATTTTTTCATGAAAATCGGGGTTGATTTTGATAAAATGTTTTAACGATTAAAACATGTCAAATATGAACTGTCAAGACTAATATTTACCAAAATGGAGGCAAAACAAAGTAATATACCTTCCCGGCGGACACCCAGTACATGTCAACATCTAATAAAAGATCTTAGCACATCTTTCTCAAATCAAATTTTAAAATTTGATCTTGATGGGGTTGTTAACCTTTAAATATGACTCCATTACATCAGTAGACATTTAAATGACGCTTTCATTGTATAAACGTTGGTTTAAATAGAAAAGACAAGGCCTTACATTTGAAAATTGAAGTCAATGTTTTGTTGATCATTGCAACAGCAATGATTCTTAGAAATTTAAGTAAATTTTTTTCTATTGTATTGTTCATTCTTTATATCCTATTTAAAATATATATAAAAGATATTGAATCGTTGAATAAACCTTTTTTTAATATTTAAGAAAAAAATTTTGTTTTTTTAGAGCATATTCTCACACTATTAGATCATATTTTCAAATTTTTACCGCATATTTTATGCGCATTAAACACTTTTTAGAGCATATTTCTGGTTTCCCTGTTTATAATTGTGTTTTTCTCTTTTTTCCGACACCTTTGTGATTTTTCACAACAGAATGCATTTATTTTTATTCCCATTCTTGATATTTTATTAATTCATTACAGTCTACCGATTTTTATTCATTTTTATTAATATCTACTTGAATATATTTTTATTGTAATTGTTATTGTTGTTCAATTTTATTTTCATAACACTTCACTCAGTTGCATGAAATAATTGCCAATTAATTGACAATAATTTTCTTATTTTCGCATAAAATACAAGTTTTATTATATCAATTAATACTAATACTGAAGGTGAACATTTAAGCACATGATTTTCATATTAATAAATACTTCATTATGTTATGAATTAAATATTTTATGACTCTTATAAATAGTAAAAGCAATAAACAAGTGCTATTCGCATCTACATTTAGATTTTTTCTTGAAGAAATAAACAACTTGAGAGAAAATTCATTGTAATGAGTTGGGGGGACTTTCAAAAATATGTAAACATTAGAAAGGTAATATTTCAGTTTATATGTTGCTCTTATTATACACATCATAGCGGGTGTTTTTTTTTTAGAGTTTCATAACTTTGAGCATACAACACTGCTTTATTTGACAACCAATGTCATTATGAATAGTCTCACACCAGAGCAACGCTTGCAAATTGTTGAAATCTTTTATTAGAATAATGGTTTTGTTCGTTAGACTTTAAAATTCATAAAGTCGTTCTCCCATTTTTGGTTGAATGGGTAAATAAATAAGCAGAATTGTTGCATTTGGAGTGAGGATAATTCGCAAACTTTTGTAGAATATTACTGTCAATGGTAAACGGTATAGGGATGATTTGAAATTTTTCCGTAACTCAATTACCACATTGCACGCTACACTTGATTTACTGCAAGAAACTTTTGATAAAAGATTAATTTCACATGAGGGTCCAATAAATTGGTCACCATGATCGTGTGATTTAAGCCCATCAAAGTATTTTCTTCTGGGTTATGTAAAGTCACATTCAACGCCATTTAACCAGAAACAATTGAATATATGGAAATATACATTCGAAGAGTTATTGGCGTAATACTGTCGCATATGCTGCGAAAAGTATGCGCCATCCGTGGCAGCCACATGGCAGAAATAATTTTTAGAAATTAATGTCATAAAATTATCTATCCCACAAAGCCCCTTTCATTGATATTCAAAAATATATTTATTTTTCTTTTTCAAAAAAAAAAAACATGCAATATTTGGCTAGAAATAGCAAAGGTCCTCAAAAACTTACAATATAACAACCTATTGTTCTTAAGCTAGAAACAGAATCAAATTTTAAATACAGGGTGGTCCACCCTTAATGCATAATATTAATTGTGAGTCACACCTTACCGTCAAGTTTTGTGCTTAAATTAATTTGGCATTTCTTTGTTTCAGTGTTTCAGAAATTCAACCATGAAGAGGTACACAGAAGTGAGCAGCGCTTTAAGATTGTTGAAGCGTTTTATGAAAATGAGCGATCTAATTAAAATGCATTTCGTGAATTTTGCGATATTTTTTGTTCAACATCATCGACCAAATGGGCTAGAATTGTGCACAAATTTCAGCAAACCGGGTCGGGAGGAAATGTGGAAACATGCCCGCCATGTTCGTTTTGCGGAAATCATTGCTGTTGTTCGCGATAATGTGGCAGAAGAGTCGTTAATCTCGACTCGTTGTCGTGCCCAGCTATTGAACATCTCACGAATATCACTGATGCAAATTTTGCATCAAGAGTTGAAGCCTACTGACCATTTCAAGCGTCGTCCATATGCCGAATGGTCAGTTGAGCAGACAAAAGTGAATAGTGATTTTACAAAGAAAATCATCTTCAAAGACGAGGCACACTTGAACACCTCAGTGGATTCGTTAACAAACAGAATTGCAGCATTTGTGGAAATGAGAATGCATGGGTGATTTTTGACAAGGCGATAAATACACAAAGAGTGACTGTTTTGTGTGGTTTATGGGCTGGCGGCATCATCGGTCCTTTTTTTTCGAAATTGAGGTTGGCCAAGCAGTAACCGTGAATGGTGTTCGCTATCGCAAGATGATAACAGACTTCTTGTGACCAGAGTTTGAGGATATGGGTCTGGACGATGTGTAGTTCCAACAGGATGATGCCACACAGCCAGCGATACAATGGCTCTTTTGCGCGAGAAATTCAATGGCCGTGGAAATGTTAATTGACCGGCACGATCATATGAATTAATACCGTTGGACTTCTTTCTATGGGGATACTTAAAAGAAAAAGTATACGTCAATAAGACAAGAACAGCTCAAGAGCTAAAGGATGAGGTAATGCGGCACATTAACGACATTGAACATCAATTATGTCTACAATCTCAATTGTGTCATCACAGTCTACAAATACACACATTTGTGACTGCCATTCTCTTCAGATGCGATCTCAGTCTACAATGGCCGGTAAGAAATTCCACAGGGAGCTTTAAGTCCGACCTGCCACACTTGAGAACCTCAAGGCGACTCCCAAATTGCGGACTCATTGCCGTACCAGAGTGGTGAAGTCTCCTTTGAGCATTCCAGTGTTCCAAGGATCTGGCAATTTCCCAATTCTTGATTATATTGAGGATGGTAGTAAGTGATGCTGCACAGTAAGGTTTCGGACGGATATAGATTCAATTTCTTGGCGTATTAAGACAAGTTGGCTGCATAGATCAACTGTAGTCTTTGGCCTAATCTCACTCTAATTCAATTACACCATATTTGATTTGGTTGGAGGAATTAATTTTCATTTCATAAAAAACTGTATCGAGCCTTATGTGTGAAATATTTAAAAATAAAATTAAGGATATACTTGGAACGTACTAGTGGCTTTAGACCTGGTGAATTAACTACCGATCATCTATCTACACTATGCTAAACTCTAGAAAAGAGAATTCGTGGAAAGGTATTGAAGGCCATAAGCATTAAATAGCTTACTTTCCATTACTTTCAGACGTAATATCTTGATCTTTTTTATTTTATAATCTCACAATAGGAAAAGAATGCTATGACACATTGATGGATGTTTATTTGTGTGTTGTATGTTCTGCACAAAATTTTCCACTATAAACCCGAACATTTGAAGTCTTTCTTTATATTTTTGTATCTTAATTTTATAGAAAATACGCAACAAATTGTATAGAAATAATAACTATTGTTTTTATTATTCATTACGTCTTAACTGGTTTATGTCTGACTGTTTTTATTTTTCCATTCATTACATCTTTTCGTTAAAGACGTATAAAGTGGGTGTTTCATTGCGTTAAAATATGTTTTTCATCATATTTTAGTCACATTTCTTGATATCTTCCATCTTCTCTTTTCTATTGTCCTTTATTGCGTTTTTTTGTAATATCTTATTGTTGTTGTTTTTGTTGTAGTTAACTAAACGGAAATACATTAAAATTAATTAAAATTTCCATGTTTATCGAACAGCCAATGTCTTTGAATTTATTTTTAAGCAACATATTGTAATGGAGGATTTAAAAGGCGAGACACAAAATTAAAATAAATAAAATAATCCTGCATAATAAATAAAATAATTATTTTCTAATTTCTATCCTTTAAACACTTTATTATTATGCAGCATCGTAGGCGGTATGGGTTGTATAGAGCTTTTAGTGATATTTTTAAGTGAATAATTCAAAACCCACATCAAATTAAGCCGATTTAACTGTCTGCTTATCTGTTTTCTAACCGTCCCCTTGTAAATATTATTATCAACTACAATTTTAAGGTTGATTCAATAATATTTTGTAGCTTTAAAAAAAAAACCGATGGCAGCTTATTTTGGTATAAAGTGTTCAGGCATTTCGAGTACTTCCCAGAATTAATTTGAAAGAAAATTTCTTCTATCGGTACATCTTCTTACATATGGTATAAAAATGAGTGTGTGTTTGTATGTATGTTTGTTTGTTTGTTTGTGCCCTATAGACAGCTAAACAACTGAACCTGCACCTGAGTACCTCTCTACAGTACCTCTCTGTATGTCTGGAAGAAACTATAGGCCATATAAATTTAAAAGTTCCAACTGGGCGGTGCCACGCACATACAAGGTGAATATTTATTTGTCTATATTTCCAAAATGGTAACAGAGAGTCTCTAAATTTGTCCCTTATAGATTTATGGCCAATGCAAATCATCAGTTAAAATGTGAGCGGAATTTGACAAGTGGGCGTGGTACCTCTCATACATAGTAAGTATTAATTTTTGTATAGCTTGAGAACGGTAATAGTAGAAAATTCTGAATTAAGCGTGAACAACACACATCATCAGTCAGTAACTGGACAGGATTGGATAAATGGGCGTGGCACTTCTCCATACTAAATACGGAATTTTTCATGTTGAGAGAACAGAAATTAAACTTCGCTATCTTTATACATAAGCAAAATCGGAAAAAACTGGATCAACTATCTCAAATGATTGGATTTTAATCGGAAGGGAACAAGATGGTGAAAATGGGTAAAAAAAAACTTAACTAAGATACCATTTAAGGTAATAATTAAAATGGGGGTATCGAAGCACGCCGGATTTTAGCTAGTATTTGTATAATGAGGTATAATAATAGGTAAGCGCAATCGCTTTGATTATGTTAAAAACATAAGTCTATTTGCATAAATGATCATCTATTTGCCTTATTTAACCAAACAACTAAAAAACAATGTATTGTGAGTATAATTTAAAAAATTGAGATTTAGGTATATTACGGGCATTTATTGTATTATTAGCACCAAGCTTATTTGGCTTTGGTGTTGATTGAAATGGCATTTAAGCTGCAGTTCGAACATTCAAAATCGTTCTTGAAGGTATATTGGCTTCAACTTTTAAGGCATCCGATTTTCATGCTTTCGGTTGATTCCTACCGTATGCAAGCATTTTGAATCTTCTGCATAAGTGGCTTTCAAAGGTTTTGCAAGTTTTTTTTCTAGTTTGAGACAGGTCGCCCACTGGGTGATCCAATTAAACCAACCCCGGTCTTATTATTTTTAAAAAATCCGGGTTGGTTTTTTTATTCAAAGTAGTTTGTAGTTTACTTACAACAAAATAAGTATAATTTACCTATTGGGTGTACATATTAATTCGGTCAATGAAATCGCTGTTTACATCTTTTCCCCACCTCTAACCCAATTTCCGAATCACGTTTCAGAGAGACTACTCGTCTTTTGAGGCGATCCAACTTTGAAGCCGATTTTATAATTCTTGAAAAGAATTGATTTCCTGACATGCTAAAAGATATTGCATCCGTTAAAACAGCCAATAATCAAAGGGACCAATGTTTGAAGAATACGACGGGTGCGACATTTGTTCGTTTCTAACTGTCGTTTGGCAACTTTTGCGACGTGAGGTTGCCGAGCGTTGTCATGCACATGTCATGTCTTTCTTTGTATTCCGGCTGTTTTTCTCATTGTGCACAGTTCAAACGAAGTAATTGCAGTCTGTTTTAGCAGCCCATAGTACACAACACCACCTTAATCTGATCAAAAGCTCAAAATTGCATTATAAATACTAAAATAACGTAATTTTACTAACAAATTAAAAAAAACAACAATCTTTATGGAGTACTGCTTCCAACTCATTATCACCAAGCATTTTTTGACTGACCTAGTCTATCTGTTGGTCATATTTAACGGCGTTTTCTTTTCTGAAAAAAAATGTTGATTTATTTTGTTCTATCCCATAAAAAAAGTCAAAAATTAGAAAATGAAAAAATTTTTTAAAGATAAACATTTTTAGAAATAAACACAGCACCCTTTTTTTGTATCAGATTTTTTAAAAAGGAACATAAAAAAGACAGGGCAACAAAGTGCAACATTTTTTGCAGAAAAGAAAATGCCATAAGTTATCTAAGAATGGCGACAGATCAGACAGTTATAATCAAAATTATAATGAGAATTTTATTTGCGCACATAATGTTGTACTGTAATAAGCAACTGAGGCCCGAATAGTCAGAGATTAGACTGGATATGTCTTGTACGGTGAGTAGTCTATCGAAATGCGTTCATCTTTACACATTTTGTTTTTCGATTATGAAAAAGCTTTTGACTAAATAAACAGAGTGTATTTCAATTGTATTAAATATCTTATTTAAGATTATTGGAGCAACGACGTCTTTAAATGCACTGTACTACATGGTGTTAAGCACTCAGAACCATTTAGAACCATATTTGGTGAAAAGCTGGGATGTTTATTATCATCGCTTCTATTTCTAATTGTACTTTAAACCTTCGTTTAAATATCGTCTAAAAATAAACCAAACAGAATTATTTGGGATCCTTTAAACCCCTTTTCACGTTTAAAATAACTGGTTTATGCTGACGATAAATGCAAACTTGCCGACAGACGTGTGAATCAGCAATAGTCGGCATGAAAATCAATACTCGTAAGATAAAGGAATACGACTAAATGCACGATCTACACAACCAGTCAGTTTCGACAATTGTGTAATGGACAACATTCAAAAATTACAATATTTGGAAAGTATGATTGACACAGTGGTTCCACTTATATGGAGTCGGCGCCCAACAATACTTCCAGTTTGAATATCAACGCTAAGCATTGTTCACTATACTATGCAATTGTGGAGAGTATCTATTACCAAGCTTTTTGTGGTTGATTCCTAAATATACCGTCCACTTTTTCCCCTTGCAAGTAAAAACGTAGGAAAAAATTTTACACATTTTGCTTGATATAAAATTAAAAACAAATTTGAAAAAGATAATCTATTTTAAAAGATAATCTATTTATCTAGACAATGAAAAGCAGATGGAATACAGAGAAACCTGTTTTGGTGCGGTAGATAGGGACCGCATAAAACAAATCGCATCAAAAATTTACACAACACGCTACAAAAAAGTTTTCGCAACATAAATAAAAATTAATGCGGTTAACACGGACCGCATAAAAAAAGTTTCGTGTCGAATATAACTCGAAAACTTTTTGAATTTATTTAACTAAGTAAATACGTGAATATTTTTAAAACATTTTATTTACATATCTACCTATTTTACATGTAAAACTCAATTAAATCATTATTCTTCATATTCGCTTTAATGACTAAAAGATACCGACCCACTTAACATTTTTTGAGGTACCATGTAGTCGGTAATCAGTTTTTACGACGTTGCTTGTTTTACTATACGATTGTATATACGAGTATTTCTATAGCCAGATATACAGGATTAAAGTTTCTTTTGGAATTTTAAGCTCTTTCAGAATTGTTATCGATAGCCAGGAAATGACGGAAATGATTTATTGCAAAGCTGGTAGGACTCCGGATGTTATCCGCTGTCATTTTATAGGGTTCTTCTCTTTTTAATTAATAATATCATAGGTCCTTGTTATTTTATCCTAAATCATTTCGATAAGATGAAAAACATACTAATAATCGATATAAAAAAGTAACCGTTGTTTTCGTCAGCAAGATATGTTTCAATATTATATACCAACCAAAAAATAACTGAAATTTTTCTTAATTATGTTGCTTTTTCAAACGCTGCTGATAACTTCGTTTATTACGTTTAACTTTCATACAGCGACCAAAAACTATCGTAGAAATAAATACATCGAACAAAAAAAAAAAAAACCGCATAAAAGAAATCGCACAAAAAAGTCGCACAAAAATAGAATCGCACAAAAATAGTCCGCATATAAACAGGTTCTACTGTATTTCAGACAAGAAAAATTTTTGCAACATTTTTAAATAACGGTATGTAGTTACAGCTACAGAGAGACCGCCTTCTTCAAAGAAGTATGGCCCGACAACACAGTTTGATGTTACTGTATACCACACTGCAATTCTTTCTCTTGAAGAATTTGTGGAATAGAGTCAAGAGCTAAGAAATCTTATTATTGTCTACTTCTAGAGACACGATTCTCAGGTGCCTCCGGAAGTTCGCCAATTATTGACTCGTTCCAAAATTTCTACTAAATTTAGATAATGATCTAAAATAGACAAATAAAATTTAGCTAATAACTCAATTAGAAAAAAAGTTTTTACATTTACTTTTTGTAGCGCCTTTCATAAGCCACCCTATATAAGGATCTTAAGGATTTACGAGTATTAATAAACGTACAATATATTCATGAGCCTAATAATTCCATCAATTGTCAACGGATTTCTAAAAACTAAATCGCATTTTATTCATAACCAAACATACTTTTTCAATAAATTCATAAAGAGTTCGATTACTTTTTTCAATGTGTGTCAAAACCTGTGGATAAAAAATGTGATTTCTTCACAGATTCCTCAAGGCTGCCTAAATTCAGTAATACATCATTCCAAAGGTCTGTTCGTCTTCTTTCTCAATTTGAAGAGAAACCTAAAATCGCTTAACATCCACATAAGTTATTAGCATGTATGTACATGAAGTTCGAAAAAACAGTTTTTTAATCGTAACCCAAAAAATTGGCGGTGCTATGAAAATTTCATAGACGGATTTTTGTTGAATTCAGTGGTACTTATCAGAAATATTATGTCACTTTCTACGTATTTCTTCTTCAAAACAAAGTAGACACTTCCTTCTTTAAGAATAATTTTGGTTTAAATTAATACGGAGCAGTTTTCTTGGGCTCTAAACTTGCCCAAGCAGTAACTAATAATATACTCTCTCTTTCGAGGCTATTTTTAAAGGGAACGGTGGAAATGAAACAAAAACTGATATACCTTCATAAAGCTTGTTCTATTTGGAAATAGTGACACAACATTTGATGAAAAAAATTTAACTTCGAATTTTTTATTTTTGACCTATGGCAGAAACCATTGTGCGCTGGTGCTCTCTTAGAAGCCGAGATGAGAATAGCTACGACGCGGGGCGGTCAAATGAATACGAAACGAAAAAAAAAACAAATATATTCTCCGACTGCCTACATGTCTCGTGAGAGAAGCAATAAAAGAGAATAATGGATATTCGTATACTTTATGAATATTTTAACTTAATGCAGTATTATTTAATACCAACTATTTGAAACGACCAAAATGACCAACATAAGTAACAAAACTTGAGGAAGAAATTTTAAATGGAATGGGAACATATTACGCCAAAAATATACTCAGAGGCCGAGGAAGACCAAAAAACTACTGGCTCCGTTCCATCTTGACTGAAATGAACAATTTGCCAAGTTACACCGACGTAACGATTGATAATCTATTCGAGTTGATTTTGCAGTTAGACACTCAATATGGCGAATACTTATTGAGACCCCATGCACCAACTCCACTAGGTATTTTAAAAACTATAGGGTGGGAAATTTAAAAGTTTAAATTTGAAATTTTACTAAATTTACTTTTTTGTTGTGAAGTACAATTGTTCCGGTTAGAAATGAAATATAATTATCACAGTAGTGGCCCATTTGATCGGACCAATTTTCGAGAACTTTTTCGAGTTCGGATCGTATATCGGCAGTGCCATCACAAATGTTGGTCTTCAAATACTCAATTTTCCCTGGTTTGTCGGCATAACACTTGTCTTTAACGGTGCCATACAGAAAATAGTCCAATAGTGTCAAATCGCAGCTTCTTGGCGGCCAACTAATATCAGCATTTCGGCTAATTAAACGGCCATCAAACGTATGATGCAATAAATTTATTGTGGCATGAGATGTGTGGCAAGTTGCACCATTATATTGAAACCAAACATCGTTCACGTCACCAAAAAACGGTTATCATGCTACGATAGGTGTCTCTATTGACCGCAATGATTGCGAAATATGCAACCTGGGTCAATGATGCCTCCGCTCCACAAAGCCGCACCAAACAGTCACTCGTAATGGGTGCATTGGCTTCTGTAAGACCACGTTTGGGTTTTCTGAGTCCCAAATACGGCAATTTCGCTTATTAGCGTACCCACCAAGATGAAAAAAAGCTTCATTCGAAAATTTGGTTTTAAATGATGATAAATTTCCAATAAAGCTCAACGTTGCTCAAGCGTAAATCGATTCATTTCGTTCAGTGGAGATGAAATTCTGAATTTTGTGACAGAAAAGAATAACAAAAGTATTGCCAGATTCGAAATAACCGCTGGTTCAAATTTAAACTTTTAAATTGCCCACCATATATATTCCAGCAAGAGTTATTATTATTATTATTGCCTTTGGCTTAGTGTCACAGTAATCACTCTTGAACAGCACAAACCGTTCAATTGCATGTTAAAACTAATAGAACATTTTCTGCATGTTTGGATGAAATTAATTTATTTCTATGTAATTGTTTTGAGTGTGTGTGTGTTCTTTTTAACATAATTCCTTTTACACAAAACTGTGCTGGCTTTAGTTAACAAATATTTTGATAAAAATATTGCGAAAAAATATAAACAAAAACAATAACAAACCTGACCCGTTTAATACGATAATTGTTTTGAAAGCCCATTTTTAAACCCCCCATAGAGCAGGCCACTTAAAGGAGAAAATAATCAAAACAAATTAAAAAATAAAAGGGATAAACAAAAATGTTACGGAAATGTAGAAAATCTTAACAAAGTGTTTTTGTTATTGTTAAAATTAAGAAATAAATCTCCATTACACAAACACATTTGTTCTCTCTCTTTCTTTCTTCTATACACACGCCTACGAATACAATTCATAAACATAAGTAAAAGAACTTAACACATTCGCTGCCAAGCCTAAATTATATGAGGTTATTCCCATTGTCAAATATATTTTGAGTGTTTGACTGCTTAACACTTATGTGACTGAGAAAAAAGAAAATGCCTTTAACAGATTGACAAGGTTACCTATAAGTTTTGAGTGTGCCCCGAAATAGACTTTTTCTTTCAGTAATAAGCTATTGATTTTTGTATGTATCCTTCTAAAAACAAACTTTATTGGGATATAAAAACGGAGATTAGTACGACTTTCACATGCATAATATTTTTTGGGGTAGCCAGGTACCATGTCACCCTGTTAAGGGTGTATACAAAAAATTACTTTATTGCATCACTTCAAAAGAACTAAAAGAGCTGAAATAGGTTTAATCTTGAAAACAAAAGAGTTTTAGGAGCTTTCTTTTAGATTTCTAAGCCAATAACCACTGTTACCAATTCCTTTTGTAAAATGCATTGCTTACCAGGTATACTGTTACTCACACAAGGGTTATTTGATTTTTTTGTAAAAAATTAACTAAAAAAAGAAAAAAAATTCATTTGAACATGCTCCATATCGTATACTAAATCATAAACAGTCATATTTCAAAATGTGTAAGTATTTCTTCTTTCGACAACCAGTTCGCCGGTTAAATCTCTAACGATCACGAAGATTTTATTTGCTTCACTGTCTTCTTTGTGTTAAACCATATTTTTAAAAAGAGTTTTTTGCCTCTCCCGTGCATTTGTGAATTTTGTGCTGTGACTAGGGAGATCGGATGTTTATTATTCGACCGGTTTTTACAGTTATTTTTTTTTGGTTTTGACAAATACGGTTTTTTCAAAATCTTCATTTTCCGAACATTCAGTGCTGCTCGAAACCTAAGTAATCTTTTTTGCCGAGGCATTTAAGGACTCGTATATTACTAATAGATTTATTCAAACTAAAACATTTAATTCTTGTTATCTTGTTATCTTAGCCACAAAAATTACTCCTTGAGTAGCTGTTCGAAACTTAAGCAACTTTCACTACTTTATGTAATAAACTTTCTTTTTTATGATCTCCGCACACCATTTTGGCATAGTTCTTGTGAGATTTGTTAGAATTACTGTTAGTACGGATTGCCACCTTAATTTTAAGTCTTCCGTCAGCTTCTGCTTATTTTTAAAACGACGTTGTTCAGCTCTAGCCTGCAAGAATTAAGAACAATTAACCGGTTATTTGAATAATTATTAACCGACAACCGGTTTTTTTAATTTCTACTTTTCGAATTATTCGGAAACCGTTTTTTTTAAGTCAAATAATCGATCTCCCTAGTTGTGACTGTTTATAGTTCAATATGCGATATGTTGTCGTGTTCTAAAGACTTAATAGTTTTTACTTTTGCTAGTGCTTGAAACTTTTACCCTCGTTAGGAAACGTTTTTAATATCAATAATTCATAATATAATATTTTCAGATATTAAAAGCATTTTTATTTCAGTTTATTACAAATAGGTTCAGGTTAAAAATGACAAATTATGTCGGTCAAGTAACCCATCCCACTTCCTCGGCAGCTTTTAATCTTTTACCAAAATTATCAATCACGTTTTTCAATTAACTGTTGTCAATGCTTGATATCTGCTGGATAATGTTGGTTTTAAGCTCTAGAACTGTTGTGGGATTATTGCTGTACACTTTCGATTTCAAAAAATCTCACAAAAAAAGTCTAAAGGTGTCAAATCGCATGATCTTGGTGGCCAATTTACTCCTCATTTACGAGAAATAACGCGATTTAGGAACTTTTTTTTCAATAGACCCATTGTTTCTCTTGCTGACCAACAGGTGGCACTATCCTGTTGAAA
Source organism: Wohlfahrtia magnifica (assembly GCA_023159175.1). Taxonomy (NCBI): domain Eukaryota; kingdom Metazoa; phylum Arthropoda; class Insecta; order Diptera; family Sarcophagidae; genus Wohlfahrtia; species Wohlfahrtia magnifica. Next base: position 3,447,700 of record JAKWBJ010000183.1, read on the forward strand.
CCACATATTCTTTGCGTCTAAATCATAAATTTTCTGTCTCAAAAATTATTGGATCTTTTCCCTGTAGTGATTTCCATTGATTGTAATCTCATTTCCATTTTCGTTGTAAAAAAATATGGTCTGATGATTCGTCCGGACCACAAACCACACCAAACTATAACTTCATTTTGATGTAATGGCTGCCCTAAGATAACTCTTCGATTCTGCTTGTAGGGCTTTTTCGTGAAGATTATTCGGTTAAAAACAATTTCCTAATTAAATCTTAAGAACTTTTGAAATTTTCAGAAAATGTTTTGTTAATATAAACTCGTTATTCCTTCGTGTAACGTTTCATATAAACTAACCGGAATGTATTCAGAATCGAAAAATAAAAATTGAGAATAAAAATTACAAGTAGAAAAAAAATGACAGCAAAATAACAATGATACCTCAATTTTGGACACCCATAATAAAATAACACGGAGCAAAAAATAAAAATAAAAATACATGGCAAGTGATACTATCTTTCTAATAGACTCTATCGACTAGAACAAGGATCTGTTTTTGAAATTTTCAAAACACCTCCAAAATCTCGAGCTGCAAATAAAAAACCGGTTTTTCGGACCTTCATGCACTTATAAGCTAATAACTTTGCTTTATTTAATATATACAAATTATGGCGAATTTTTTCCTCTTTTGACGAAATTTAACAATTCGAGACAAATTATTTGGTATTTATTTTCAATTTTTTTTTTTATTATTTCAAAACATAAATTTTATAATTTTGACGATTTTCGAAATTAAATTTAGCGAAAAAGCTAAAAAAAGATCTGACAACACTGTTTGTGGTCATTAAAGGCTACAAAATCCATAACTTGTACACTATAATATAATAAAAGTATCACGAGTATACTAGCAGTTGGCAGCAGGGGTGCCAGATGATTTTGATTAAAAATCGACATTAAAAAAATAAAATTTCTTCTTTTAAGAACGATAATCATCCTTTTATTAACAAGAACTAACAAAACAGAACATTAACTAATATTTATAATATATAAACCAATATATAAAAAAAAAAAAAAAAAATTAAAAAAAAATAAACGTTATACTAACAAACTGCATTTTACTGTTAGTACAATGGTCAAATTTCTATTCGAAAGAGATATTGAGTACCGCAAACAACAGCAAATTTTATCAAGATAATGATCCCAAACACATGTCAAATGTAACAAAGCTTTCGTTGAGCCGTTACCCTAACAAATTTTAAGAAATATCCGCGCGGAACACAGAACCTTATGTAATTGAAAATTTGTGGACATCACGTTGCAAAAGTTGCCAAAAAAATTTTAGAAACGATCAAATGCGATATTTCGTCGACCCCACCTGTTCTCGGTATATTGCTTTTTCTTCCATTTGCTGTTTCGACGTATACAACATGATTTGGCAGGCCACCGCTTTACTTTTTTCGAAGAAATTGAAAAATGGCTTCAAAATTAGCCTCAAAAAACGAGGGGTTTTTTCGAGACGAGATTCGAAAATTACCTGAGAGGTGGGGTGAAGTTGTTAGTTATAATGGACAATATTTTGATTTACTTGTTAATTCGTTATCTTTTACGATAAAATATTTTTTTTTAGCTAAAACAAAGAACCGAATTGATTTGTACTCCTGATAGATAAATTATACGGTGCGACAAAAGAAAGGAACTGTTTTTGAAAATTTCGAAACACCTTAAAAATCTCGGTTTTTCCGGTTTTTCGGACCTTCAGGCACTAATAAGGTCATACATTAGCATATATAGCATATGTTAGCTGAATAATACCCGATTTTAAATTTATTTTCAGATTTGTACAGAAGAGAAATATGCCTTTTAAATGATATTGTTACGAAAATAAAGCTTGGGAACAACTGGCGTTTGTTAAATCGCTAAAAAAAAATAAACAAAAGCTGCAAAAACAACTATACGTGCTGTTTATGAAAATAACACAGCAACAGAAAAAAATAACAGCAAAGATAACAAGTAACAGACATTAAACAAGCAACAGCAAATACTAAGATCTGAAAGAGGTAGATGTTTACGTACGCTTGGCTACAAAAGAACTGAAAACAAATTAAAAGAAAGAAATAAAATCTACCTGAAATATCGTGAGGTTCGAGAGCTTTCGAGAGCCATGTAAAAAGCACATCGATGCGAACAAGAAGCAGTGTTAGTAAAGTAAACTCAGAGAACGTGTTATTGGTTTGAACTCAGTAGAGAGAGTTAAGTGTGGATAACCGCTAGTTAAAAAGTTTGTGATCAAACCTATGTTATAACTACGATCGGGTTGGAAGATCTTTAAGTAGAAAGATCTGTCGAGTAATTGTTGTTGTTTACAAGCTTGTAAACAAACAGAGTAATTAAGAATAGAAAATTGTTATTGCTTTTAAAAAAAGTTACAAGCAGTGGTGCACAAAATTGTGTTGAATAGAGGATTTTAATTAAAAACTAAACACAAGATTTATGTTATTTTAACTACAGTCTACGAACTATACATACATACACGTTTTTAAAAAGGTAAAAACGTAACAATATATATGTCGTTTAAGTAGGCTTGAAGAATCTTGGAGTATTTCTCAAGCAATAGGATTTTTCATCCAATTCTTTCCACATTTTTCAAGTTTATAGACGTTTTTGCGAATTATATTATGTTATGAATAAAACGAGACTTACGTTTAAGAAATCCGTTGGAAACTGACGGAGTTATTAGGATATAGCTGAGTTATTAACAGTTGTCTCTTTTTAATATAGCAAATATTTACATAGTAAATGTTAACAAATAGAAAAAATAAAGTTGCCGTGCATTTAGATTTTCTCGAAAAATCGGCATTTTTAGAGCAAAAATCGACAAATCAGCATTTTTATAATTGGCAGCGAATGCGTTAAGAAATAAAACAGCATTTAATTTTAACTTAAATAGAGATAAAGAAGGTGAGAAGGAGAATTTCTCACTAAAAAAGAGATTTTCTGTTAATCGGTACTATAGTGTGGGTGTCATTGTGAATGTAATCATGCATGTGTAAATTGTATTTTTTTTGTAAATAAATTAATTATAGATTGAAAAACAAGATCCACATAGTATCCACGTAGTACTCTTCTCTTATTCCTATTCTTTACATGTGTATTTTATATGAGTAAAACTATTCAATGTATTGTATAAAGAATAGATTTTGTTACTTAAAAACTACGCTTTACGAATATATTTTTTTGTACAAAATGGAAAATATCAACTTACATACAAATAGCAATACAAAAGACTTACTTTTACAATATTTTATTAAGAAGCTGGTGACAAAACACAATGCCACCCAGATAATTATTTTTCTATAGATTCTATAGATAGGCTGTGTTTATATAAAATGAATTCCAAGAAATGACATACAACAACAATATTAATTATGATTAAATAAACAAATATTATTATACTCGTACTTTATCTTTGTCATGGCTAAACCAAACGGGTAGTAGAATGACACAAATCAATGGCGTATTTATTGCCTTCAGGAAAAATTTCTTAGTACTTCTAAGGACAAAAATGTTTTTATAAAGGGTCCGCCAAATAATTTTTTTTTTTTTTTTTTAAGAAATCATTACCAGGTTATATTAACCTTTAATTACTTGAAAATTCGTTAAGCACAACATTTAAAATTCGAAAAGAAATAAAGTCATATCCGACAATGTGACATTTTATACCCTAAAATATTTAAATAATTTATTGTATCGTACGCAAAGAGCTCAATAGAGTTCTAAGCAATTGCTTGCTGAGAGTGCTTAGAAAGCTGAGGTTTTATAAAAGATCCGCCAAATAATTTTTTTTTTTTTTGAAAATGCTATAAAAAAACTACTGAATATTTTCTCAAATTCCTTTTTTTATTTGAAAGTTCGATCCTTCCGGTTAATAATGGAAAAAAATTTCATTCAAATGGCGGCCTCGGCTGGCCATGCAGTAGCCTACACGATCGGTCCAATTTTTAAGCACATTATCGATTGTGTGCAGCTGTATTTCACCAATGGCTTCACGAATATTGTCCTTTAAAGCGTCAATTGTCTCTGGCTTGTTGGCGTAACACTTGTCTTTGACGGCACTCCACAAATAATAGTCCAACGGTGTCAAATCGCAGCTCCGAGGTGGCCAAACGACATCAGCTCTGCGGCTGATAATGCGACCTTCAAAAACAGGGCGATAATCATCGAGTGTAGCTTCGGCTGTGTGGCACGTAGCGCCGTCCTCCGCTTCAATTTTTGTGAACAAAAATTCGTTCAACATGGCCCGATAACGATCGCCATTGACTGTAACGTTCACTACTCGCTCATTTTCGAAGAAAAATGGCCCAAAATCTGCACCAAACAGTGACTCGTCTTGGGTGTATCGGCTTTTCAATGTATGCGTGCGGGTTTTCTGTGCCCCAAATGCGACCATGATTTTCAAAGTAATGTCACAATATTTCCCAGCGTTGTTCAATCGTATACACACCATATTCATTCAGCGGAAGGATAAAACTAATTATCTGTCAAATCAGACATGAGCTAAGTGTTACCATTCACGAAATAAGCACTCGTTGAAAAACACGTTAGATGGCGAACCCTTTATATATTTTTAATATGATTTTATGATAGCAAAAAATTGTTTATTTTTAATTGTTTTAAAAACAAAACTGAAAATGGTTTATAAATAAGTTATTTTTATATTTATATAATAAAAACACTTTGATGATGTTAAAAAGGATGTTATTAAGATACTTATTTTATACCATATTTGTTCAATATTATTCAACAAGTCAGATGGCTAAAAATAATGGAATAAGTTTAAGTAATAAATTATATAATTTTTGTCTTTTTTTTCTTTTTTTTTTAATTGAAACCTAATTATTAAATAGGTTTAAATTTTAACCTTTATATCATTCTATACCAGTTTGTTATTGAAGGTGTTAACAAACTGTTGCAGAAATTAATATGCCTAAAAAGATACACCAACATTTGTTACTTAAAAATTATAAACTTATCTATTGTAGAAAATACTCTATTGTCGGTGTCAAGGCTATAAGTGTATAATGGAAAAATTATCAATCAGTTCAGCCTGTTAAAGATGCTGCCAACACAACAATTGTTTTTACAGATATATTTACTAAATCTTTATATTTGACCGGATGGCATTATCCCGGCTGACATTCAGAATAGGAAGAACCTTGTTCTTGTCTGGACCTCAGTTATATTCCTGTGTGGTGGAGGTGTGCAAAGGTGGTGTTCATATCCAAAGCTAGGTAATCATTACACATCCTCATGGCTTCAGAACTATTAGTCTAAGTTCTTTTCTGTTGAAGACACTGGAGAGAGTTTATTTACATATTAGGAACTCTATCAGTCCATCGCGCTTGTCTACCTCTCAAAATGACTATGCTAAGGTAAGATCAGTTTAGACTGGACTTCACTCGCTAAACTCGCAAGTAGTAAAACTCATACATATGCATCAGGGATTACACTCTCGCTGTCTTTCCTGATATAGAAGGGGCTTTCAGTAATGTCTGTCCTAACTCAATCGTCAAAGGCTAGGCTAGTTGAGTTCAAAGATCTCTTCCTTAAATCCTGACTGGTTACCTCCTCTCTCGGGGACCTACAAGTGGTGAACAGGCACACACCTCACAGAGTGTCCTTTCATCACTCCTATGGAGTCCTGCGTTTAACACGCTCCTCAGTCATGAAGTTTGGCATTAATTCGCCACTGTATACCATCCGTTGCCCCGGCATTAGGTTTCGCCATGATGGAATCTAATAGCAGAATCCATCTTCTATTACAAATGATACACTTTTTTGCACTTAAAACGAACTCGGCAAGGTGTGTCGCTATAGAGGCATCGCATAACTCCTATTATCTTATCTTGTATCCCAATATTTAGAAGATATTGCTATATGGCTTTACGATTAGTAGTCTCAAATGCACGTAAAAAGTCAACGACTACCCTATAATAAATCGCACGCTATTTATAAGATCAACGCATGATCTAAAGCCAGCCTGCTCGCAACGCAATGTCTGGTCTTAGGTATCTGAAATCCGCTCTAGTAATATAATGGTGTCAACCCTTTTTGATGTTGTTAACCCTTAAATATCTGAATTTAAAAGACGTATTAAATTGTGGCAATAATTTTTCTTCTAATGTGGTGTTCTGCCGGAAATTATGGATTCGAGCTTCAATTTTTAAAAAAGCTCTTGGAAAACTCCAGAGCCAAAAAGAGCTATAGATGGTGTTTACAAAAAACTCCATTAAAATCAAACCATTGCTTCGTTAACCTTTATATCTACATATTATTAAAATAAACATTTTAATAAAATTCCAGATTCAATCCATTAAGAGAACGTATTATTTTTCAAATTTTAATTTTCACTAAATTTCCACCAGAAATGTTTTTCGCATTTCCGTCAAACTACTTTATTTATTGCACTTTAATTGGTGCCGTTATTTGTAGAATTTTGTACTATTTTTAACTGTTAAGCTTGCCAAAGGGCAAAGTTTGCTGATTTTGTTTAAACCTGTATTTTCTGATGACCGTCTGTAGACGGTCAATTTAGACAACTAGGTCTCTTCTTTTTGGTATTATGAAAATGATGTCCTCTTTCCACTCACAGAAAAATTCTGTACGTTTCCCATATTCTCAAAAGCTCTGCTGGTAAGCTTTCGGAGTCAATTGATTTGTTGTTCTTTAATTTTTTAATTGCTATTCTAACTTCTTCTAGGGTTGTTTCAGTAGTGGGTATGTTAGGTCTCTAATTGCTGCGCGTATAGATGTTTATTTTTTGTGTAATCCGCGTGATTCTGAGAGGTCTGAATTTGCGCATCCCTTAATGACACAAGTTTGAGTACAATACTTGAAAAATGAATAATTTCTTGGTTAAAATTAAAACTTAAAAGCAAAAGTATTGAAATTGACAAAAACAGGTATACGAACCGACACTCCTATGGGGAGCATATTGGCTTTCCACAAAGAATCCATTGCTTTGTTTCAGTTTCATTAATCAAGTTGATTTTCAAGCTAAGTAGATGATTAATTCAATGTAGCCCCTTCATATGGTTATGTAGTGGTTAATATCCTTGCTAACTGATAGCGATCTTTTTTTTTAGGGTTGCAATTTATTTCCCGTCTGATGTCTACATCATCGTCAGAGGAAAGCTGGAAGTTGTCTGGAGGGAAGTTGAAGTCTCTTTCTTAAAAACACTGGAAACCATAATAAAATTTTTTCGTCATGGTCTCCGCTGGGGCTTGATCCTGGGTCGTCTGTGTTGTTATGTGTGCTCTCTAACCACTACACCACGCCACCCCCAAATGACTTACAAAGTGCAAAACTTTTCAAATACTGATCTCAGTTTATATATTAATTCCATAATTCTTGTAAAGTTTTTACTTAGTGAAAAACTGTTCTATAGTATAATTGTCCCCATGTTTGCCTAAGGCATTTTACTAAAATGGTTAATCAGAATATTCTAAGACATAACATCAAACTCTTATAAACTTTTGAAACAAATTTCCTTTATTAACATTAATAAGCCCCTCTGTGAATTCTTATTAAATACTCTCTGAAACAATACATGGCTTTTTTAAAATACTTGTCTTCTAAAATCTAATTATTAAACATTAAAAATGTAACACAGAATTTAAACAATTTGCGGTGATAATGCCTGCACAGTGTATCGCTGTGTATCTATTTTTGTGTTTTTGTTTTTTATCTCAAGGTTATTTATTATTAATTTTCTTTTAAGCGAATGTTGATTTATTTTAGTATTCTTCTCTTATGCAGTTGTTTTCATACCCTACACTACTGCAGGTGTTTACAGTATACAGTGAACTCGGAATAACGTCAACAATCGATTTCGTCAACATCTCAAAACATCAATCCTTTTTTAGCATTGCTTGGTCCGAAACGCCAACCAAACCACAAAGCTCTAAAACAGTGTTGTGCAAAAATAAAAATGTAGTTGTGTTTGTGAGAACATGGAAATTACTATTTTAGAGAGAGTAAAGTTGATGTTTTAAAAAAACTAAACAAAAAAACATTAACATACATCCGCCGCACATGTGCACTTGACGCTGTCTCTTTGGCGACTAAAATCAAAACCGTATACGTGTATAATACGTGTAAGTTGATCGGGGACAAAAGTCCCATGAGAAGCTAATGACTGCTCTAAAACGTCAACTCTAAAAAAGCAAAATTTTTGCTTTAGTAAGAGTTAAAACACATTCATATGTGTGTATAAACCAAATTCCCGCAAAGAGCAGCTCTTCTCTTCTGATTTCCCATGTACGTACTCACAGGCATAGGTAAAACATAAGTAAAAATTAAACAAAGAGAACTAAGGAGAAAAAAATGGAAAAATACAGTGCAAAATGGCCTGAGTCAGAGCTTCCAAATTTGCCGGAAAATGGTATAAACATTTATTTTATGAATTAGATCCGAATTCGGTGATTCCCCTTATAGAAATGAACTTATGTATAAATCTCTTTGAGGAAATTATCATATGTTATTTATTTATTACTTATACATTTATTATACATTACATCGATATTAGGCTATACTTTGGGAGATATTACTGAATTAATTTTATCGTATACAAGATTGTAGTGCTTGTGAACGAAATTGTCGTATGTGCCATACAAATATTTGGTGCAAATAAAATATCGTACGAATAAAAATGAAAGTTTTGTTTTGAACACTTTGAGTGACCACCAAGCAGAGGGCAATAAGAAATCAAATATTTTGTTTATTTATCAAATATTTTTGAATACACCTTCCGTTAAAAATATTACACTGTTTTATTCTCGCAAATAGATTTATTATCTTACATTATATTTTCATATCCGTCTGAATATTTCTGTGAAGCAGTCTGTTCAATTTCAGCCCACGCCAGTATGTTATCAAATCATGTAGTTCCATGTGTTCCCCTAGAATCTATTCCTTCAATATTTCTTCGAATAATAGTCTGTAGAAGCTTATGTTCCGCGTTACTTACGACGTGCCCCAGATATGTATGTCATTTTTTTTTTAATTAGTTGGTAAAAGCTATCTTTCACGGTTTACGCCTTCCAGAACGGTTTAATTAGGTATGAAGAGTGTCCAGGGCTTAATATTTATTCAAAGATACCTTAAATTAAAATTACAATTGCCTTATTAAATTATCGTAAGTACTTTACTAACAAACACATTTACAAAATTTTTGGGAAAACATATCGTATGTGCCAAAAGAAAACCCCTTTATTTTCGAGTGTAGACATATGTTCCAGAAGACAACTTTTGTGGATACCGTATCATTCACACTGGCACAAAAAGCCGCTCAGACGAATTCTAAGTCTAAAAAACACAAAGTGCGCGGTATTGAAGTTGCGGAAGAAGCTGCTAAAGTCACAAACGCGACAAGCAGAAAGCATGAAAAGATATCTGAGACTGTCAGCAAAAGAGTCCGTGGTGTTGAGGCAAGTATACTAAACGTGGGAAAAGATCTTGAAGGAATTAGAGGAAAAGAAACATCAGCGTAAAATTTAGCACCGACGTTAATCTCAAGGCGGATTCTACTGTAAGTGCTGTATATCCGAAGAAGATGGTTCCCGCAAAGTCGATTGCAAAGAACAAAACGAAGCCCAAGAATTTGAAACTGAAATGAGTAGTAAAGAATCTAGCAACGAGAATTGGGGGCGGTGGAAATTCAAAGGCAGCAATATTGAAGACGGAGAATGCGAATTGTATCGCCAATCCGAATCAAATAATGTGAGGGTCAAGGCTGTAAGTAAGAAGTTCAGTATCGGAATCCGGCCGAAGCATGAAGATGCCAACTGGGCCTTCTGCGGTTAAAGCAGAAACACAGTAAGGTCAAAAAGAGATGGTCAGTGCATAGTTAAAGGCTTGGCATAAGCGAGCAGCAAATATGGAGGGCTTGTGTGAACTACGATTGGTCCCAATGCACATATCACAGCGAAAGAGAGGGCTGCGTGTGAAATTGCAAGCTAGCTGAAGGAGACAACCCGGTAACAAAAATGACGAGCGCTTGGCGAACATTTGGAGTAGAGATAACTAGCCTATTTAAGACCAAAAGGCATAAGTGGGTGGCAGTGTTACAAAAATCAGTTTAGGCACCTCTGTATTTTACTACATTGTTAAAAATAATAATAAACAAAAGCCGCAAAAGCAACTATACGTGCTGTTTACGAATAACCCAATCGACAACAACAACATAAGCAGAAATGTAGTAAATTAAAGTAAGCCGCAACAACAAAAACAGGCAGAAAAGAAAATAACTAACAGACAATAACAAACAACAAGAACTGAAAGAAGTAGATGTTTACATTCGCGTCGATTCATAAGAACTATAACGAAAGTAAAGGAAAGATATGGAATCTATATGGAATTATTATTATAGCAGCCTTATAAAAAGCACATCCATGCAGACAGCAGTCAGTTTATGTATTGCAAACTCAGCGAACGTGTTATTGGCTTAAACTCAGTGTAAAGAGAGTTTGGTATGGTTAAACTCTGGTAAAAGAGGTTGTGATTGAACCTAAGTTGTAACAACGGTTACGAGCAGTGTAATGCAAAACTGTGTTAAATAAAGGATTTTAATCAAAAACTAAACACAAGATTTATTTTGTTTTAATTGCAATCTTCGAACACATAAATAAACGTTTTTAAAAAGTAAAAACGTAACAACATAATCTAACTACGATCCTCAGCTTTGATGGTAAGCTACTTCTAAAAAAATTAATTGGAAAATCTACCCTTTATTTAAACTGTATTTAGACCTGGATCAAATTGAATTTACTGGTAAAAATTTTAGTTAAATATTTTCGGTAAGAAGTGCTTTGTTGTAAGTGCTCTTAAGTTTGGCACATCGTTTTGGTATGTGAAGATGAGCGAAAATGAATTTCTATCCACATAAATAATACCATAAAAAACTATTAATTTGATCCAGATATGATTATAAATATGACTTTAGGCTTTTTATATAACCCAAAAACTTCCTTTCCATCAAACTCTACAGGTTGTTCCAAAAATATTGAATGACGTATGTTATTTGGACTTTCTGTCCGTGATTTATTAAAGTTCTATCTGTTTGCCCTTAAGGATTAGTTAGTGGCTAATTATTGATATTGGTATAGGGTATCATATGTTTTAGCTTTACTCTCTAAAATTGCTTCACTTAATTTGTGAATAATTTATTTTTTTTTTTTTTAGGAGAGGGTCAAGTTGATGAAGGTTTTCTCATTTATGCATGCATGCTTGAATGAATGAATGTGCATGAGCATAATGCTAACTATTATTGTATTTTTTTAGTTTTTCTTTTTTTCTATTTTTTTCTTTTCAAACATATTGTTTGTTACGTCTATTTGCGTAAAAAAATAAATGTTGTGCATAAATATGAATACAAAAGAGATCATTTTCTTATGCATGACCTCGTTTTCTTTTCAAAATTTCAATTTCTATACAAATGATGGGGAGGTTTATTATGCCCATACAACTGCATCTAATCTTGACTTAACCCAGTTTCTTAATTGGAAACATCTTAAAAGAGAAGTGTGCCACACACTAGTAACTCTGAAAGGTTCTTTGAATAATCAATTAGTTTATCAAAATAAAAAACAAAGCATACATTGGGGGATAGAAATGTTTGAAAGAAAATGTATTTCAATAATAAAAACGTATAATTTTTAGAAATCAGAAGATTATTTAAAAATGCTGTAACATTTTCATATTTTTAAATATTATCATATAAATATAAATTTAGCCAATATATGTATTTACGTATTTGCTGTTCTCTTCGTGGTTTTAAGTGGCCTTCTCTTTAAATTAAATCAACCATATGAAATCCCTAGAAATATTTCAACACGTTATCTAATTTAATAATGACACAAAATTTCTTTGCCAAAATGTCACATTAATTTAATTAAAAGTGTATTATATTGCACAAGGATACAGGGTGTCAAAAAAAAATTAAAAATAAAAAATATAAAAATAAATGAAAAGGTTTGAAAAATCTAAGATTTTAATATTTAAATCATATATGACTTTGTCATTTCGACAACAAATGCAGATAAGCTAACGAGAGGAAAACTACTACACATAAGACCTACATAAGCCGGACTGCTAGACAAACTCTAATAAACTATCAAATAGGAAAAAGGCCATAAAGAATAAATACCAAGAAGATAGCGTACCAAAATGAGACAAACTTTAAAGCAAGTAAAGTAAGAGTCATCTAACGAAGTATTAGAAAACACACTAAAGGCTTTCAACTCAGGGCAAATGTCTGTAAGGACAAGCATGATATCATGATAAGTGATATAGATGATTACTTTGTGTGGAACAGTAATACCTTTATACCACTCAGCTCTGGAGTATGCACTGCTGGAAATAGGATGGAACTACCCACTTCCCCGGACAACGTCCACACAATAAGCAGACTTAAGAACTGTAAGAGCTGTGGCAGTGATGCAATCAATGCGGTACAGTGAGTTTGAACTTCACAAACGCAGTTTTTGTAGTAAAGAAAATAACTCAAAGAAGGCAGTGTTCAGAGAAAGCTAAGACATTATCAACAAGAAGACGTTAACTTTGCTTTGATAGTCCCGAAGATCAATTAAGAGAATTATAAGGACTTACATAGAAGGGGATGGCGTAGTGTAGTGTTAAGAGCGCATGCATACAATACAAGTGGCACATTGCGACGAAGAAAATGTAATTGCGGTTTCAAATATTTAATAAAGAGACTTGCAACCTCTCTTCAGACAAATCCACCTAAAGACGTCCCACGAAGTAAGAGTCGTCGAACGAAGTATTAGAAAACACACTAAAGGCTTTCAACTCAGGGCAAATGTCTGTAAGGACAAGCATGATATCATGATAAGTGATATAGATGATTACTTTGTGTGGAACAGTAATACCTTTATACCACTCAGCTCTGGAGTATGCACTGCTGGAAATAGGATGGAACTACCCACTTCCCCGGACAACGTCCACACAATAAGCAGACTTAAGAACTGTAAGAGCTGTGGCAGTGATGCAATCAATGCGGTACAGTGAGTTTGAACTTCACAAACGCAGTTTTTGTAGTAAAGAAAATAACTCAAAGAAGGCAGTGTTCAGAGAAAGCTAAGACATTATCAACAAGAAGACGTTAACTTTGCTTTGATAGTCCCGAAGATCAATTAAGAGAATTATAAGGACTTACATAGAAGGGGATGGCGTAGTGTAGTGTTAAGAGCGCATGCATACAATACAAGTGGCACATTGCGACGAAGAAAATGTAATTGCGGTTTCAAATATTTAATAAAGAGACTTGCAACCTCTCTTCAGACAAATCCACCTAAAGACGTCCCACGAAGTAAGAGTCGTCTAACGAAGTATTAGAAAACACACTAAAGGCTTTCAACTCAGGGCAAATGTCTGTAAGGACAAGCATGATATCATGATAAGTGATATAGATGATTACTTTGTGTGGAACAGTAATACCTTTATACCACTCAGCTCTGGAGTATGCACTGCTGGAAATAGGATGGAACTACCCACTTCCCCGGACAACGTCGACACAATAAGCAGACTTAAGAACTGTAAGATCTGTGGCAGTGATGCAATCAATGCGGTACAGTGAGTTTGAACTTCACAAACGCAGTTTTTGTAGTAAAGAAAATAACTCAAAAAAGGCAGTGTTCAGAGAAAGCTAAGACATTATCAACAAGAAGACGTTAACTTTGCTTTGATAGTCCCGAAGATCAATGAAGAGAATTATAAGGAATTACATAGAAGGGGATAGCGTAGTGTAGTGTTAAGAGCGCATGCATACAATACAAGTGGCACATTGCGACGAAGAAAATGTAATTGCGGTTTCAAATATTTAATAAAGAGACTTGCAACCTCTCTTCAGACAAATCCACCTAAAGACGTCCCACGAACCTTCCAGCTTACCTCTGGCAGTAATAACAAACACAGACGAACGACCATGAGAAAACGCCACCTACTGGGATAAAATTACAATGGTAAGTAAGGATCACCACCACCACTTAGCAAGGATCTTCACCACTACACAATCATATGGAGGCGAGCTACAGTAGATTAATCATACCCTTAGCTTGAAAATCAACTTGATTAATGAAACTGAACCAAAGCAATGTATGCTTTGTGGGAAGCCAATATGCTTCCTATAGGAGTGATGGGAAAAAAATATGTGAAGCTAAGGCTATTCTTAATCAACGACTCACTAGTCGAAGACGTAATTAGCTTCTGCTATCTATGAAGCATTATTGACACAAAAGGCCACTTCGCCTCTTCCTGATGCATTCTGCCTTAAATTTACCATAACGCTTTTTTTTCTATGAAGAACATTTTTGGGGTGAGTTAAAGCGCAATTTCGCATTTTGTTAACGAAGTGTGGTAATGTTGTTTCACATAATAAACCTGTTTCTATGCCTTAAAAAAGGAGCTAAAGAGTGGCAAATTTAAGGTTAGGAAATAAATTGGCTTTTTTGGCAAATTCAGTTTTATTTATACCAATAAAAAAAAAATATGGGAATGAATAATGGAATATGATATCGGGCGAATGTCCATCTCTAGCACGTCAGCAGACATCCGCCGTTTTAACAAATTTTGAACTACAGTTCTCGACAAAATAATCTTTAGTAATGAGGCCCATTTTCAACGAAATATAACATATAATTACCTACCAAATTTTGAATTATTGTGACTCTATTTTTAGTTTAATTTTATCCACCCTGTACGCATATGACTTTGTCACCGCATTTTTCTGGGGTAATTATACATGTAAATTTTAATAGTAAAAAAATGTTTGTCAGAAGTAGGCGAAGTTTTCACATTAATTATGCACATGTTTTCATACAGATTGGTTTTTAAAGTGTTATTTATATACATTAAGGAGAAAACCGCTTACAAAAATTATAATGCAGATGACGGTGAAATAATGCTTGAACTTTCTATATGCGAAAGATTTTACCTCTAATTTTGACCCATTGTTGCAAAAAATAACAAGAAGGATACTGTTGACGTAAACTTTGTTCACATTTCAAACAATGAACATGAAGCGGCATTTATAAGCAGCAATAACTGCAACAAAAACAACAACAATAGGTACAATAAAAACAAATATAAAAATGATGCATAACCTTAAAAACTATAAATAAACCAAAACTGAATATGAATGAAATGCACAATTTTTCTGCCGAATGAAGCCACCTCTACCAAGACCTCTACTGCTGCTTGTCCTGCTACTGCTACTGTTATTGCTACTAATACTGCAATTGCCTATGGGCGATGCGGAGTAAAGCACGTGTTCCGGCGTTTAGAGTAATACTAGCACTCTCACACCTTCTTATAATCATTTTGAAGGGGTGGAGCTTTTTCGCATTCTATCTTAGGCGTACAACCAATGCATTATTTTGGGTACCGCTTTACCAAAGTAACAATTACAGCAATTGCAAAAACTACAAATAGCAAAGAAAGCGGCAAAAACAAAAACCAGAAAGCTTTTGCAACAAAACGTCAGCAAAGTATAACGAAAACATTGTTCTGGTGCTAATAAAGTAAAAAAAATACAACAAAAAATACACTTTAAGGTCAACATTTTTAAACAACCCTGACCCAAATTTCACTTCGTTTTCGTTCGTTCGTAAGTTCATTTAAAAAATGCCCTACTGCTCTATTGACGGCAAATATACGAAGAAAAGTAAAAACAAAATTGGCTGTAGAAGTTTATAGAATAAAACGGAATATGAAAAATTAAAGGCTAGAGAGGGTTAGGCAGGGAAGCAAACACTAAAATAAAACAAAAATCAAAAAACGTCATCAAATTCTTCAAACTCTGGGCAAGAAGGCGAAGAGAGTGTTTAATAGTTTTTTGTTTTTTTGTTTTTTTGTTTTTTTGTTTTTTGTTTTTTTGTTTTTTGTTTTTTTGTCATGAATGAATGTGTATGAAAATGCTTATGCTTTCATTGTGACGCTGTATCTGACATTATACCGACCGACAAAATTTCAGTATCTCTCTGGCATATAGAAATTCATTACTACACTTACACACAACACACGAGAGATACATGAATTTATACACTATCGTAGTTTATGTCCTTGTTACTGCTTATATTTACCGCTTAACGGTATTTTTTCGCAATACTTAATAGTATACAGAAGTGTGTGTGTGTGTGTATATATATATGATTACGTGTGTGTGCGCCAGCCTTGAGAAGTCAAACATTTTTGATCAACATATTTAATCTCAAAATAAATCATTTTTAATGAATTTCAAATAATAATTGATTATGACAAGGCTAATGCAAAATGTATGACGTATGAGTGATATTTTGTGATGCCAAATAAACCAGCACTTATACGTATGGCGGTACTTGAGAAAATAAATTAATTTTGTTTTCTTGAAAAGTGCATACCATTAAGAAATAACATTTTTAAGAGCTATGCTAGAAGTGCTACTTCTTAAACTTATCATTCCGTCGTTCATATTATGATAAAATTTCCTCTTTTTATTATGGCACTAGAAAGAAAAGAGGTCGAACAAATATTAAGTAAATTTAACTGAAACAAGTGCAGTATTCGAGTTTGACGA
Source organism: Wohlfahrtia magnifica (assembly GCA_023159175.1). Lineage (NCBI taxonomy): Eukaryota > Metazoa > Arthropoda > Insecta > Diptera > Sarcophagidae > Wohlfahrtia > Wohlfahrtia magnifica. The sequence continues at coordinate 3,464,315 of JAKWBJ010000183.1, forward strand.
GAAAGCCAGAAAAACTTCAAGAAATGGTGCCTTTAAAAAAGTGGGACTATAATCCCTAACTATTTAACGAAAATTCAGAGAATGACCAGGGATCTACTTCTGACAACAGTGGTATTTTTAGTACCCGATTAGCCGTCTGTTTAATTCAAGCTCTTTACTGGCTGTACTGCCAGGTTCACCCACCTTTGGAACGTCAATAATTTTAAAATTTTAACTTAAAATTGATACCCAACTTAGCAGTTGAAAGCACATGAAAACTTAATCATATGAGACGTAGAAGAGATAAGTCATTGTCTCGCTTTTTGACTGCCAACCACGATAAAGAGTGCTCCACCAAAAACGCTGATGTTAATTGTAAATAAAGCAATAAGTTTTCGAAGAATTAGCATAATATTTTTTATTATGATAGAAAGATCTATGACAATTATGTTTCAAAAACAATATCCGGTAAATATTTGTCACGGCTTTGGTGGCATACTTTTATCCGTCGGTCCATGTTTTCAATGACTCTGAGACGTAATTGAGGTTCAATGTCGTTAATGTGCCGAATTGTCTCATCCTTTAGCTCTTGAATTGTTCTTGGCTTGTTAACGTACACTTTTTCTTTTAAGTATCCCCAAGGAAAGAAGTCCAACGGTGTCAAGTCACATGATCGTGGTGATTAATTAACATCACCACGAGATGAGATAACACGACCATTGAATTTCTCGCACAAAAGAGCCATTGTTTCGTTGGCTGTGTGGCAAATGGCACCATCCTGTTGGAACCACATATCGTACAGTTCCCTATCCTACAAGAAGTCCATTATCATTTAGCTATAGCGAACACCATTCACGGTTACTGCTGGGCCGTCCTCATTTTCGAAGAAGTACAGCCCGTTGACGCCGCCATCCCATAAACCGTACCAAACAGTCACTCTTTCTGGATGCATCGGCACTTCAACAATCACTCATGGATTCTCATTTGTTGTTAACGAATCCACTGAGGTGAAAGTATGCCTCGTCGCTGAAGATGATTTTCTTTGTAAAGTCAGCATTCACTTCTGTCTGTTCAACTAACCATTCCGCGTATTGACGTTGCTTGAAATGGTCAGTAGGACTCAGCTCTTGAGTCAATTGAACCCTGTAAGCGTTTTTTAAAAATTCACATCAGTGATGTTCGTTAGAAGTTCAATTATTGGTCACGACGACGAGCGGAGGTTAACGGCTTCTCTGCCACACTATCGTGAACAACAGCAATATTTTCCCCAGAACGAACTAAGCGAGGTGCTTCTACATTTTTTACAGACCCGGTTTGCTGAAATTTGCGCACAATTCTCCCGATTGTAGACACATTTGGTTGATTATGCTGACCAAAACAATTACAAAGTGCACGCAATGTATTTTGATTTCAACGCCCATTTCCGTACGATAAAAGGCTTCTCCAATCTTAGCGCGCTGCTCAATTCTGTACCTCTACATGGTTGAACTTGTCGAACATTGAAACAACGATTAGTTTGGACAAATAACTTGACGTTAAGGTGTGACTCACAATTAACAACGTTATTATTATGGTTGGACCACCCTATAATATTTCTACCTGTATTATGCTAGAGCGCAAATTTCTATGATGCTAACATCCGCGATAGACAATTCCAAGCGTTATCCGTCAGCAAGAATTTTTTTAGTGCAAAAAATATTCTTGCCATTTCACCATGAATAGGATAATAAGCACCCAACACTTAAAAAAAGCATTGAATTATATTGTCCAGATTCGTGCTGTGTAAAAAATGAGTTTTATCGAAAAATTATTTGCAGCGATGAAGCTCATTTTTAGCTCAATGGGTAAGTCAACAAACATTGCCGAATTAAGTAAATACTGCCAGATGCAGTTTTTTTTTTTTGGGGGGGGCGGGGAGTGTTTGGGTTAGAAGCAATGGAGCAAGGTACCGTGCGTAGTTAAATGTAGTTTTAACAAAACGGTACTACATGCCACACGTTTGATTTCACGTTTTTAAGCAGTCCGTCGGCCGACAAGATCATGCAATATAATCCCACTAGACTGTTTTTAGAGAAACCTGCAGCCTCTCTTGTACTGGGAAAAGCCAGCCATAATTTTAGCACTGGGTGACGACATTTTTCTCCCTCTATCCCCGTCTAGGGAGTATATTGGCTTTCCACAAAGCATCCATTGCTTTGTTTCATTAATCAAGCTGCCACAACTCCCCTCCATATGATTGTGTTGTGGTGAAGATCATTGCTAAGTAGTGGTGGTAATCTTCACTTAGCATTGTATTTTTCTCAGTAGGTGGATTTTTCTCCTGATCATTTGTTTGATGCTTGTCATCAACGCCAGAGGTAAGCTGGAAGATCAAAGGGCTTCTCTTATTACATATTTCTTAGATGGAGTTTTTGGAGGGAAGTAAAACTCTCTTTATTAAGCACTCGAATCCACAATTATTATTATTTTTTTTTTTTTGTTTGGAAGAGAAATACCAACCAAAATGTTGGAAAAAGTATGCCAAAAATGGAGTTTACGGATGGATCATCTACGGCGTAGCCGTGGTCAGCATTTTCATGAAATTACCTTTAAAAAGTAAATGGCAGACTTAAACTTATCTTTGCAAGTAAATAGGTCTAGAGTTCCATGTACTGGTTTTATATAGGGTGTTTCTTAAGAACTTGAGGACTAACAATGATAATATAGGACAGAAATATCGTATTAAAGAAATTACATTTTTTTTATTATAATCTGGTATATAATTTCATGGCACTTATTTTTAAAATATTGTGGCGAAAATGAAAATGCTGAAAACAAAATTTACCACATCAGGGACTTATTATGAGCTTTTAACTATAAAATTTATTGGCTCGTGTGAAGGCTTAATAACTGCCAAAAGTTACATGTACTAATTAAGAGTGCTACCATTCGCATGTCTGACGGAGTTACCAGTTCGATTCGTTTTTGTGTTTATAAAGTTATTTTAGACCATTTGAATTAACATAGATAAATCGAGGATTCGTGTCTGTACTAGAATATTCGAAACTAATGATGAAATATCATAAAAAGATGGTGCGTTGCGGTTAGTTAGTTAGTTGTCATTTGGCTGTCAATAAGTAAAGCCATGTTCTGACGTAAATAAAAAGTATTGTATAAGCGAAATTGTTGTATTAAGACATAGTGTATAAAAGTTATAGTGGAATAAATATAATTGTAACAACAACAAAGTGGTTTGATTTTATTTTAACGCAATTTAAATGAAATCAAACGTTTTAAAAAGGTTAAAACGTAACAATATGATTGCCGGCATATGTCCGCTGTAGCCACATTTCCAATAAATCTGGCAGTCTGACGTCAATGGTGGCTTAAATATTGACTTCAAATGCTTCAAGACTTGTGTTCTCTCGACATAAGCCAATGACAAAACATAGCCCATAAAAAGTAAACCAGAGGCGTTATAAAGCACGAACGAGGTGGCCAGTGAACAGGACTACTTCTGGAAAGAAAGTTGTCACGCGTGTTGCATGGCAACTTGAGCAGTCTTGTTGGCCAATTAGGAACATTGCGAACAGTTGTATTTTTCTCAAAGTAAATTTTAACAATTTAAAAGCGTTATTTTGGCGTTGAACGATTCACGATGACTCGCCCAACCTTACTGAACAGAAGCGTCAAGTCACAGCTAAAAAACACTCTATATAATTTAAATTCTGTCATAAGTACCAATCTCTTCCACAACAAGTCCTCTCTGTTCGAGATCTATTTATTGTGTTCTTCGGTGTTTTCTAACATCCTTTCATAGCATACCTTAAGTTGAAATAACACTTTAGGGCTCAACGTTAATATATATTTATATCTATTTCGACTCGGTATTACAAAAAAACTTTTATCCAATTTCCTTTACAAACACCAAATCATATTTAGAAATTTTTAAACAAAAAGTTGATTCGGGTTTTACCAAAGTGAAAAGACATTTTTCTGTTTATATATAATAAAAGAAAGAAAAGAAATAAACAGCATCCTTGGCCAGATATATTTGTGGTCTATTTTAAGGCATCCTAAGACTACTTCAAATGTTTATTTCATTACCTATCATCTGTCAAACGTGCTATTCCGCCAACTTTATTTAAAAATTAAATATTATTTGGCCTATTTATAGGCTTATTTACACGGCAGTTAATAGAGGTATACTTTTAGGCAATTATTTAATTTTATTTTAAATGAATACCATTTAATTTTTCATTTTCTTTTCTTTATTTTTGCTTAAATGTGTTGTCATTTAATTCAAATGTTTGAAGCCTTGGTAGCAAATTAGAATGTGTTTTTATATTTTTGTTTCTTTTTGTTTTAATCACTCACGAGCAATTTAAATAAATCCTCTTTAGAACACGTGTAATACAATGAATGAACAAGCTGCTCTTTCTTTTATACCGTTTGTATATTTCAAATTAATTATTTCACTACCCTCGAGAGATTCCGTTCTTAATTTTTTGTGTTTTTGTTATAATATGTTATTTTTAAAATTTTTTAAAAGAGTTTTTTTCTTCTTTTCATGGTATATATTTTATGCAAACACTAAGGCATGTGTGTTTGTAATCCAGTAATTATTTATATGTTTTTTGGATTTTTCTTGAGAATTTTAATTTTCAGTATTTGTACTTCATCAAGAAAACTGTAAAGGTTATGTAGAAACATACCGCAAAATATTTTATTTAAGAGAAATTTGAAATAAAAGAAAATAAATCTATCAATAAACGAGAATTATTCCTTATTTGCAGATTAAAAACTTATCTTCCAAGAAGGTATTAAATTTTACATTGGCGGTGGTAAAAGTTATCTTAAAAAAATGTAGAAGGCGGCAATTGGGAACCTTGCTTTGTGTTCCAGCCCTTTAACAACTGAAGGATACATTTAAGAAATAAACATTCATGAAAGTGAATCATAAAATCGCCACGAAAGTAGTTGCTGAGGACGTCAGCACATACCATGCATTGTTTTCATCGCTTTATATAAGACAGCATAGTTCAGAAACACCACTGTATGAAGGCAAATGTCTGAGTGCATCACTTTGAGAAAATGTTGCCATCATATGAAAAGCGATATACAGTCCGCAATTTGGGCGTCATTCTGAGGTTCTCAAGTATGACAGGACTTGAAACTTCTTACGAAGTTTCTTACGGATCACTGTAGACTAAGAGCGCATATGAAGGGGATGGCGGTCACAGATGCAAATTTTTGTAGACTATTCTCACAGGCATCAGAGAGAGCGGAACATATAGTGTGTAAATGTGGGGTTCTTGATAACTTTAGGTGGAAATGTTTAGATGGACTGGGTGGCATATCCACCATTATGGTTTCAGATCTGCTGGTGTTCATTAAGAAGGCTACAGATATGCTGAACACATATCAGGGACACAACAGATCCTATAGTGCCTGATCTATATGATATATAATAAAAAGAATTGTATTTAATTTTTTTTAATTATTTCGTATTCCACCAACTTTAAACGGTTCAAAAATATATGTATATGCCATTAAATTAATAACTTTTTCTTTCCTTTAAACACATACACATGTCATTATGCAAACCCTTATTAAGACTACATGAATTTAAATAATCGGCAGCTAAAGAATCCTATCAACAAAATGAAGAATATATTTTCAAAGCTTGAATATTTTCCCAGAAAGGGTTGGCAAGCGTATTCTTCTAAGGGTTATTTAGTTCAAAATGTCTAGTTTCCAGCAATAGTAATTTCGTTCTCCTCACAGAACACTTTTCTTGAAATTTCAGGTCTACTTCTTGTTTTGTTTTATACAAGTATATACATGGTGCGAAAAATCAACACCTGGAATGTGATGCTATTTTTCTGATAGGCGCTATCAAATACAACAAAAGGGTGTGAAGTTAGTTTCGTAAGTTAAATTATTTTTTAACAACTGTAGAAATGAAAGGGACTTTTGGGTCATGGGGTAAAAACTCGTGAATTCCTTGATGGAATGCCTTTTCACCGTAATAGGTCCGATTCCCCCAGAGTTTAATCTTTTACCCGATTTTTCGAATAGTTAATGTGTCTATGGCTACATATGGCCTTTTTCAACGGGGTATATCTCGGTCCACAAGGACTTTTGGGTTATGGGGTAAAAACTCGTTAATTCCTTGATAAAATACCTTACCACCGTAATACGAGTAGGTTCGATTACCCCATTATTTTATCTTTTACCTGATTGTTTTAAACTTATTTTATATTATTGTATGCTTCTATAAAACTACAATTTGTACAATAACAATAAATGTCTTACATTTTCTTTAATAAATATTTTAGAATTTCTTCATTCACATTACTTTTTTAGATTTTAATGTTTTTAAATTATCTTTCAATTTAAAATATAACACCTAAAAACATTTAGCTTCGTAAAGTTAAATTCTTTTTTGCAATGCTAAATTCTTTTATTTCTACTGTTATTAAAAAAAGAGTATAACCTACGAAGCTAACTTTACACTTTTTCATGTTAAATAACAGTGACTGTTAAAATTACAAAAATGTTAAAAAAAAGAATTTAACTTACGAAGCTAACTTCACTCCCTTATGCAACAAGAATCTGTTTTCTAAACACCTCTAAAATCTTGATGTACGAATAAAAAAAGAGGTTTTGTACTTTTATGAACTTATGTGTGATCTGTTACGTTTTTTTATTTTTAAAACGTTTATTAAATGAGTTCGTAGATTGTAGTTAAAATAAGTAAAAGTTTTTGTTTGGTTTCTAATTAAAATTCTTTATTTAACACAGCCTTGTGTTCCTCTGCTTGTAACCTTTTCACAAGCAATAACAAATACTCTTTATTATTCTCTGCTTAGACACTACTATAGATCTTTCTACCTATATATCTGTCAACCCGATCGTTGTTACAACTTAGTTTCGATCACAACCTCTTCAACCAGAATTTATGCAAACTAAACACTCTTTACATTGATTTAAAACCAATAAACTCGCTGATTTTACTTTGCTTAAACTTGTTACACACAGTTTACACCGACCAACTCCATTCACACTGATTTTACACCACATAAACTAAACTGCTGTCCATATCGATGAACTTTTTATATGTGTGAGTAAACGATACTTCGATTTTTCATTTCTTTACATTTCTTTTTGTTTAGTTCTTATGCAGCGCTCTAATCGTAAACAACTTGTTTGTTTCAGAGCCTGTTATGTTGCCTTTGTTCCTTGTGTGATTCGTTGACTGCTTGCTTTGTTGTTGTTGTTTATTTTTATTTGTAAACAAGCAGTAGTAGTTGTTTCTGGTGCTATTGTTTATTTTTTAGCAATGTAAGAAACGACGGTGGTTCTCAAACTTTAATTCGCTATAATATTATAAAGTTTTAAGTTTGTCAGCGGATTTGGCATTTTAATTGATCTTAATTGCTATATATATTATTTATTACGTTTGACCAGCATTAAGAAATATGTATGTGTGAGTTTAGTAGAAGTATATGTATGAAACAAGAATTCGCAAAAAATTTAAAACAGTTTTTAAACTACGTATAGATTAGCCAAAGCTTACCCATTACAAAATCTTAGCAAAAATATTAAGAATAAATGCCAATCGAATGAAAAATTTATACACATGTACAGCGGCGAGCACTTGTGCATTAAGTCCTACAAAATATGTAAAGGTCAACCTGCTTTTCTACTTAAACCTTTTATTATGAACCAATTAAAGGCCAGAAAGAATAATTTTTTTTTTAATATCAAGTTAAATCGAAGTTCTGTCCCATTTCGTCAAAAAAGTCAATGTATCCATCATAGCGAATTTAAGAAGGTGGTGCTGAATTTCAAACGTATAAAACACTGTAAAACAAAATTTCCGGTGTGCCAAACACCGTAGTAAGCCAAAAAGTTGTAGTGTCAAAATATTTCTTGTTAACAGAATGCAGAATGTTTGTGTTTTTTGACATACTCGAATACATCAGCTGTTGCTTACGTAGCAAATTTGGGCCACATCATTGAATTCGCCTTGGTATCCACTTTTGCCCGTTTAAGTTTTTGTTTCCTGGCAGCTCAATAAATAGGAAAATACCGGTTACTTTTCCATTATTTGAGTTTATTGTCAGATAAATTAAATAAATATCTTACGCTATAGCAAATTTTTTAATTGTCATTAAATTTAAAAAAAAATCAGCTTTTAATAAAAAAGCGAAAGATAATCACTGTTTTAGAAACTAAATTTGTTGCAGCGGCAAAATTCAATCAGTCAGCATGCGAAATTGCAAGAACATAGGACGAGTTGCAAAAAATTTGATACGAAGTTGACTCACCGAGAGAAATGCTCGAGCCATGGAACATTAATTGGTTACGAAACAGACAAAAAGACCTAAGGAGACAACAGATTTCATAAACAAGCCAGTTAGTGAGTGGATAGTACGCAGGGAGCTTAAAAGAATCGGACTCAATTCAGCTGTAAAGCAAAAAAAAAAAATAAAACAGCACTGTAGGAAACAAATTTAAAAAGGCAATAGTTCCGCAAAGAGCAGAAAAATGTAGCGTGGAAGACTGGAAACGTTTAACATGAACAGGCCAAAATAAATCGTTTTCTGTCGGATGGCAAGGAATACTACTGGCACCGTTCTTATCAAACCCTTAAAAGAACACTAAGTAAACAAAACTGTGAAGCAGAAAGGTGAAGGGTTAATGGTTTGGGTCTGTTTTACTTGTTGGCAAATTGGCCTAGTGGTAAAAACTGAGAGAAGAAGTGCTTACCCAGACGAAGAAGTTGTTTTTCAACAGGACTTGGGATTCCCAAACATACGGCCACAATCGTTAAGCATTGGTTGTTAAGTCAAAATTTTGAAACAATGCAATGGCCAGCGCAGAGCCCAGATCTCAACCCGATCAAAAACTTATGTGCCTTGCTGAAGAAATGTCTTTCACTATGCGATATGCCAACTAATTTAATGAACTTTAGTCACGAGTCCAAACAAAACAGAGTTGACAACCCACTGGGTAATCCGGGTGGGCTTAATTGGGTATTATATTTTAAAAAACCCGGGTAATTTACGTATTGGAAGTACAAAATAATTCGGACCGTTTTTTAACTCAAAAAAAATTGTGAATTGATAAATGTATCAAAATAAATATTTATCAAATCACTGCTCACACCTTTTCCCCACCACTTAGCCAATTTTCGAATCCCGTCTCATAAAAAGCTGATTTTAAATATCTTCAATGGAAGTGGTTTGGTCAAACGATATTGTATCTGTAAAAACAGCCAATAGTCAGAAGGTGCAGTGTTCGGAGAATAGGCGGAAGCGGCTTATGATAGTTTCTAACAACTGTTTGGCAACTTTAGGTACGTGAAGCCGAGCTTTGCAACGCTAAAAAACAAACTTAATCATGTTTGTCTTTATATTCTGGTCGTTTTTTTAATAATGCATGGTTTAGGTTATGTTAGTGGCAGCCTCGTTAAGTCAAGGCATACTGGAGCACACATAGCGGTCCGTTGGGATAGCACACATGAAGCGAAGCCCCTGTGTTAGCTGCCAAGTTCAGATATACTGGTCTTGATAGTCATCCAGAGCTCTCATTTAGAAGCACAATCTCGTATATCAAGTCGGAAACTAACCCAACAATGGCTATTAACCTGATTTCAATAGTCTATAGCCAAGTGTAAGCATTCTACGGCTAGCTAGAGACGGACACTGGCAAATGAAGTGGGCCACACTTTGCTCTTGCTCAACCGATCTACAATCTAGGCAGTCTTATTTACTGGTAGGCGCAGCCTTTGCATGTGCCTACCCGTAACGCAATGCCCAATGAGCATAGACACAGTAGAGGAGCTGCTCCCACTATCCAATTCAAAAGACTGATTGGAACGCCTACCATCCAATCTAGACCAGGTGAGTCTAGCAGTAAAGCAAGATTCACCTCTTCCCCAGATCTGTCAGCGTTCAATAAGTACTTTAGCCTAATAGACAGCTTAACGGAGGACAGCATGGTTTAAACAGAGTAATTACAGTCTGCTCAGACTAACGATCTTTAGCAGCTCATGGAACACAATACCGCCTTGATACCACCAATAGTTCCAAAATTGCATTAGAAATACTAAAACAACGTATTCGTACTAACAAACAACAATTAGTTTACAATTGAACGAAATTTGGAAGCAGTTATAAAACGCAATAAAACCCGAAAAAACCCAACAAATAACCCAATAAAACCCAGTGGGTTGGGTTTAAAAAAAAAATCCGTGTTTTTGCCAACCCTGAAACAAAGTGGTCAAATATTCCAAAGCATACCATTGACAACTTGATCGAATGTAAGCCAAGACATGTCAGAAGCGTGACAAAAGAAAAAGGGCTTTGGACAAAATATTGAAAATTAAAAGAAAAATTTTATTTTTTTGAACGTGCAGAAATTGATATTTGTAACTTATTCAACTGATCTAATTGGTACAATCCTGCCCCATTGTGCAATGTTTAAAAATTCGAAAATAATCTAATTTATGCAGTCCCCATTAAACATTGTTAAATTTATATCAATTCTGAAGCTCTCTTACTTACATATTTTGAGTTTGGTCTGTGTTTGAATACAAAATTATTTTTAAATCACTTCACTGCCATACTCACACGTATGCTTATAAAAACTTATCTTCTGAAAAAATTATTATGAAAAAATTAAATTAAAAAAAAAATGAAATTATTTTTAGAAAAATGTCCTTTACCCACTTAAACTGAAACTGTTATTGTTTATTTGGTTCATTTTGTTTTCGGAAAATGCCAACATTTTTTATCAAAATTATCATTTTGGTTCGCCTTCTCTTCGCTGAGCAGCATTTTTCTGTTGTGCCCAAGAGAATATTTAAAAAACAAAACATATTTAATGACGTCATTGTTTTGTTTACAATTTATATTCAAGAATAGGAGTATGTGTGTGTGTGTGTCAGTAAAGGCTTATCTATATATATTTTACCATACTTTTAAAAATGTAAAAACACATGCTTACACTCTAAATGTAAATTTATAAGCTTTTAAATTCACACAAACACACCAATATTTTCTTTTTTTTTATTTTTTTATTTTTTATTTTTTTTTTTATGGTGAAAATTTGTGTCCAATTTCCTCGTATGCTTGAAAAAATGTTCACGCGTACGAGTGTATGAGTTTCCGTGTAAGTGTAAGTTGATAAAAATGTGTATGTGTATTATTAAGTTATGTGGTTAATAGAACACTAGTCAACAAAGAGAAACTAAATTAAAAATTAAATTTTACACTAACTTAACTTAAGCTGCGTCAGATAGAAGAGTATTCAATGAAAACGGTCACTGAACAACACTCGACTGCACATATTCTGTGTTACTGCAATAAGGCTTACATTGTTCAGTCAAAGAAGATAACACGATTAAACGTACAGTGTGCGCTGTGAATGAAACCCAAGCCATCATTGATTCATTAGCATGGCGGATGATGTAGGACTCTAGCAAAACCATAACTTATGGTAAAACAATGGGCGGCTGTCAATAAAACCCAATCTAACATAAGGTGACAAAAAATAGAAGCCCCGCCCATATTCATCTCCTAACAAATTAAATAGTTTCGTTAAAGTCAGAGTCAAGAAACAGTCAAAAATCAAACCAAAAAACGAGACAAATGCTTGTAACCCTATAGTGGGAATTTAAAAGTTTAAATTTGAACCAGCGGTTATTTCGGTTTTCATGGTGCGATAGGTGTCTCCATTGACCGTAACGGTTACGCCGTCCTCATTTTCAAAGAAATATAGGCCAATGATTCCTCTACTTCACAAGCTGCATCAAACAATCACTCGTAATGGGTGTATTGGCTTCTGTAAAACCACGTTTGAGTTTTCTGAGCCCCAAATACGACAATTTTGCTTCTTAACGTACCCACCAAGATAAAAATAAGCTTCATTCGAAAAGATGTTTTTTAAAATGTTTTCGATTTTTTTGTAATTTGCAACCAATTGTCTTTGTTTTGGAAATAAATTTCCAACGTTGCGCAAGCGTAAATCGATACATTTCGTTCAGTGAAGATAATATACTGAATTTTGTGACCGCGGGTCAAATTTAAGCCCATAGATGGCTCACACAATATATTATGCATATATATGTTATTTCTAAATCGGTACAGTAGTACAGGTGTAAAAGGGATAACAAAAAAGTGTTTGCCAAACATGAACAATAATCATTAAAATAAAAATCCCAAAAAATTTAGAGTAATAACTCTGGCAATATTAATTTTCGGTTAGTCCAGATAAGCTTGCAACAAAAATTATAGACGGATAATTCGTTTATTGCTTTTGTAATTCGTTTATAATTCGTTATTTTTTGTATTAAGTTTTTACTTCGATGCATCAAATAAAATACATCGATGTTTCATTGATGTTGATCAATAAAAAAAAAAACGAATTGTTTCGATGTAGCAATGAATTACATCGAATGTTTTTAAAACATTGACATATATCGTCCACCACTAATCTGCACTCCCTTTCCATGGCAGATAGATATTTTAAGAAATTATTGAAATTTTCTTTTATCATATGGATGTGGGACTTCAAATCGAGCTCATGATTTTTTACCTATGTTAAGCTAATCTCCTTAATTTATTTCTCGCAGAACTTTAAAGTATATGCACGTCCTAGGGCATCATTAATTTTTCCGATACTTCGCTTGTCATTATCAAAGTTTCAAATCAGCGTATCATGCTTTCATGCCAAAGTTATCACTGGCATTTTCCGATACTTCGGTTAAAATTTTAAAATTTTTTTAATTCATAAAATTAGTGAAAAATTTCTGAAAACTGTTCTGATCTCCATTCAATTACAGTATTTTTCGATTCATTAATCACAAGTGTTAATTATGATTTTCTTATTTTAAAAAATTATTTCTTTTGCTTCTTAATAAAATTTAATTTTTTTATTTATTTATTATTTTTTTTTTTTTTTTTTTTTTTTGTTGTTGCCCAGTGTCGTTGATGTTACATTCATGATGTTATATTGGGTATACCACTCTATTTTATTATATGCAATGCTATTGCGGATATGGGCATTAATTAAGTAAAACAAAATTAATTAAGTAGGGGTTTTAAAAATTAAAATTGTATATGAATATCCTACCCCTGGCGCTCGAAAAAGTTCGTTACCAAATTTAATCAAAAATTAAATAACTTTTTCTTATACTTGAAAGGAGATTTATTAAACCAGCTTAGTGCCTTTTTGATCAATAAAATTTGGCCATCTTTGGGGTAAAGTCATTACTCCATCAGTGTAGAACTTCTGGGTTTTCTGAACTAAAAACTAAACTAAATTAATGCGTTTGAAGGTCTCTACGGAATTTAAATTTAAAGCATTAATGAGAGTTTTGTAGAGATCAAAACAAACATAAAAACTGTTCAGCCATGGTCCTCTCTTAGCTGCTGACGCGTCATCAAAGGCATATGTAGTTTGGCGTTGTTATAATTGAACACAACACCTTTTCTGTTGATGATCTCTGGCCGTTTTAACTGAATTATTGCTTCAATCTTGTTAATTGTTGAGATCTGAGTCAATCATTTAACCAGGTTTTTAGAAATTCATAATGAACAACTGCCTTCCAATCCCACCAGACACATAGAAGTATCTTTCTTAGTGTCAATAGTGGATTTTCCACCGATTCCGAGTTTTACCTTGCCTGGTACATATTTTTTTTCGCATATTTTTATCAGATGTGTTGTGCCGCTATTGTATGGTAGGTAAGACATCCGCCAACCAACAAAGATGTCTTCGGTTCAATGCAATGCCAGACCATCTGACAATTTTCAATAGCGGTATTACCTGATAACATTGCTAGCGACTGCTTATGAGTATATACGGTATGAAAAACATCTGTAACTTATGCATTTGAATTTCAGAGCCAGCGTTAAACTGTAGGTCCCTTTCAATGAGTTTAGAAATAGAATCTGGTGTAGCTTATTCATTGAGAGAAGTAGCGCTTTTTCCACTTGGTATTTCGAAAGAATTATGTATGTATGTATTTCCGTACGTGATTCATTTTCCTCGTCCACTTCAGAAATGGTTCGATTTCGTTTAATTTTGAATCTTAAAGGAAATTCAGTCCATTAAATTTTTAACTTTTAATTCATGTGGCACCCATACATCGAGCTTTTTTGTGTATCCAGCTTTCATCAAATGGTTAGAAAAACTGTTTCGTGATGAATGCCTAACTCCCTAGCCACATCCATGTTGTTCATGTGCTGATCTTTCCATAATTTCATCGACTTTTATGGTGAATGGTCCACCAGAGCGAGGTGCATCGCTATTAATTTTCTAGTTACGGTATGGTCACCGTATACTTGACAAATTTTTCACAGCCTGCAATACATTTTACCTTTTCTAAAAGAGAAAAACAAAATATGCTGATAACGTTCGGAATTTTAACTCATTAATGAACATAAATTCCCAATGCTCTGTCACGGTGACGTATTATCCCCTCGGAATATTCTTCGATTCTAGCTGAGAAACCCCGAGTTCTGGATGATATTGACTATGTCCCATCCGGACTGGTGCTGGACGGGGGATTTCAATCCGTGAGACCTAGCAGAGATGACTGGGCTTCTGCCTCGGTCATCCCCGGCGATGCAGTGGAGATTTATACTGGCGGCTCTAAATCTGGAAACAGGGTGGGCTGCGAAAAGTTCCATCTCTATGCTGCGTAATTAATTCGGAGGGACGGTGCTCACACGGCCGATATATGCATCCTCTCTGCTAGCCAAGCGGTTATTAGATATCTTTTGGGTGTAACTTGCATCTCCAAGCTAGTTGGGGACCGTTGTCCATCTCATTTTTGTCCATGGTTACAGGAACATTCCGGATAATGGTATAGCTAATGAGCTTGCTAAGCGGGACACTGCTTGCGGACAGTGACCAGTGACCGTGAAGGCTAGTGTACCGCTGTCCTCCGTTATGCTGTATATTAAGCAGAAGTACTTAGATATAGTACTGCTGATATATCCTGGGCAGAGGGACAATAATGCTTCATTGCTAAACTCAGCTCGGCTAAATTGGATGGTAGGCACACTAATCAATTGTATAAATTGGATCGTGGAAGAATTTCCTCTACTGTGTCTATCCAGGCATTGCATTACGGGTAGGCACGTGCAAAGGCTGCTTTTATCGGCGAATAATTAATGGTCAGGTTGCAGATAGACTGAGGAGGAGGAGAGTGTAGCCCAATTTATTTGCCAGTATCTGTCTCTAGCTAGACAGAGATTAATCACACTTGGCTCTTTCTTTCTCGATAGTCTATCGGAACTATCGACTAATAGCCAGGCTAATAGCCAGATTCATTAGACTGTTGGGCTGGTTTCCGACGTGATTTGCGAAAATGTGCTTCTAAATGAGACCTCTGGATGATCGTCGAGACTGGTTAATCAGGTATGGTATTATAATGGGCAACTATGCCTGCTCAAGTGTGCCCTGACACAACGAGGTTGCCATCTGTTCCTAACCTAATCGTAAATTACTTTTTACAGAATAATCCTATTTCAATAATGTCATCTAACAAAATGAAGCTCAAAATGTTGCTTTTAAAATAAGCTGATGCCAGATGCAATTGATATTATCAGAGATAATACATAAAATTCAGTTGAAATTTCTGCACTAATAAATCTATCTGCTGTCGAACCTAATTTAAAATAAAAAGTGGTCCCACAAAAGCGCTCGGTTTTAGTTGTAAATAAAACAAAAAGTTTTCAGAGAACTATCTTAATATTTGTTATTATGATAGAATGAACTATGACAACTATGTGTGAAACGAAATATCGGCCAAATATTCGCCACGGCTTCGGCCAATATTTTCAATGACTCTGAGACATGATTGAGGTACAATGTCGTTAATGTGCCGAATTATCTCATCCTTTAACTCTAGAACTAGTCTTGGATTATTGACGTACAGCCAATTAACATCGTCACGACATGAGAAAATACGGCCATTGAATTTCACGCGCAAAAAAAATTGTCTCGTTGGCTGTGTGGCAAGTGGTACCATCCTGTTGGAACTGCATAACGTCTAGGTCTATATCCTAAATTTCGGACACTATTCACAATTACTGCTTGACCGACATCATTTTCGAAGAAGTACGGCCCGATGACGCCGTCATCATAAGCCGCACCAAACAGTCACTCTTTGTGAATACATCGGACCCGATTTGCTAAAATTTGCGAATAATTCTCCCGACTGTGGACACATTTGGTCGATTATGCTGACCATGAAAATCCGAAGTCCACGAAATGAACGCCCATTTTCGTAAAAGGCTTCAAAAGTCTTAACGCGCTGCTCAATTGTATACCAGAGATTGACAAAAGTATGGGTTTGTGTACTTTTAAAGTATTGGTGGCCAAACAGTGAGTATGGTTGAAAATAATACACGTACACAACATATTCAAAGCCAGCGCAACTTAAACAACTACAACTACAGGAGTTGCGTGAAGTGTCTATCATACCCGCTCGCATAAGTGTAAAGTGTGTATGAGTAAGGGTATGTTTATAGTTAGGTATGTGTATATTTCCACTCGAGTATACACAGAGCATACTTAGAGTATATTTCTACAAAATAAAACCTTTCGAAATTGCTGTAATACAGTTAATAAAAGTGTTTTATATTGATATTTTATTGAAGCTATTATGACTGAGTGCATAGGTGGGCTATTTTAAAAACATTTTTGTATAAAAAAATAAAAGCTAATAAACAAGTTTTTAACATTATTAAAAATTTATATAATTAAAAAAATTATATAAAAAATAATAATTTTAATACTTCAGTGTCCGGCCGAAGGCAACTTTTCTAAGGCTTATGCTGAATTTCAATCAAATTTACAAAATAATTTTTTAATTAAATTCATTAAAAAACGTAGAAATTTGATTTTTAGATAATTTAGTTTATTAAAATATATATTTACTTATAATAATGCTTAGCTATAAAAACAAGGCACAAATTTACATCTCGCTACTACTAACTAGGAAGTAATCGCTGGTATACTCTATTTTACCAAACAAATCGGTTCCAACCGATTCCCTTTTTTCGGTAATAATAATTTCAGATAAGGAAAAAACGCGTTCCGATGCTGCGCTACTAGCAGCAATAGATAATATTTTCATAGCTAGTCTTGATAATTTGGGATATTTTATAGAATTGTTTTTCCACCATAGCATTACGTCAAAATAGTCTGTAATCCCTAACTTTTGACTGCAGTAACGCTCGACTTCATCTCTTCCTGTTTCCAGTGTAGCGACCGACGTATTTATTAGACTTGGAAAGAAAAATCTTAAATTTGAAATAGCTGAGTCTGAAGAAGATAGCTGGAAAACTTGTAGTGAAGTACTTATCGAGGACCCAGATACTGCTAACGAGTGTGTGTCTTTAATAAGTGGTTGTACTAATTGCTAATGTCTGTTATTTTTTGGTATAAGAATTTTAAGAATTTTGTTCACCCGTTCTTTTTTTTTATTTCAAATCTTGAATTATACTAGATTGAGTGTGCTTTCGTCTAGACTACTGCCTTTTTCTTGTTTAAAATAGATTCCAATATTTAGTTCAATCAATAAATTAAAATAACACTTTTAAACTCTTAAGGAGATCTGCGTAGAATGTTAGGTTAGACGTGCATAACCTACAATAACTTTTCAAGTTGTTAATTCTTTTTTTATTTAAAAATTAAATTGCAGTAAGCCAGCGTAACATTTTATTAAATCATTAGCGAATATTAATTAAGTTTCAAGATTTATTGCAAATACTCAAACAATGGCATAAGTTGCGTCAGTGTTATTATTTCAAAATGTCATCATTTAATTCAATTTATTTGCTTCTATTTTTATTCAATTTACTGGCAATAATTTTAATTATGTGGTTCGATAACCATTGCTAAGGAAAAAATAAAAAATTAGGAGTAGAAACGGATATTGATATTTAAACTGATAAACTAAATACACTGAAGGCTAAAAAATTGATTTAAACAAGCCTTGGGTCTCTTTTGTAATATAACATTTTAATAAAAAAATTACAATTTATGTATTTCATTCATTATTTAATAAATAAATTTTCGAAACGTCAGTAAGTATTTTATTTTAAAGCCTGTTTCCAGATGACGAGCGTAAGAAAACGTTCGTCTAACAAGTTAAGTTACTTGTCTATTTATATTTGAAACACTAACAAAAATTGAGTGCTTTATTTGTGTTTTACATATAAACAGACAAGTCACTCAACTTGTTAGACGAACGTTTTCTTACGCTCGTCATCTGGAAATAGGCTGTTAATCTACACTTTTAAGCGATTTTTTATTAAAAGTGGGTATAGAGGTTTGTTAAAAAAAATTTACAATATTTTATAAACTTTTCAATACTTTAAACACTATTATAGTTTTTAAACGCTGCGCTTTTTATTACTTGAATCCTATTTAGTTTTTTTAGAACAAAGCAGAAGCAAAAACCAAAACCGGGCCATAATAGCGAACACTGTAATGACTTAGACAATTTGATATTTTTTCAGTCTTGGTTTATACAGCAGTAGATTTGTCTGTACAGAAACAAAAAACTATTCTATGTATTTAGTGACGAATGAAAATTCAATTTAATAGCGTGTACACTGAGTAGCATGAATAATGAAAGGCTTGAATCCCGCAGTTATAAAAATAATGTTAAGCATGGGGGAGGCAAGGTTGTGGTATGCTCTTGCTATTCAGCAACTGGAGTAGGACCCTTTCACAAAATTGATGCAGAATCAATTTAAATACGATCAAAAGCTATCACACAACTGAATGAACTTGCTGTTTATTTGTTAATCTCTGTTGAATAGTTTCGTTTACGTTCCGATTAAACGAGTGCGATGCTGTGCGACTATGGCCACATACATATGTCCCAAAATTATGATATAATTTGTGAAATAAAACTTAGTTGAAGGTGTTTTCTATCTAAATCATAACATACATTTGGCAGTGATAGTTACTTATTATAAAAAAACACTGTTGCAGTAAATTTTCAGATTCTTTGCTAAAAATTTTTGTGATATTTTTTTGAGGGAATGACAAAAAAATAAAGTACATGTGTGCATATGAGAATAATTATTTTAGCGTCAACACGGCTACCGACTACACGGCTACCGTGATAGCTCTTAGGCTAAGAGATGGAAAAGAATTAGGGCTTTAAGATTTTTTCCATAAAAAATAACATTAAAAGTCGTCGGCAATAGCAGTCATGAGATAGAATGTATTTTATTTTGACAACGTTTTTCCCTACTCTCTCAATTGTGTTCTCACAATCCGTACGTGGTGTTGCCATACTTTCACCGAATTTTATGCGTTTTATGTGAAAAAAATAAAAGCAAAGAGCAAAGCTAACGTAAAAACAAAAAGGGCAAATGACAGTATTTGAAGTTGCGGCTGCCGATTTTATTATGGGCCATTTCTTTTTTTGAGAGCGTTTTTGCTTGAATTTGCAAATGTTTCTGTTTCATCACTAATTTCGACTTATCTTGGCGAAATCAAACAATTTAGTGCTCTCAATACAATAAAATGCAGGAATAGGCGTTTTAAAAACACAATACATGTAATATATACATCAAAAACCCGAAAAAAATTTATGTGGCACCACTGACAAAGAACAATCATATGTATACTTGTTTACTTTTAACATTCAGTAGATGGTTACTTGACTACATTTGTAGTCAGCGTTTTTCGTAGTCGTGTGGCTGATGGCCGGCAGCCGTCAATATGTTTATAAAGGGTCCGCCAAATAATTTTTTTTTTTTTTTTTTGATAATCCTATAAAAAAAAAACTACTGAATATTTTCTCAAATTTCTTTTTTTTATTTGAAAGTACAATCCTTCTGGTTAATAATGGAAAATAATTTCATTCAAATGGCTGCCTCGGCTGGTAGTAGCCTACATGATCGGTCCAATTTTTAAGCACATTATCGATTGTGTGCAGCTGTATTTCACCAATGGCTTCACGAATATTGTCCTTTAAAGTGTCAATTGTCTCTGGCTTATTGGTGTAACACTTATCTTTGACGGCACCCCACAAATAATAGTCCAACGGTGTGAAATAGCAGCTCCAAGGTGGTCAAACGACATCAGCTCTGCGGTTGATAATGCGATCTTCAAAAACAGGGCGCAAAACATCGAGTGTAGCTTTGGCTGTGTGGCACGTAGCGCCGTCCTATTGAACCCAAATGTTGCTAATATCCCCTCTTCAATTTTTGTGAACAGTAATTCGTTCAACATGGCCCGATAACGATCGCCATTGACTGTAACGGCCACTCCTTGCTCATTTTCGAAGAAAAATGGCCCAATTATGCCTCTGAACCAAAATCCGCGCCAAACAGTGACTCGTCTTGGGTGTATCGGCTTTTCAATGTATGCGTGCGGGTTTTCTGTGCCCCAAATGCGACAATTTTGCTTGTTTACATACCCGCCAAGATCAAAATGAGCTTCATCTGAAAAGATGATTTTTTTTGCAAAATCGGCATCTTCTGTAAGTCGATTGAAGGCCCACTTAGCAAAGCGAAAAAAGGGTATACACAACCATATTCGTCCAGCGAAAGGATAAAACTAATTATCTGTTAAATCAGACATGAGCTAAGTGTTACCATTTACGAAACAAGCACTAGTTGAAAAAAAAAAACGTTAGATGGTGGAGCCGTTATAAAAATTTCCAACAACATGCGTACAACTTATGAATTTCAGTACAATCTAACAATCAAACAATGATACAAGTATTTTGTGAATTCCACAATTATATACATACAATACATAATATGTATGTACAGTAACAAAATTATAAAGCTTCATATAGAATAAAAAAAACAAAAACAAACAAAAAATGACAGCATCACAATATGGAATTCAAAAAGTATTCGCTCACTTAACTATGTAAATTACTAAAGACATTAATTTTTTTTTTTTTAAATTAGTATTTTGCTGGACCTCCATTACTTTTCAGGACTTCATTTAAACTTGCTGGAACACAGTCCACAAGCTTTTTGGTAATATCTTCCGAAATGTTGTTCCATTCCGTAATTAAAGCAGTTTTGAGATCATATTTGTTGCTAATGTTATACTTTCTTATGTTGGCCTAAATCAAACTCCACAAGTTTTCATTGTGAATTGATATCCGGTGATTGTGGAGGCATTTCAACCCATTTCAGAACATTATCTAGTGTAAAAATATAGTCGTTACCTAATCCCATTTTTTCAACACTGCTGGGTAAATAATGTTTAAAATTTCGATGTACTGCTTGTGGTCCATTATTCCCTCAATAAAATGTAGTTTTTCAACACATTTGCTACTCATACATCCCAAGCACAAAGCCACCTCCATGTTTGACAATTGACTTTAAATTTTTTCCTCCATCTCTTTGTTCTTCTAACTTCAAAACATTTTTCGACCATCTGACCCAAACACATATATACATATAAAATTTACTTTCGCCTGAGAATATTACTTTATTCCAGAATTCCGGGCCACTATTTTTGTAGGTTTTATAAAAGGCGTCTCTCGGGCCACCCTTTCATGAAACCCTGCCTTATATAGCACACTACAACTTCATTTGCACCTTAACAGACACTCTTTTCCGAATTTCTTCGTATTTTATTTACCATAATACGTTTTTCTCTCTCTGTTAACTTTTGCGGCCTGCCAGATCTTACCTTATTTTTGAAGTTGTTGCTTGAAAAATGTCTGTCTATTATACTTTTTATTGTGGAATATGATCTTTTAACACAATATCCTATTGCCCAAATGGAATTTCCTTCTTTACGAAGATTTATACTTATTTTACGCTCTTCTTCTGTCGTTTTACGTTGTTTTCGTCCCAAGGCGACCTTTCTTTAAACACTACAATAACTTATTTAAACGTTAATCCTTTTGTTGTTTACTACAATATTTAAAAAATCAAAGCCTGCTATTTAAAAAAAAGTGTTACCATACCGCTTATTTCAAACTAAATATTATTATTTTTGAACTATGAGCGAATATTTTTTGAACATAAACACATTAGGTCGTTCACGGTTGTAGTAGTTTATATATAACTGAGATGAGAAACTAATTAATTGGTAATTTTGTTTAATTGGATATGACATACGTAATTGTTAATAAATAAAAAATTTCAATAATTTTGAATTGTTACATTTTTATGCAACGTGTTTTAAAATAATTAAACATGAGCGAATATTTATTGGAGCCACTATATATGTTTATTATCTAAAATAAGACACTTCTTAACCTTAGGAGTTGGCCATGAAGTTTCAAAAATTTCCTTTTGTATACAATTTATGTATATTAAATTATGATTTATTAGTTTTGTTCTACAAATACTGTAATTGGTTCAGTTATTATTAAATTTTCATTAGTTTGTTCACTTAAATTTATTTTTTTTATTTCTTTGTATGAGAAAAATCACATTTCGAAATTAAATTAAATTAAATTAAATTAAATTAAATTAAATTAAATTAAATTAAATTAAATTAAATTAAATTAAATTAAATTAAATTAAATTAAATTAAATTAAATTAAATTAAATTAAATTAAATTAAATTAAATTAAATTAAATTAAATTAAATTAAATTAAATTAAATTAAATTAAATTAAATTAAATTAAATTAAACTAAATTAAATTAAATTAAATTAAATTAAATTAAATTAAATTAAATTAAATTAAATTAAATTAAATTAAATTAAATTAAACTAAATTAAATTAAATTAAATTAAATTAAATTAAATTAAATTAAATTAAATTAAATTAAATTAAATTAAATTAAATTAAATTAAATTAAATTAAATTAAATTAAATTAAATTAAATTAAATTAAATTAAATTAAATTAAATTAAATTAAATTAAATTAAATTAAATTAAATTAAATTAAATTAAATTAAATTAAATTAAATTAAATTAAATTAAATTAAATTAAATTAAATTAAATTAAATTAAATTAAATTAAATTAAATTAAATTAAATTAAATTAAATTAAATTAAATTAAATTAAATTAAATTAAATTAAATTAAATTAAATTAAATTAAATTAAATTAAATTAAATTAAATTAAATTAAATTAAATTAAATTAAATTAAATTAAATTAAATTAAATTAAATTAAATTAAATTAAATTAAATTAAACTAAATTCAATAAAATTAAATTCTTCTTCTAAGGGGGCAATGTTACACATAGTACGTAGCGGTATTCCCGGAATTACCGGGAATATAAATTTAAACGAAAAGCCCTATTTGACATAAAGTGATATATTTTTTGTGTAAATTTCAATATCTATAAATGTAACTAAATTACTGAGAACTTTTTTTTTCTAAATAAAATATTTTCAGAAATAATGGCATTTATTAGTTTTTATGTGGTTTGTTGCTTTTCTTTTGCACGACACTGTAACTTTTCAAAATCGTGCATTTGATATCTTTAACTAATTGCTTGTTTATAAGTTAAATGCCATTTAACTGTAATTGTGTTTTTTAGAATATACATAATTCTTCGCCAAAAATAAAGAACCGCACAAAACCAAAATTTTAATTTAGTTTTTTGTTCTAAAAATGACTTTTATATGCCATTTAATTGTCATTTCAGCCAAATATAGACACAATATTTAACAATGCAAGGCATTAACAATAAAAGTAAAATAATAAAAAAAAATAAATTAATCGACGATGGCTCTTTGATTGAAATCATAAATGTGGTCTTTTCGCAACAATAGCAAAAAGATTACAAAAATCAGATGTAAATAACCTGCAATTGAATCTGAAAACAAGCAATTTTTAGAAAAGTTCAAAGTTCAATGTTTAGCGGTAAAGTATTTCACCTTTTTCTGTGTTTATTGTAAAATAAAGTTATTATTATGATAAATGGAATATAGTACGTATTTTAACTTTTTTGTAAGTATGTTTTCGTTTTACTAAGTTTTTGCTCAGTAAATCAAAAAAAAAAAAAAAAGAAAAAAAATGAGTTCGTTTTTCGGTTTCGTTGAATTGATTTCTAAAATAATTGAATTCAATAAAATCGTATCTATTGGCAAAAAATTTTGATATAAAAATCATGTGAAATTAAATTTCAAGATACGTTCAGTGAGTGACCAGCAAACAGGTGTGTAGGGCAATGAACAAAAGTTTTTTATGTGTGATACACTACCACACGTAGAAGTGATATACTACGTTTCTGCTGAAGCCAATAACACCAAATTAAAGGTAAAATAAACATGGCCCATTTCTATCAACATGGATCTAAGCAATGTTGATATAGCCAAATTCATGATATCCATAATCTAAAAAAAACGTTTTATAAGACATTTACATTTATTTTCAGCTAACTTTGGCAAATCACCATGAAGCTCTTTTTAAAAGACTTTTTATCGTAAAAAAAATATTATTTTTAAATAATCTGTATGACTTAAAATCTATAAATAACAAAAACGTATAAAACGAAAGCAAAAAAATAGCTAAATATCTGTAAGGGCTTCTTTTAATCAGTAAAAGAAATAAGTAAATTCAATAGTTAATTAAACTGAAGCCAAACTAACAAAGAATAAATGAAGACATACAAATTTGGCCTTTGGTCAAATGTAACAAAGATCATATACAATATGTGATTGATTTAGTCCGGAACATGACCTTTACCAGTATTATTGATAATTGGTCACTATTACACTCATGTTCTTATGAAGAAAATTGTAAAGAAAGCATATTCACACGAGACTTTGAAATAAATACTTAGTTTGCTGTTTTAATTACTTATATGAATTACCTCGTTCACATGGAACATTTGTAATTCTTTTTGATGATTTTTCTTTTTTATTTTATTATTTTTATTTATTGCTTTACAACTTATAGGTAAATTGTGTATTAGAAATAAAGGATGACCATAACACACGACATTATTTGTGAGTCACACCTTAACGTCAAGTTTTATGCCCAACTTAATTCGACATTTCTTTGTTTCAGTATTTGACAAATTCAACCATGAGAAGATACACACTTTGGCAGCGTGCTAAGATTGTTAAAGTCATTGACGAAAATGGGCGTTCAAATCAAAATGCATTTGGTGCACTTCGTGATCTTTTTGATCAGCATAATCGACCAAATGTGTCCACAATCGTGAGAATTAAGTGCAAATTTTAGCAAGCCGGATCTCCATTCACAAAGAGTGACTATTTGGTGCGGTTGATGTACTGGCAGCGTCAGCGAACCGCGCTTCTTCGAAAATGAGAGTTCACTATCGCGACCAAAAATTAACAATATAGATCTACACGATATGTTGCTCCAGCTGGGTGATGCCACTTGCCACACAGCCAACGTAACAATGGCTCTTTTGCGCGAGAAATTCAATGGCCGTGTTACCTCCTGTAGTAGCGATGTGATTAGTCACCGTTGGACTTTTTTCTTTGGGGATACCTAAAAAAACGAGTACGTCTAAAAGTCAAGAAAAATTCAAAAGCTAAAGGATGAAATAATTCGGCACTTTAACTACTTGAACCTCAATTATGTTTCAGTCGTTGAAAATATGGACCGACGTATAGAGGTATGCCACCGCTACATAAAAAATGAATTTCTAAAAAAATTTGTGATTCGCTTTTAAAATTTTGTATAGGGAATTAGGTAATTTGGATCGTAATTAGCTGTTGAATTATAAACAAGTGAGCGACTTACGAAAAATCATTGTCGTGTGTATATAAGATAAGATTGAAATAATCAGTTAATTTCTCTTACAAATTGTCGGTAAATGGCTCTAAACTGCTATATCTCTTGTAATATTTAAGCTACGCTTTGTTAGGAGATCACATCATTCTGTAGAAAATTATATCCTTTTTTCTAGTATAGAAAAGGCAAGAATACGCCGCAGGCTGCTGGAAAAATTTGTGAAGTTTACTAAGACTCTGCTGTAACTAGAAAAATATCAGCGAAATGGTTTACTAGTTTTCGATCTGATAATTTTGAGGTTAAAGATGCATCCTGCTCTGGTCAACTAATCACTAAAACTAGGCATTTATCACGAAATTGTTATGGACCATATAAAGAAAGCTGAATACACAAAGAAGCTTGATGTTTAAGTGGCACATGAATTAGCAGTGAAAAAATTAATGAACCAATTTATCATTTGCGATTCTCTGCTAAAACGGAGCAAAGTCGAACGATTTATGCAGCAAATGAATTCGGACGATGAAAAGTGGATTACGTAAGACAATACGGTGCGAAAAAGATTATGGCCGAAATAAGATAAAGCTCCGCAGACGGTGGAAACGCCAAGATGGTAACCAAGGAAAGTAATGTTGGATATCTGGTGGGATGGGAAAAGAAATGTTCATTATTAGCTTCTACAACCTGGTCAAACAATTGATTCTGATCGCTATTGCCAATAATTAAGTAGGTTGAAGCGAACCATTCAATTAACTGATCAACAAAAAACGTTTTATGTTCCATCATGACAACTCCAGTTAACACAGGCCTTTGATCACCCGACAGGAACTGAGAGAACTTGGCTGAAAAATTTTTATGCATCCATCACATAGCACCGATTTTGCAGCTTCATATTATCATTTGTTTCAACGTCTGCAAAATTCTCTTAACGATGTAAATTTAAATTTCGCGGAGGCCTACAATACGCAAATGGTTAAAGAGTTTTTCGCTCATAAACCACTGGCAACCCACTGGGTAGACCCGGGTGGGTTTTTATATGTAAAGGTTTTCGTAGTTTATTTATAACAAAAATTATTAAAACTTACGTATTCGGAAACTTATAAAAATAAAAATTTATCATTCAAATACATCTTTTCCCCACCTCTGAACCAATGTTCGAATTCGGTCTCAAAAAAACTTCTTATTTTCTGAGGCGATCCACTTTGAAGCTGATTTTATATTTTTTCAAAGCAAGTGATTTGGTGACAGGCCAAAAAATATTGTATCCGTCGAAATAGCCAATAGTCAGAACGAATAATGTTTGGAGAATATGGCTGATGCTGCATTTAATCGTTTCTAACAATTGTTTAGCAACTTTTGCCACCTGAGAACAAGCATAGTCATGTCTTTATATTCCGGCCGTTTTTCTCATAAGCCACGGTTCAAATGAAGTATTTGCAGTCTACTACAGCCATCGAGTTTTATCAGCTCATAGTACACAATGCCCAATATAACCTAAAAAAAAACCATCAGAAAACTCAACAAAATCCGGTTGGTTGGGTTTTTTTTAAAGCCAGGAATTTTTTCAACCGTGGCAGAAGCCTCAGAAGTTCTACACTAATGAAATAAATGACTTTACCCCAAAAATGCCAGAAGGTTACCGATCAAATATACATATTTGGCTAACTAACGCTTGTTTCAAATATAAAAAAAGGTGTTTCAATTGGGATCTAATTTGTAAACGAACTTTTTCAAACATCCAATATTTACAATTGCGAGGAGCTGGTCAAGCAACTGGAAAAAGTTACACATCAATTTACAAAATAAATTTTCAAAAATTTTTCTTTAATTTATAACCATACAAATACAGGTAACGCTGATACAACTTACATGTATCAGCGTTACATTGAAATAAAAACTTGATCATATTTCAACAAAAGGTAAAGAAGAAGAAAAAACATAAAGTTCATTGTCCTACAAACGTACAGTGGCTCCAACCCAAACTCGAGCACTACATCAAAATTTTTTCGATCGTTTAAAATTTTTAATTATTTTAATCATCTTAAAAAAATGTAGTTATTTTTTTATTTGTGTATATCTTCCACGTAAAAAAGGAAAAACCAACTCAGAAATTTAATAATTTGTATGTAAAATTTAACTTGACTTGCACAAGCCAAACTCGGACAGTAACTTTTATGGGTTAATAACTGCAACTCTGTAATTTCAATACGGCCAACTTAACTGATGTAATTTACATATTTAGGGGAAAACCCTTTTAGTTCAGTTTTAGAAAATTATACAGACTAAACAGAGGTAAAATCAAGAAGATGGCTAGACAACGAGGACAAACTAGTATCGAAGTAAGAAAGCTTATTATTGAGTATGCAAGAAAAAGAAAAAGTGTTTGCGATATTTCGAAAATTGTTGGCAGAAGTCATTTAGCTGTGCACGACATAATAAAACGTTTTAAAGTCGATAAAACGGTGTAAAATAGACCAAAACATGCCCACAACAAAATATTTTTCTGAGGCAGAAGGTTTTTTTCAGAAAAATAAAAGCACATCCCTTCCTAAGTGCTTCGAAAACTTTCTGCTATTGCTGAAAGTGACCTTGCTTTACAGAGTTGGTCTTAATGATGGAAGTGCTAGACACAGACCTGTTATTAGTAAACGCAATCAAACCAAATGACTTAAATTTGTAAAAGAGTACCAAAATAAGGGTTTTTCTTTTTGGAGACACGTTATGTTCACCGACGAAAGCAAATTTAACGTAATTGGGTCGGATGGTAAACCAATAGTATGGAGGGGACAAAATCAGAAACTACTCTTGAATAATTTGAACCGACAGTAAAGCATGGGGATGTATCTCTGCATTTTATTGACACTATCATGGATGGCACTATTTGGGGGTGGCGTGGCGTAGTGGTTAGATCGCACGCATAACAACACAAACTACCCAGGTTCGAGCCCCAGTAGAGGACATGAAGAAGAAAAAATTTAATTGAGTTTCGAACGTTTAATATTAAAAAAAAAATTCAACTTCCCTGACCGCGAGAAGGGTCAGAGGTTGGCGATGATGACAAACATAAGGCGAATGATCAGGAAAAAGACACGCCACTTACTAGGAAAAAATTACAATGCTAAAGTAAAGATCATCACCAATTAGCAAGAATCTTCACCACTACACAAAAAAAATCAAATGGAGGAAACTACAGCGGATTAATCATCTACTTAGCTTGAACTATCAAATTGATTAAAGAAACTGAAACAAAGAATAGATGATTTGTGGAAAGACAATATGCTCCCTAGAGGAGCGACGGATCAAAATGTTTATTTAAACATTTTAAAAGACAACTTGCTAAAAAGTGTGGATAAGCTTACGGTTGGTACTTTTACCAAGATAACGACCCCAAACACCAGGCCCACAAAGTAAGGTTTTGGCTGCTATGTAATATGCCACACGTCATGGAAACACTACCTCGGAGCCCCGACATAAATCCTATTGAAATTTGTGAGATTCTCTCAATAAAAAAGTTCAGCATCAGTCGGTTTCCAGCAAATCTGAGGATGGGAAAAATACTTGCTGGTTACTACCAAAAATTGATCGAATCTGGTCGAATTTATGTAGCCGTCCGAGTTTCGCTTGTGTAAATTAAGAAATTGAAGTCTTTTTAGTTTATTTCTACTTACAACTACTGAATTTTAATTTTGATGTCATCAAACTGTGGAAACCAAAATTTCAGGGTACGTTGGGGATGGCCTGTAGATGGTTTATGTGAAGTTTGCACGAAATTAGTGGTTCCGGAGTTATAACGCTTAGATTTTCCTATATATTCCCATACAAATATCAATAAAATGCCCTCCATTCTCCATATTATATTGTCACTTGAAAAGTTACCAAACCATGTATCGTAATGTCTTATTATCTTGTACAATGACATTCGGTGATATTGATTTTTGTATATCGTGAGAACGGTTAGAATGGAAGGTTCTGAATAAAAACCACCAATTAAAAAGTGGGCGAAATTGTATAAGTGGGCATGGTACCTCCATACAAAGTCGATATTGATATTTGTATATCTTGAGAATGTTTAGAGTTGGCGGTCAATTCAAAACATCTGTTTGAAGAAATATGGTAGTTTTCAATTGTGGAGAACGGTAACAGTTAAAACTTTGCTTTCTATTCACATCAGTCAGAAAGCAAGTACAGACAGGCTCCAAGCAACTCAGGAGGGCTTACTCTAGTATATAATAAAAAATCAAACAAAAGCTTGCCTTAACTATTTTTTATTAGTTTGAGTTTTATCAACAAAATTAGTTTTTTATAGTGTCCGAGTTTGGTACAGTGGCTACTGTACATGTAATTGAAAACAAAACAAAACAAATCAGTGATTTCTCATACCCTCTGACTCTTGTTGTGTTTCAATTTTGGGTTAAAGAATTTTCCAGAAAAAGAAAAACAACAATTTGTGTATAACATCATGTAAATCTGTTTGCATCAGCGGTAAAAATTTCTTTTGAATTAATTTTATTATAAGCAATAAAGAAATGGAATTTTTTCAAAGCATTAAAAAGCAAAAAATATATAAAAAATAATGAAAATTTGACAATTTCTGCGATATAAGCATTTAAAAACAGAAATGTAATGCAACCCCATTGAAAAATTTTCATTTTTAGTTGTATTTAACAACCTTGTACTGAATTTTATATGTTTAACAGCCACGACGACTGTAACCCGCAATACCAACAACCAACATTTAATATCCGTTCATTGGTATCACAATTTCAAAGAGGCTTCTATGTATGTATGCCTGTGTAAGTGTAAGTAAATTGGTGTTTATTTTCATAACGGTTTTCTCTTTCCATTCCACTGCCGCTGTTAAACAAAAAGTAATGACGTCATATATTGCCTAAATGCATTTTAAGTTGAAAATAAAGAGAAAAGTTTTAGAGATAGAGCAGAATAAAGCAGCAGAACCCTACAACAGGGTATACTTTCACCACATTAATTTACTCTCTCTCTCTCTCTATTTTCTTACTCGAACTCTCCTTTTTATATACACTCATTCTGACATTAACACTTACATACACACACACATGTACATATAGTATGTATTTTAACCTAGTTTTTGGTTGTTGAACTTTTCCACAATATGTAACAGTTTTTGAACCCCCCCTCTCTCTCTCTCTCTGTCACATACACATATTTTATGTATATCCTTGCTCTCTGTGTTAGTATTTGTTACTTTCTTTTGAACCAAGTAAATCATTGCCAAATTATGTATGAATGTGTGTATTGGCTTTATTTGAGCATGGCAATGTTTGCAGTTTCAAAGGGTAGGCATAGTGTGTGTTTGTTTTAAGGAAACAGCCGTTGCCTGTAAATATACTTTAATTTTTGCAATATTTGCTTTTCTAATAATTTTGAATTTATGTTTACAGAAATTGAAACTTAATAGTGACCTTATTGATACTGATGATAATTATGCTTCTTTTTAATGATGATAAAGTGAAAAATTCCTTCGGCCCCAAAATAAAGATAAATGTTATACAAAAAATTTAATTCTTATATATAGGAAATTGTAAATAAATTTAAAATAATTAATTTGTTAAAATTGTGGCTTTTATTAGCTTAAAAAATAATAATAATATAACATTAAATACAAAGTTTTAATTGCACAAGTATATTTGTTGTTGGATCAGAGCAACTAAAAGATATTCTAAGGCTATGTGGAACGCTGAAGTCAAATATCCATATCGTTTTTTAAGATTTGTTGTAGTTTTAAAGATTCAATATCAATATATAAGTTAGTGTCCATTTTACTCCATAATAAGTAAAAATATAGAAATACAGAGCAGTCTAACTGGGTCGTTTCTACTGCTTATGATCTGTTTCACGTACTGGAGCCACTCCCATCATGCCCGTCATATGGTCTTTTGATTTTTGCCGATCTTGGTGTAGTCGCTCTCCTTGCTCTTTGCTCGTATCACTTAATCCTGCTGTTAGTTTTTGATCATTTTGGTCGAATTTGTTTTTCTTTTTGGTTTTAGCGCGAAACGGTCTAATATATCAACTAAAAATGTTAGCTCACGTTCTACTTTTTGTATTTTATTACTTCTAAGAAATTTTTGATATTCTATGATCTAAAGGCACTAATCAAAAGTGTAATAGGAACCAAGTCGTTGCTGATAAAAATGGTACACTAATAACGAACAATGATGCACGAACACAAGGATGGAGAGAACATATTAAATTAAATTAGTAACGTCTCGAACACTACTGAGGACAGCAAAACAGTTGAGAACATGGATGAGGAAAACAGTTTAAGAATACCATGCAATCCTCTCAATTTGAATGAGATAAAAGAGGCGATTGGTAAATTGAAAAATAATAAGGCGGCCAGCGAACCAAACCACAGCTGAACTTCTACTGCCTCACATCACATCAGTATGAGAGGAGGAGAGACTGCCTCTTACGTGGAAGAAGGGCATCATTGTAAAGTTACCAAAAAGTGGCGACTTAAAAGACTGTAATAATTGGAGAGGAGTTATTCTACTCAACACCATATAAAAGATACTCGCCTTGTGGGCTTTCAATGAGTCTAGTTGATCAATCTTCATATATAAAAATCAATATTTTTGTACAGAAGATGAGAAAAGGTTATTGTTGCTTAAGAGTGTATATTTTTTTCGATCTACCTTGCTTTTCACGTTCTTTGTGAGACGTTCGTGGTTGTCATACATACAAAAATAAATAAATTTATACAAATAGTTAAACGATGAGCATATTTTCAATAATAAAAAAATATACAAACGTATACAAAATATACTTATTTAAATTAACCGGTTATTCGTGATAAATCAACCGGTTTATTCGGTATTCGAAAAATGAAGATTTTTAAAAAACCGTGTGCGACAAAACCAAAAAAACCGGCTAAAACCGGTAGAATAATAACCGTCCGGTCTCCCTAGTTGTGACTGTTAGCAACTGTTAGCTTTTTTATTTAGTTGTAATTTTTGGTATAAAGTCACAGTAATTGTATAAATCATGTAAAAAAACAGTAGTTCTTCACTTAAAAACGCACGCATGCGCACATATCTTTACTATTTATTAAAGTGATCGGAAGCAAAAATAATATGATGTACGCTAGTTGTCTCAACTACAAAGAATTATACAATAGAGCTGCTAATTGTTCATTTAGCAAAAATCGTTATTTTAGGGGCAAAAAAAGTCAATCGTCATTTTACCAAAATTTTGTCAAAAAATCGCCAAAATGACGATAAATCGTCAAATCTGGCAGCTATGGATATAGTACATTCAACAAATTATTTTTTGGCTTTAAATCATATACCACTTCTTTTATTTTCGTTATTTGCTGGCCTAGTTCTGCCAGTAGACAACACAGTCTGCTCAAAATTATTTTGTGGTCACACTGCAGCAATGAAAAATTTTATGTTTTTCATCTAATGTTAGCCAGATGTGACCGTAGTTTAACGACGCCAATAGCATATTGTCGTTATAATATTGCAGTGCTTTCGAGATGCGAGAACTTGAATACTAGAACCAAACTTGAAAACGAAACGCGAAATCGAATTTAAATCCTAAAATAATGTTCTAGTCGTCTCTATCCAAGAGTTGACTGGTATTCTTAAATTTGTGTTGGCAGTTACGCTAAATTTTTGTTTTGCAATAATTTATTATGTTTTATTTTTTTATTATTACAACAGTTGGCCCACTTTAATGACTAAACTTTATTTCAATTTAGATCAAAATTGAAACATTTTCCACTTGTCTGCTGTTTTTTTCTGTCCAAATTTCCTAAATTGTTGTTATCGATATTAATAAAATACACGTGGTTTGAATACAGAAAATTCCAAAAGTAATACTCATATACATATGTACATACATATGTACATAAAGTAGGCCAAAGATATTAATCAAATACATTCAAAATCAACAGCACTTATATGTTTATGGATTAATACAAAGTGTATGCAGAAAAGAAACCATTACCAGGTTATATTAGCCTTTAATTTCTTGAAAATTCTTTAAGCACAACATTTAAAATTCGAAAAAAAATAAAGTCATATCCGACAATGTGACATTTTATACCCTAAAATATTTAAATAATTTATTGTATCGTACGCGAAGAGCTCAAAAGAGTTCTAAGCAATTGCTTGCTGAGAGTGCTTAGAAAGCTGAGGTTTTATAAAGGGTCCGCCACATATCTTTTTATTTGAAAATTCTATAAAAAAAACTACTGAATATTTTCTTAAATGTCTTTTTTTATTTGAAAGTACAATCCTTCCGGTTAATAATGGAAATAATTTCATTCAAATGGCTGCCTTGGCTGGCCATGCAGTAGACTAAACCATCGGTCCAATTTTTAAGCATATTATCGATTGTGTGCAGCTGTATTTCACCAATGGCTTCACGAATATTGTCCTTTAAAGCGTCAATTGTCTCTGGCTTGTTGGCGTAACACTTATCTTTGACGGCACCCTACAAATAATAGTCCAACGGTGTCAAATCGCAGCTCCAAGGTGGCCAAACGACATCAGCTCTGCGGCTGATGATGCGATCTTCAAAAACAGGGCGCACAACATCGAGTGTAGCTTCGGCTGTGTGGCATGTAGCGCCGTCCTGTTGAAACCAAATGTTGCTAATATCCTCCTCTTCAATTTTTGTGAACAAAAATTCGTTCAACATGGCCCGATAACGATCGCCACTGACTGTAACGGCCACTCCTTGATCATTTTCGAAGAAAAATGGCCTAATTATGCTTCTGGACCAAAATCCGCACCAAACAGTGACTCGTCTTGGGTGTATCGCCTTTTCAATGTATGCGTGCGGGTTTTCTGTGCAACAAATGCGACAATTTTGCTTGTTTACATACCCGCCAAGATAAAAATTAGCTTCATCTGAAAAAATTATTTTTTTTTGGCAAAATTGGCATCTTCTGTAAGTCGATTGCAGTCCCACTTAGCGAAGCGAAAACGCATTGTACACACAACCATATTCGTTCAGCGGAAGGATAAAACTAATTATCTGTCAAATCAGACATGATCTAAGTGTTACCATTCACGAAATAAGCACTACTTGAAAAAAAACGTTAGATGGCGGACCCTTTAGTTATATTTTTTGGACCATGTCCAGCGCTGCAGAACAAATTACTAATGAGAATTTAAACTGTTTAAAATAACCAGCATACAAAAAATTAGATGCTTTTTTCACATGTGCTTGAGAGCCAGTTGTAAAAGGCTTAGAAACCTCATACAACAGTAAGCAAACAGCGTACAAAGCGAAAATAATATGATATATCTGGCTTGGATTTTAACGAATTCCCTCTTATCATTAAATAAAAGGATCTAATGGAGAATTAGCTACAACAGCGGAACAAGAAGTTAAGATTTGGATGTATCTATATAACTACAGGCTTTCGAAAATTGGACTACTCCTACGAATTATTTGCATAATGAATGATATGCGCTTACGAGCTTATTGTGGGAACGAGAAATTGTCCAGCAAACAGGGTGTTATAAATATATCGAAATTGGCGACCTCACACACCGTAACAACTGACGTGGAATCACCCTGCTCTGCGTGATATATAATGCAATGCCAAAATAATTGTCATGACGATTTTCGATAGGGTAACAACACCTCTAAAAAGGTAACAAGCCAGATTCCGACCCAATAAGTCACATAAACATGTGTCATCATGGAACCGTCTGTGGAATGATGTTCTCCATTGTATTTATGTTTCATAAACTTCGAGAAATTGAATCACAATGTTATTTGAAGCATTCTGTTAGGTAAGGTGGATCCTCGCAAACTCATACGTCTTATTAAGGGTTTATATCGTAATACATCATGCGGTAAATTTTTAAACGCGTTCCTCGAAAAAGCCCTTCATAATGGTAGGAGGATAACGTGTGCTTTGCAAGGCCACTTGAACGATCTTGATTACCCGAACGATATCTGTCTTCTAGCTTACAGTTGCAGGATTTTGCATCAAATTTACAGAGTCTATCGTTGGCGGCTGAAGCAGCAGGTCTGAAGGTTAATGTGACAAAGATGAAAACTCTTCGTATTAATGCCATGTTTTAGGCACGGACGTAATAGAAGATGTCGGCTAGTTTTGTTACCTTGAAAGCTTAGAGAGTCGGGTCAGACTTTTTCTCATCTTAGATCAATCTGAAGCACGTTTTTCTTATCTCTAAATATGAAAGTTAAATATTTAATGCGAATATAAATTCCACCCTTCGTTACGGTTGTGAAAGTTGAGACGTTGCGACAGGTAATATGGATCTTCCCAAAATCCTTCGTATATTCTGGAGGCATAAATATCGCTGGACATACTCTTAGAAGGACATCGAAAGAGTTTACCAGAATCGCTATAGACTGAAACCCGCAGCGGAACAGAAGAAGGGGTCGTATTGGACAGATAGATATCGAAGTAAACAGCATCCGAAAGAATTAAAGTAATGTGAATGCGTTGGTCAAAAAAAAAAGCTGTTTCAAAAAATTTACTTGGGTCAGAAAAACCTTGCAAATCTCATTGTTAATAAATCATCTGCGCAACATTCCAGCGTTGGTCCTGAAGCAGTGCTTTTTGACACTTGTGTG
Source organism: Wohlfahrtia magnifica (assembly GCA_023159175.1). NCBI lineage: Eukaryota > Metazoa > Arthropoda > Insecta > Diptera > Sarcophagidae > Wohlfahrtia > Wohlfahrtia magnifica. The sequence continues at coordinate 3,500,572 of JAKWBJ010000183.1, forward strand.
TTCATTGCATAACCTTCTCAATGTGTCTTATCGTGCCGGTATTTTTCCATCATACTGGAAGGTTGCCAATGTAACACCAATCCTCAACAAAGGTGAGGTTAGAAACCCAAAAAACTACCGCTCAATAGCCGTTTGTTCGGCACACTCTAATGTCATGGAGAATATGGTTAATTACCACCTTGTAAAGTACATGAAGTCAAACAATTTGCTAAACGAACATCGGTATGTTTTTCCTAAGAGTCGCTTTACTGGTGATCAGCTGGCGTTACTCTCCGAGCGATAAAATAAGTCCATTCATGGATTTGGTGAAAGTAAGCTTGTGGCTATGGATTTTTCCAAGTCATTCGATATAGTTTGCCTCGCGTCGCTCATATCAAAACTTATTGTTTTTGGTGTCGTAGTCACTTCTCTCGATTTATACCGAGCTTTCTCAGATATTCTCGATATTCTGGGCATGATGTTCTTTGAAACGATTATATACTTCGGTTTTTCGAAAGACCTATATTCGATCTAGGATGGAATATAACTCTCATGATGGGCCGGTGTTTCAAAGTCTATTTTGAAGCTTCTCGATCGCGAACAAGAAAGGGAAAAGGTGCTTATTAATGAGGGTAGAGTAGCCAATTTAGCATTAGACTATCGTCGCAATGATAGAACGAACTAAAAGGATATTTTTATGCAGTACCTACATTCCTTTGTAGTTTGTCGAGGCAATCGCACAATTTTATTTCTTCCCTCGAAAGTATTCCCTGCTACTTACGACATGAGTTTTTTCAAATCGAACGTCCATAAACACTACTTCTCCTTCCCACAACCTATCTTCCTAGAAGCAGCTAAATGTTCTGCATCTGTAGGGTGAGTGCTGGTCTCGAATGAAAAAAAGCAAGTGAAGGCATTGTGGTGCTCTACAGGAAAATAGAAAGGGTAATCATTTTAAAAACATGAACTACTGAATATTCAAATGTCTAAACACTTTTAACGTTATGATCCTTGGTATGGCAATAATTTCTCTGCTGTAACATTTTCGGACAAAATGGTGATTTCTTTAATGAAAAAAATTCTTTATCGATATAATTGTGAAAGTCAAGATATACCTTTATTTCTATAGACTCGGATGCCTGCACAAGAAGTTGCTGACAATTTCCATCTCTCAAAAACATCTGTATGATAGTATGCAATTCGTTGAGCGGCGCACTCATAACAACACAAACGACTTAGATTCGAGATCCAGCAGGGGCATGGTGAAGAAAAGTTTAATTGTGGTTTCGAATGTTTAATAAAGAGTTTTCAACTTCCTTCCAGAAAACTCGATCTAATAAATAAAATAAGAAGCCCCCTGACCCTCCTGCATATCACCGACGATGATGATAAACATCAAAGTAATGATCAGGAAAACACGCCACCTACAGGGAAAAAATTACAATGCTAAAGTAAAGATCACCACTAATTAGCAAGGATCTTCACCACCACGCAAAATCATATGAGGGAAGCTACAGTGGATAAACCATCTACTTATATTAAATTGATTAAAGAAACTGAAACAAAGCAATGGAGAAAAAAAAGTATGTAATCCGTAGCTGTACAATCTACACAATCTTTGTCATAGACATTAAAGGTTATTGAAACCTAAGCGGAATAAAAATTTTTCTTAATGCAACTTTTTTTTAATTAGTCTCTATATCAAACTTAGTCAAAATTCAACCCAATTTTTTCTATGATTCATTCTTTACAACAGTTATGCCCTCAACTTTACCGCTTAAACACATGTAGGCAATATACATACGTATCTCCATATGCTATTTGGTTTACTGGGAAACCTTTTATTTACCTGTCCATACATCACTTGTTTGCATGAACATTTTTAAAGTTGGTTAAGAAATTGCAAAAATAAATATTTTAATAGGAAAAAATAAATAAATAAAAATCATGTGAAGTATCATAAGCTCATTATTATTATGGCAGCTTTGAAAAAAGGGGTCGCAGCACGTGTTTATTTAAATCTCCCCTTTTATTATTCATAATAATGGTCCAGCCATATAAATTATATGGAAGAAATTGATACGGGTTCTTGGTAACGGACTAAATATGTATCAATATTTGATACTAAAAAAAAAAAAAATAAAAATTATTTAAGGGTTTGGAAGCGGAGAGAAAAAATAAATAAATATGAAAAGGGGGTGAACAGCTTTCGTGTGATTACTAGGTATGTGAAGGTATGCTTTGCCCCTATTGAACGTGTAGTTACTTAAAATTGTTTTTTTTTTTAATACAAAAGAATTATAATTAGTAGGGGTAAATTCCATATACATACGATAAAATATTAAATAAGACATTATTTACACACACGTGAGTAACGCATTCAATGTATGGTATACATAACATATACATAAAAATATGACCTTTCTCTTTCGTGCACCTAATTTATTTTACTGAATTTACCCGCAGTAGGATTATCTCAAAAACGGACAATGTGAAACAAAAATTACGGTTGTGATCTGCGATAAAAAAATACAAAAAAAGTGATTATCTGGAACAGGTGCCATAACTAGTGTTGTTAAACTGAAATTATTACAGTCATGGACCGCAATATTCATAACAATTGGGCTTATCCACAATGACCACATGGCGAATTTTGCGTAAGAATTATGTTTTTAAGCGCTACAAGCAGCCATTCATTCATTCATTCATTTTGCCGACGATTCGTTAAGTTTATTCTAGAATAATGAGCTCGTTTATTTCGAAAAATACGCCAAGAAGCAAAATTGCTGCATTTGTGCTCTGAAAAATTTGAGAGCAGCTGTCTATTCGGTAAGAAAAAAGGTTAAAGTGAATAGATCAAAATATCTTTTACTGGTGATATTTAAGAGCAATGTGAGATGTCATTCAGTCACTATAACAACACACATTTCACGATCGCATAATTTTACGAAATTTAATCGTAAACTGGCTGCCACTATCATATGCTTTATCTTTACTAGCCGAGCATTTTTCGGACAGAGGTTCAAGCTAATTCCAGCTATGCGCGGATTAATATAGAGCGTGGGATCAGAGTCGCTTCTATTAATATATATTCCGACAGTAAAGCTGCACTGAGGATCGTTTCTTTGGATTATACTGGACTGGTACTGGATTCCTACTACACACTGTCATTAGAAAACAGGGTAATGCTTTGTTGGGTACCTAGACAGACTCGTGTTATGGGAACGAGATCGCTGAAGAACTGGCAAGGCGGTGCTCAGCCACTGGTCTCGTGGGACCAAATCCGTACTATAGTATTATCTGGCCTATATGCATGAACTCCTCTCGTCATATTGGGTACAAAGCCCGGGTCTGAGGCAGGCGAAGCGGATTATGAGACCCTTCATCAACAATAGGGCAGGGCAACTATAAGAAGGTTTATTGGCTTTCTGAGAGCACACTACCTACTTAAATATGATGTTTTCAATCTCAATGTGGTACCTCATTCGGAGTGTAAAAGGAGACGACGGAACATATTCTCTGCAAATGTGTTGCTTTAGCAGACGTTCGAAGACGATCTTTTGTGGAGTTCTTTATTGGGCCTGAACGTGTTCGTCGCCTACCCACTGGGAATATTGCTGTTTTCATACGTAAGGTAGAGGGTCTTTTTATGGAGATTTTTCCGACTGGTGCTTCCACCCCGGGCTATTGACACAATGTGATTTTTACTGGCGCCAGCTATTGCGCTAGCGGGCCTGACAACGGGGTGTTTGTCACAATAGATCTTTCTAGGTTACTATGTCAGAGCCAGTTGGTCCTCTCCAGCTTCTTTTTTGTGGACGATGCAAGAGATATAGTCTGTACAGAGCCAACCAAAATATGATCAAAAATGTTAATAAAAGAATCTACAGTAGTATACGTGGTCATAATGGACTTCTTTCCGATATCATTTTTCATTTGTAATTACCAAGATTTAGGAAATCAGGCGAACTGAACTTCCGCATTGGTCACGGTACCATCCTACGAGAAGTGAGCTGGGCAATCATTGAGCGTCGAACGAATTATGAAATACCTGTGAGACTAGAATACCTATTAAGGTAGATTGGTCTGCGGAATGTGCTCTTCACGACGGCGTGATTTCATAATATACCGTAGGCTCGAATAAAACCTCTGGCGACTCTGTATCTCTTATACTGTTTTCCCAGCCAAGTTTCACGCCATCGATAAATCCGCTACGTGTACTTGATAATTAAGTCTCAAATCTTCGGATATTAATATCTACGTGGACAGCCTTGCACTGATAGATGCTCTTAGTTCCAACGTAGTTAGGTCGAAATGTCGTTTGAGTTAAATTCGCTCACTGGCTAAACTTGAGCAATGACTCGTCGTACTGATATTGGTTCGGAATCATGAGAGCATTCGATAAAATAAGTTTGCTTTTGAAAGCACAACTAGGGGTTATCTATAATTGTGGCTCTTACACATAGGGACATACATGTCCCATGTCGAAATTGATAGATGAATAAGCGTTGAGTAGTGTGGAACACAGGTGGTCTAATATTACCAATTGCCAGTGAAAGGGATCAGGATTTTCTAACTTTTAGTAGGAAATCGATTAGGCTTCTGATGAATATAATTTCTAGGAACGAATTACGGAACGATAGGTTACTCATGTTTTGGGTACTTAGGAATAGTAATGATGAAGAGGAATCGGTACAAAACATACTTTGTGACTGCCCCGCTCTACGAGAGCTTAGACCGCGACATCTCAGTTGATGTTTTTTTTTCATGTTCTGTACTGTTTCAACAATATATCACTTACAAATCTGGCCAATATTGTTAGGTTAACCCGTTTACTTTCACGATTACTACGTGATTTGTACATTCAGAATTGGGAAGAACTTGGTTCGATCTCTCTCTCTCTCTCTCTCTCAGAACTAACTTTGTGTGTTTGACGATGTTTCAGGTGCTTTCTTGAGAGTAACGCAATTGGTCATAAGGCCTCCGAACACACTCGCTAGCTTGTGGCGAATCATGTAATCTTACCTAACGTAACCTAACCTATAATGCAATAAAAATTAATGCAATAAAAATTAAAAACAAACAATTTTTTGAATAATAAAATTCTTGAGAAAACACTCTTTAATATCTGTAGTTAGATTTCTCACTCTTAGCAATGAGCACCAGTCTTTAAAGCTTATACATAACAAGTTTATTATAATTTCGTGTGAATCTTCATATATATGTATGTAGGCCTAGTTAATAGTTACAGGGTCAGATGAAAGATGGTTGCAGAATATTAGTCAAAGAATGCATGTAATAAAAAGTATACTTTGACTCTCTAAACATAAATTCATTCAATTACCGTTATGTACTCTTTGGCTCAAGGCATTTAGAGTTTCTGCCACTTTATTATCATAACCCATATAATACAGGTGATATAATCACGTCTGAATGTAGAAATGTAGTGAAATCTATACCGTTACCATGATTCCTCTCACTGATTACTGTCAGATATAGAATATGAAGCAGACTCTTGCACGATACAAATCACCAAAACCTTTGATGCCTGCATCGAAAATCATTGCTTCGAGATCAGTACTGACACAAACGAGTTAGTTTTGTTAAGGATGCTAAAATTTTATTTGTATGCCATATACTTTTTTATAATGCAACAAATTTACTTTATAGCTGCTCTGTCTTTGGCCCAGTATCCTTTTTTATTAAATAACCTTCAACATATACTTTTATAAAGCAAAGTTGATTCCTTTTTTAATCTACTTTGAAATTGAATACTTAATTTTTCTAAGAAATACTCACAATTTAATTATATTTCCCTTTGCCACTTGTTGCCCAATCAATTTTAAATCATTTCATTTTCCTTTTTCCTAAAACATATCATCTTCACTCCATAATCTTAAATTATTACTCACAATACTTCATAGACAAAAAGAAAAAGCAAAAAATTAAAAATAAAACTAAAAAATATGCTCAGACATGTTTTATTAAAATAATAATACTCTTTCCCAAATTTGTTGTTTTGTATTTTTCCTGCCTTTTTTTGCTTTATTTACATTTCCTTTTCCTTCTTTTTTTCTGTTGGAACAGAAATGAAAATTCAGAATGAAAATTCGTGGAAAATTTTATCAAAACAATATCTTTAACCAAAAAAAAACAAAGGGAAAGAAGAAGCAAAGAAAATATTAAGCAGCTGTTGCATATCCACAATAATCATCATTTAAAGAAGATAAAACAGTAGTGGAAAACTACCGCATGCATATACACAAACGTAAATATACAATCAAAACCATATACGAGGGCAGTTTAAAAATTTCGTTGTTTTATTTACATCTTAGTATTTTTCAAAGCTTTATTATTTTTATTATGATTGAGGTATAAAAGTACTGCTACCTCTCGATCTATTGTACAGCCCCCTCCATCTATATAGGGTTTCCCTATAATATCGTCCACCCTCGTCAATCTGACGTAATGCAGGATATCGGTTGGTACCAACCGCGATAAATCCCTACCTAGTATCTGATAGGCACTTAAATACTTACTCCAAAAGTGCATCAATGCCTCACATGTACTCAGTATGTGCTCTAGTGATCCGATTTCCTCATCAGAAAATCTGCACATCGGGCCCATTTTACTCATATACCCATTTAGCCTGCTATGACCAGCCAAAAGCCAGGTCAGTATTCTCAGGTTGTACTGTACGTTCCTATGCAGTATTCAAAACTTCTTCTGTTATAGTTACCCAACAATCTTTTGTTGGTTTGTTTCAAACTCGTACGCCCAGAGAAGAGTACCCACCTCTCATTATCCTTATTTTTGTTGATTATGCCCTTCCGGCCCAATAGTGGAGTGGAAGCCAGTTCATCGGCCCTATTGTTCCTTCCCTGTTCCTTCCCAGCTGGTTAAGTTTACCCAGATATTCCAAAACTAGCTCTGAGTCAACCTCATAGGAATTAAGCGCTCGAAAGATGGACTGACTATCAGATAGTATGGCTATGTCCTGCCCCCTATATTTCCTCTCCCAAGCCAAGTAGGGAGTTATCGACCACTCGGCCAACCGGGTTAACATGAGACCCGCATAACCACGTGCCCAACTCATCTTCCATTATCCTCCTCATGGTCTTTATGGCCCTATTCCTCACTGCCAAATGCAGCGGACTATGGTCCGATAGAACCTTGAGTGAAGCTGTGTGACAAGTTTTGTTTAGATCTGCCTGGGCTACTTCCAAACTCTTTATTACCGCCCATGTAACGGCCCCATATGTTATAATCAATCTGACCATCATGGTATACGTCCCTGCGAGTCTCCTGCATACCAAAAGATCATGCTTGGCTTTTCTTGAAAGAGATTTCACTTGAGTTTACTATCCAGTACTATTCCTAGACCTTTAAGCTCCATCCTCGCTCAAATGCTGAATATTCCTGCACTTAGGAAGTTTTATTTTCCTATTGAATGGTACTATCATGGTTTTGTCTGGGTTAATATTTAAGTCCGTCTTCCAACACCGTCGATTTACTAAGTCCCCTCTGTATGATTTCATGCAAAGTATACTCGAATTACCCGTTGCTATCAATTTTTGACGACGTTTTGTGGTAAAGAACAAACAAAGTGTAACACTTTTTGTCAGATAATGAAACGCCATTGAAAAGGTTAAAACGATATTGGCTAAGAGCTTAAACGATCTCATTTAACAAAGAAAAAAGAGTTCCATCAAAACAGTACACAGCTGTGCACGCTAAAAGCAATAAATTGGAATACAAACTGCCATCATTTTCAGTATTTTTTTTCTAGGCTGCATGGCATTTAAATGAAAAGGTTATCATTGAATATGACCTTTTGAATAGGTCCATTCAAGGACTTGGTAGGAGTAGGGTTGTGGCAATTGATATTTCCAAGGCGTTTGACAGTCTGGCACGAGGCTCTCATATCCAAACTTATTGATTTTGGTGTCGCTTGTCACTTCTCTCGATTCATATCGAGCTTTTTCAATCGCTCTGTAAGAGTGATTATAGATGGGAATTCAACCGACGACTTCAGAATAATTACATAAATACTTTCTCCAACTTTATTTCTAATATTTCTTAACGACTTTTTCAGATTACAGCAACATTTGTCATTCATATTCTTTTAATTGTAGGCCAGGCTTTTCAGAGAATGAATATGAACAACAGACTTACAAGCGACCTAGCGAAAATTCTTAAGTGGTGTCTGGCGAACAGGGTCGACTTTAACGCGCGCAAAATCAAATGTTGGATTTCCAACTAAAAAAACACTGAACTGAAGGTAAAAAGCCTTTTATCCAAATTATCAAACAACCCTCGTATATGATATGTGTGGATATACAGTGATACCGCCAACATAAGCACTTTACCATAAATTTATTTAAGAAAAACCAGAAAAACAAGCAAAAAGAAAATTTATTTACGATCACACCCGGCTAGTTGATACCCTATACAACAAATCGTACGCAAGAAACCTTTATTTACTACCCAAGCATTTAGCGCATGAAGGTAGATAATGTAAAATTTAAATCATGGTGCAATCTTAACAAACACCGTTCTGAAGCATTTCCTATATCACTGTCTGGCTTTTGTCAGAAATACCTCAAAGTCCCTTGGAAATGACACGAACACAACACGACATATTTCACATTAGGCGTCTCACGAGGAAGACACTAAGGGAATATGTCCATAATACGGAATTTATTGGGAACTAAAAGGGAGAGATTTTCTCTTTACGGAATTGGATGGAGAGCGCACAATAGGCCGAACTTAAGCCTGCGGATTATTATTATCCACGACCAGGCACTATTGCAGACACTGCAATAGTGGTCTATAGCCTATCCAGCACATCTGATGCTTTCCTAATGAAAATCAACAGATTTGAGACCATAATGGTAGATATGTCCAATTAAATATCTTCACCTAAACCTATCAACAACCCCACATTCATATAATATGTGTTCCGCCGTTTCCGATGCCTGTGAGCACAATCTATAAACATCCATGTCCGTGACCGCCATCTTTTTCAGATGCGCTCCTAGTCTACAGTGAAATGAAAGAAACTCTGTAAGGAGTCATATTTGAGAATTTGCCTGCCATATTTGAGAATTTCGAAGCAACACCCAAATCGCGGAACGATCGCCGACTTAGAGTGACGAAGTTCATTTTGAGCGTTCAAGTGTTCCAAGCATTTGGCAATTTCCCAATCCCTAAGTTGATTGAGGATGGTAGTAAGCAATGCCGTACAGCAAGGTTTTGGACCGATAAAATGTGTTATGGAACCTCTTCTGAGCAATGCATCCGCTATTTCATTACCATCTATCTCACAGTGTTCAGGTACCCAAAGCGAAAGTGATATGAGACTGTATTTTTATAAGGTCTCAGGCCTTTTAATCTACCAACCCTTTTAAAGGTGATTCTACTTGAGATTTATTGATGCGTAACAAACATTACCATAAACTGAATATACCACCAAGCAATAACGTTTGTGTAGGACATAAATATGGAAGGGAATTGTTTAGGAAACAGTCACATACACTTACACAAGCGCAAACATATTAAATTATTATTATTATCGTCACAGACAGACTTCTTGTCAGACATGATGATTTTAAATGGCTCATTAGATCATATTCTTCAGTTAAGCATTTCCTTTTGTCACTCACTACTCACACTCCTTCTTCTAATTCGCTCTCTCTTCGAAAATTCTGAGTGTAAATGTTTGCTTATGTTCTTTATTACCTTATTGCCTCCCTTTACATTTCTATTGCTACAGACTTTTTTTCGGTTTCGGAAGTGTTATAGGAACTGAAGTAAATATTATAATCAGAACACAAAAAACAACAACGATAACTACTACATTTTGCGATACAGCCAAGACTTTAAGAGGAGAGAGAAAAATCTTATTTAAATCAATATTAAATGACAGACGGTGACAGATACAAAAGGTTATTTTTAAATGAAATGAATGAGAATGAATACGAATGAATGAAATTGAGATATGTAATGGTAATCAAGTGAAATAATTGGAAAATTCATTCATTGATTTCTTCTTAATTTTATTTATAATCAATATTTTAAAGTAAAAACAACAAATTGTTTTTGGAATCTCTTGATGTAAGAAGAATATGTTTATATCTTATTAATATGCATTTTAAAGAAAATGAATTTAAAAATAATTCAATAAAGACAATCATTATCGTAATGTGATAACATCCCTCTTTCTGCTGACATTAAATGATATTGATGTGGCCAATATGTGGTTTTAACTAAATTTAAGTTACATTTGTGGCCGCCACAGATGGCGCGTACAAGACGCAATCTGGAACACCAAATTTCATTAAGTTGTGCGTAAATGATCACGGCAAGGTGAAGCTTAGTAGACGGTGACAAATATGGAAACTTAGAAAGACAATTCAACATGAATCGTTTGATTGGAAAGTAATTCAATTAAAACGGCCAGATCAAGATCAAGACAATGTGCAAAGTGACAGAGGTAGGCTGGGAAGTTTAGATGCATACACCACATAGCCAAGGCCTTCCACATTTAAATTACAATTTGTATCTATCTCTGCAAAACCATCTTAATGGTGGAAATTTAAATGTCGTAAGGGCCTGCAAAACGCACTTGGATCAATTTTTCGCTCAGAAGTTCTGCACTATTATCGAACTTAATAAAAATTCGTTTCAAATATAAGAAGAGGGTGTTTAATTTTTGGTCAAATTTGTAAACGAACTTTTTTCAACACCTATTAAAAAATTAAAATAAATTTTTGCCCAATTTTTTTTCCTGGATTAAATTGTATTCACCATTTTTAAACATCAAATGACCATGATAGCTGCTCAAACTTCCCGGAATTGAACAAAACAGAAAACGAAAACAAATCAGAATTTAAAAAGCGAATAGGTGAGCATTGAATTTAGTCCGTCTACAGGCGATCTTGGACACTTAATTTTTTGGATAAGCTAAACAAATACACTTAAAACAGTTTACGCTATTAGATCACTAAAGTATATAATAGCTTTTCATAAGACTTTAAAAGTAAGTTTTCTTCTAAATCAAGTTAAATCAAGGCCATCTGGCAACCCTAGTTGAACCATATGCCAGCTAATTAATACAAACAAATTTCTAATCATCTCCATATATCGTTTAAGGACGGTTTACACTATAATACAAGTTGTACGACATGTCAAGTTCTTATGTAGAAGAGAGCGGCTAGTATCGTGTAAACTCAGAGAGAAAATATGGATGAAAATTCGGCAGTCGTACGGCTCTCTTTGTTTTTAAAAGTTTTTTAAAAACTATCATACTTCATTAGATCAGGGTTGTATTTTTATGTAAGCGAATAAAATAAACAAAGAAAAAAAAACTTTTTCGCTCCCACTATTGATTTCTTTTAAAACAGCGGCTTTCTTTTTATTTTGTTTTGGTTCTTTACATATCGTGTGAACGTAAAAAATTCTGTCGTATAATTTTTACTCCCATTTTTTAAATATGGAGGGAATTTTATAATATTTCCTCTCTGATTTTACGTACGTAAAATAATATCGTTAACAGTGACATTCTGACCAGCATCGTTTTCGAAGACTTATAAACCAAGGACTCCGCTGTCCATAAGGCACACCAAATAATAGTTTCGAAAATAGTTTATGGATTATCCCCACTCGAAATGTGAGAATTAAGCTTATTCATCTACTAATTCAACTAAAAATGTGCTGCATTGGAGAAGAAAATAAAACAAAATGTTTGACGAACAGAACCGAACAGAATTTTTATAAAAATGTCAACAATTTGCAAGTGTTGCTTTAGTGTAAATCTATACATAATGAAATAAAAAACTAAGCTAAGCAATAACCAATTATCAGCTGTTAAATCAGTTGTCAAATAAAGCAGTGTGAATCTCTATGAAATGAATATGAATCTCTAAAAAAAACAATATTTTACATATTTGATGATGTGACGAATTTACATTTTCCGATAATGATAATTACAAAATATAGCTTTTAAATTTCGACCAATCAATCGGTTAACCGGTCTATCTTCTCTATAATCAATTTTATGGAAATATAATTAAACATTTAAAGTTGTATTATTAATTTTTTTTCTTTCAAATTACAATAATATATCATATTGTCAAATCTAAATATATCATCAGTTCACACGGTTGCAAGACATTCGTCAGAAAATCTGGCAATCCCATTGTATATATGTTTTTTCTGACAATGATGCCGTTGTTAGATGTTAAGAATTCGGGCATTGTTGAAAGGCGAAAATTGTAAGTTCACACGGTTGTAAAATATTTTCTGTACATTTTTCTGACAATATTATTAAATCTGGCAATTGTCTAAGCAGAGCTTTATAGATTCGTTATCACTAAATAATTCTTTGTAAAGTTATTTAAAGACATGTCATAAACATATAACAAACTGCGCATTGTAAGGGAAACTTAAACGCCACATCAAAAAAGTTCATATATACCATCATCACCGTAGTGTTTCATGATTTTATGAAAGAAGTACGAACACTAGGCGACAATAAAGAATGAAGTACGAAGATGTTTCCTTAAAAGTTTTATTTATTTTTTTTGCTTTTCTAAATTCAGTATCTTCAGCAGGGAAACCAAAAATATGCAACTAATAAAGGCGGATGTAGGATATTTATAAGTTTCATTAATTCTTAGGAATTATGGCATCGTTTTGTTAGTGCTTATCGAGCCATAACCGCCAAAAAGACATAAGTGCCATGATTATCGATCTTCGTTTTTTGATTAAATTGATTTTACAGTAAAAACAATAAAGTCTTAAAAAAATTTAAAAAAAAACCTCCTGTAAAATTTGATTTTCGTCGCTTACGTCTTTTGGGCGATTTTTTGCATATTTAAATTTAAGAGCATGTTTTCGACATAATTTTTGTATATAAAGAGTATTTTAAACCTTTTTGGCACATTTTTGTGCTCTTAAATATTATTACAGCAAAAACAAAATTTTTATTTAAAATTCTAACCGAGTCATGGCTTTTTTCAATTATCTTTCAATTAAAATTTTTTTCGCCATCTATATCACAATTATGTCCCAATTAACAAAAATAAAAGGAAAAATATTAAAATCTTATAAGAGTTTAAAATGATTACACTCGATTTCAGTTTACAGGACTTACCCAAAGATCTTAAAGAATTTTTGGAAGAATATGCAAACTATAAAGTGCAATCAGAAGGCGGTTTGCGTTCAAAATATGTTTGTATGCAAAAAAAAAGAAAAACAGTCTTTATGGATTTTAGTAAATTAAACAGCTGATGTCTCTGGAAAAAAATGTGTCACAAATGTTGTTTTATGGATTGTGACAAAGAAGAGCAACTTTCTGTTGATTTGTTGTATATATTGGAAGTAAATTTAAATTTGACTTTCTTCTTTGTGACACTCGCTGCTCCGTAAGTAATAAAAGTTACCAAGGCCATAAAGACGTTTAGCCCTAAACTAATACACGTTACATGCATTAGTCATTTACTGCATCGCTTATCTGAACGTATTAGAGATCAACACAAAAATGTAAACAAAGTTATTGTAAATGTAAAGAAAGTGTCCTTGAAAGATCCAAATAGAATTGAAATTTTAAATGAACTGTATCCAGACATTCCATTGCCGCCCGAACAAGTTATAGCTCGTTTGGCAACTTAACTTGCGCCCATCAATTAGTATGCTTACAATCGAGAAAAGATCTCAGAAGTTCTTAGCGTCTTATATAGTGCCATAATGACAATAGATGAACTAAAAAATGTAAATATAAAAAGTAAACTGATTTTTATTGCTGCAAACTTTGGTTTCTTTATTGAAACCAATGTCCTAATGCTACGTTCGCACTAGACTTCGGATTACTTCGTTGTCTGTTCGTATTACTAATTGGATTCTACCGTTCGCATGGCACCTTTTAACAGCTAGCATCCGAAGTCAATGCAGCGTGCGGCCATTGTTTGTTTGTTGTTATTATTTTGTTTATTTATTTTATTTTTTATTTTTTTTTTTTACTTTGCAGCATACTTTAGGGAAGTCAATTTAATAAATTTGCAATGTGAAATTTATAATTAAAACATTTTGATTAAGGGCTAATAAGATGCCAAACTCTTTTGATCTGTTTATAAAAATTAGAGATGACACTGATTTTGAGGTAACATAAGGGGTAATAGAAATAGAATTACCTACAATTAGAGTGATCCTCTCTCTAGTTTTGTATGGAAATTTATGTAATTAAGCTCATAATCGGTATCGTGCGAACATAGCATAACATTAGTTGAGCAGTGTGCCATATTAACGGAGACGATTCAGAATTTAGGCAAGATGAAAAAGTGTAATATAAAACTGAATATTAAAATTAAGCTAAAGCAGACTATAGCAAACAACGACGGACTTGATGTAGTAAAATGTATACTTTCCCTCCTCATCAGTATACCGTTGAAATGATCCAATCGGCTCAGAAACTTTAATTTGGTTAATATTTCAAACTATCAGAAAAATTGAATCATTTCCCATGTTTTCTTTTTTGTCACACAGTGTAATATAAAAAAAAATTATTTTAAATTTTTTTTCAAATTTTGCATTAATTTTGATACACCCTTTTCATATTTAAATCAGACATTAAAGCTATTACACGACGAATATAAGCATAGAACTTACACCTCAGCGTATTTCATTTTCACCACACTTGTGTTAACAACAACTTCGTTTATTTTTACAGCAAAGCTTTATTGTTATTGTAAGTTTTTGCAACAGTTTGATTGCAATAAAATTGTAATATTTTCATAGAACACTTATACAGTCGATTACGATTATAACGAACTTAAGGAACTTTACAAACTATTGTTCATAGACGTACTTCGTGAATTTTACCGAGTGTTCATCGAAGGGTATGTTCACTATATTAATGTTCGCCAAAAACCAAGTTCGTTATAAATTTTTTCGACTTTATATACTGTATATATACACAAAAATTATCTCTTTTTTAACACCATTTGTTATAGGTTTTAAAAGAATTTTAATATTTTTATTAAAAATTGTAATGAAATTAAACAGAACCAGTAAATAAAGTTGGCACGTTGACCAACTAAACTTGCATTTAACTAAGAAATAACAATAGCCCCAGCTGTAAGAAAAAATTTTAATTTTTTTTTTTAGAAACTTACTCAAGACACAAATGAATACATATCCAAGGTGTTGCCAGATTAAGAAGTTAAAGAGTGTCAAATATTTTTAGCACAGACAATACTCTTTAAGCTGAAACTGCCTAAACTTACCATGCAGAAGAGCACAATTGGAATGGAGAATAATTCGATATACATATTAGGTAATTAAGAAATTGAATTTTAATGACATATCTTACAGCAAAATTTCTTTTTAAATTTACTTAAAATTTATTGGATTTGCGTAAAATTTAGTTAAGTAACAACTTATTTATAGGCTACCGTTTGTGTAGTAAAGTGTTGACAATTTTAAAAAAATTACATCTTAAAATTTACGCATCGTAAAAAGTAGACAACGGAGGAAAGTAAACTCTGCATCAACGAAATTCTACAATATTTATGTAAAATAGTGATGAAAATTTAAGGCCTATGGCCTTAAATAAACAGCCCTTTGATAACAATTCCTAACATACAGTGGCGTCGAAGTTAAAATTTTACAAATCGTTACAAATAGGTTACAGACGGCTTTACGAACTCGTTTTTACCCTGCTACAGGGTTAAAACGAACTTATGAATCTTAGTTCTATATTGTGTTTTATATAATAAAGTATCGGGTGTTTTTTAGAGGTTTATAACTTTGAGTTGGCAACAAAGTTTTTTTTGGCCATCGATTTAACAGCTGATAGTTGCTTTTTGCTTGGTTTGGTATGTATCTTCAAAAACGAAGATGGTCTGAAAGTTACTGTCAATGGTGACCGGTATAGGGCCATGATTATAAATTTTTTCGTACTTATATTAGCTGGCAATAATCTTGCTGACATGTGGTTCCAACAGTTCGGAGCCTGCGCTACAATTAATTTACCAAAGAAACCTTTGATGAAAGAGTAATTTCACGTAATTGGCCACATTAATTGGCCATTAAGATCGTGTGAATTAACCCCATTGGATTACTTTCTTTGCGGTTATGTAAAGTCACTTGTCTACGCCGATAAACCAGGGACAATTGGAAACTTTCTCATATGCTGTGAAAAGTTTGTGAAAATTGGTGTTCCAGATTGCGCCTTGTACGCGTCAGCCGTGTCGGCCACATGGCCGTAATCATATTTAACCAATAACGTCATTAAATTTTCTATCTAACAAAGCCCCTTTCAATAGTATTAAAAACATATTTTTCTGATTTATTATGATCTAAACTATATGTATTTGTAATTCATATAGTTTGTCTTTGCAGCATCATATTGGGTTTGCACTATTTCTGTGATTCCCCTTTCTAAATGAAAGTAACTCTGATTTTTTAATTTGTAGTAGTTTGGATGGAACTTCAACACATTTTTTCATCGTAATAAGTTGCATTCTTTGTTTTTTAGTTTTTCTTTTCTCTTTAACCCTAGAAAAATAATAATTGAAAATACAAACAAGTATAGAAAAGTTGAGAGATGAGGGTAAAAAAGTAGAAAGATGTGGAATCTCACTTTGCGCGCATACATTACTTGCGGATGCTTATCCCGAAAAAATTGAGAATTGCATGGTTTATTTGATGCACGTATTGGTAGCCCTGTTTTTCTATGAACGTGAATGAATTTCGAATGATTTAAAATTCCTTTCACTTCGGCGATATTAATGCCCGAAGGCAGAGGCAAAGTGTAATGATAAGTTTGCACCAAATCGATATTTTTGGGATCGCTGGAAAGTTAATCTTCCAGTGTTTTACAACTGTTGAGGAGATGTGACTAGTGATGAACAGTTGGTGCCTTTTCGAGGTGGTTTATTTTACCCCCAAAACGTGCGAAGTATGGCCTTAATTTTGAAAGGCCTTCCTGTTGTTTCCAAATCAGGATATGATCCAACCATACCTTGGACAATCGAAAATGAATTGCCGAAAAAAAAATTGAGCAGAATGCTTTGTATCTCACTAAGGATATTACTGACGATAACTTTTTTCTATATTATGAATTAGGAATAAAGCATGTAGAAACGAAGCTGTCATAAGACGGTACGGTTCAAAAAAATAAAATAAAACATTTGTCTCTTCCAAAATGATTATTCTCAAAAAATATCCTTTATACACATCAATATTTGCGTTCAATAGCTATATTGATTTGGTACGGTAACATTTAACGCAGTAAGGACACTACGGTAGGTAGTTAGTCTTACAGTTTACCAAACCAAAGTTTTTGGTCTGCTATACTTGGATTGCCAGATCAAACATTGCTAAATTCTAGACATTTATAGAAAAAAAGTTCTGTAGATGGCTTTAAAATGCAATATTTATTTGATATGTTCGAATGATTAGGGGAGATATAAGTGGATCGCTTACGACAATAATGTGTGAAAAAGAATATGTACGAAGCAAGTCAAAGTTTTGTAGATGATAGCAAAGCCAGGATTGAGATTAAGAATGTTAATGTTGTGTGTATAATCGGATTTTGTTCGATTCCATTCTGTCGACTATTAATGATGTTAAGGGATATATTTCAATTTCAGAAAAGATGTTGTGGTTGGCATTGTATCCACCATATAGCACAGACCATGCGCATTCAGATTATCATTTGTTTCGATTTTGGCAGAACTCGATATCCTAGAGGCATGCAAAATGCAATTGGATCAGTTTTAAACTCAGAAAACCCAGAAGCTCTACACTGATGGCAAATGGCTTTACCTCAAAGATGGCGAAAAGTTATCGATCAAAACGGAACATGTTTGGAATAATAAAGCTCGTTGTAATTATAAGAAACGGGTGTGTCTTTTTTTGGTCAAATTTCTAAACGAAGAATTTTCTAATAAAAATTTTCTATTTAAAAATTTTATGACAAATTTTTTATATGAACTAAATTAGGAAAAATTATAGACCTAAAACACTTTAGGTTTTTTTTCACTAAAATGCTGAATAGCTTTTCATAAAACTTTAAAATCTCTTGACAAACCATATTCTTTCTTAATTCTTGACAAGCTGCCAAAATTCTTGTATATCAAACGAATTGAAGACCATCTGGCAATTCTAGCTATACTACACCTTGTAAATGAGCTCGTAAAAAATGGGTCGATTATGGATGGCAACTGAACTTAAGTTGCATTGCCGAACGTCAACTTGAAACTCGTAGTTGCCTATATGGCAATTGAAATAAATAGATTTTTATTTGCCAGCTGCAATTTTCTGCAACTGGCAACGCAACTGAAGTGCTGTTGCCATCCATAATTGATCCATTAAATTGTGTTGTAATTTGAATAATTTGTAATTAAATAAAAACTTATTTTTTCTTTAACAATTAAGCGAATATTTTACTTTAATTAAATAAAAATATCGAAATACATACCAACATATTGAAAGACTGACAAGTTAACTATTAATAAAGTGTACTGTGTTGATAAAATTAATAAAATTTTAATTTTTTTTTTTTTAATATAAACTCATTGTATGTACACGAGTATTTACAATAAAAGATATCATATTTTTTTCGTTTTTTATAATTTTTAAATATTTTTTAATAAAATATTACGATTTTCTCTAAATGCCTAAGAAAAATAGAAGCCATATTTGCAGTCAAATAAATATTATCATTTTAAATTTTTTAGAAGAAAAGACATTTCAAAAGACTGCTCTTACTGTCATAAAACAAAACAAAGTAAGCTATTGATAATAATAAATATTTAACTTTTAATAAAATACATACTAATCCCCTAACACATAATTTTATAAATATACTTGATTTCAACTACCTGTCGACATTGGAATTTATATTGAGCGTCTGTGTATTTTTCAAATGCGTTGAAAAATATTATTATGATTTTCTTTTATGTTTCAAATGATTATTAAGAGTGACAATATATGAATACCCAAATGTAAAGAATAATTTTATTTTATGTATACTATATATAGAAATCTACGTATGTACATGTATTAATAAGGCTATTCATAAAACATTTATGAGCAAATGTATTTCAATAAATATTTCACTTACTTGATCTTTAGTCAACTGAACAAAAACAATGTATTTTTTGTTCAGAGTTGTATCTATAAGTAGCGTGATGTATACTATAATATCAGCGGTTTTCAGATAATATTGGCAGAAGTAGCCGGAGTAGTAGCCGGTCTTAACCAATCGACATTTTAGCCGACAGAGTAAAGATAGAAAACCTAACAACAGTAGAATCTGATGAGAATAGCATTGTCCAAGATTCATATACGTCAACTAAAAAAAGATGGATATAGAAAGTAATCCCAAATTTTGATGCAAAGGCGCTATGGTAGTGTATTTTACTATATGACTCAGTTTATGTTCAATCAGGGATACTTCAGAAGATACTTGCATAGATTTCGATATCATAACGCTTTTCGTCCCTGCTTACACAAATGTGTAGGACAATTTAGGGTATTTGGGAGAGTGATTTATAAATTATTGTCTTGCATTTTCTTAATGAATTAAATGTCCTCAGTTTAGTGGTTACCTCCTTTGTGTTCTGTTATAAGTTTTTTCGCCGCTTATTTTAGATTTTGTGATTAAAAGTGTAATAAAGGTGATCATATTTCCCAGTGCGGGAGACCAAAAATATACGTGTCCAGAGTACGTCTTTGACATTAAACATGTTTGTTGCTTTCCACGCTGTAATATACAGTATTTTTTAAAATATTCCAACATTGCTTGTCAGCAAGTTCAATGTTTAATAAATCGATCCGCCTTTTTTATGGTAAAGCGAAAACAAATCACTCACCTTTCATCCATCAAGAGAACTACATACTACATACAGAGAGGACAACGACTAACTTACATAAAACAAGTCTAAAATACTGACAAACCTAATCCAAATATTATTTAAATATATTAATTAAAGCCACAATTAAAAATTCTAAAACTAGAACTACTTAAAACTTAATTTTATGTGAAAAATCTAAGATCGAAGAAAATATATTCTTAAGTCTATGCTAAAATTAAACCGACTTAAACTTCAGATGAAGCTCATTTTGATCTTGGCGGGTATGTAAACAAGCAAAATTGTCGCATTTGTGGCACAGAAAACCCGAACGTATATTTTGAAAAGCCGATACACCCAAGACGAGTCACTGTTTGGTGCGGATTTTGGTCCAGAGGCATAATTGGGCCATTTTTCTTCAAAAATGAGCGAGGAGTGGTCGTTACAGTCAATGGCGACCGTTATCGGGACATTTTGAACGAATCTTTGTTCACAAGAATTGAAGAGGAGGATATTAGCAACATTTGGTTTCAACAGGACGGCGCTACGTGCCACACAGCCGAAGCTACACTCGATTTTTTACGCCCTGTCTTTGAAGATCGCATTATTAGCCGCAGAGCTAATGTCGTTTGGCCCACTCGGAGCTGCAATTTGACACCGTTGGACTATTATTTGTGGGGGTTTTCAAAGATAAGTGTTACGCCAATAAGCCAGCGACAATTGACGCTTTAGAGGACAATGTTCGTGAAGCCAGTGGTGAAATACAGCTGCACACAATCGATAATGTGCTTAAAAATTGGACCGATCGTGTAGGCTAATGCATGGCCAGCCGAGGTAGCCATTTGAATGGAATTATTTTCCATTATTAACCGAAAGGATTGTACTTTCAAATAAAAAAAGAAATATGAGAAAATATTCAGTACTTTTTTTTATAGCATTTTCAAAAAAAAATGTTTTGGCGGACCCTATACTTGCCATAAAAGAGCAGTAATTAACCACCTAATTACTTTTTATTCTCTCCTACTCTTAACCCTATACTATATTTGCCTTGCAAGCAAATATAGCGACAAATTTTCCTTTATAAAGTTGACTTTCGCATTCATCTTCTCTTTCAGCTTCTGATAAAGGGAATTTTGTTTAAAAAATAACCCACAGGTTATTTTATATGGTCCTTCGAACCGGACCAAGTTGCCTTTAGAGAATAAGTATTAGTATTTTTTAAATAAGAACAAATATTAAAAAATATTGTTACTATTTTGTAATAGAAGCATTAAATATTTAAATGATATGCAAATATTTTAAAATGCGGAAAGAGTTGTTGAGTTTTCGTCAGCATAATATGTGTTTACACATATGTGTAGGTTGGGTTTTACTGGATAAATTTATCGTTATTACAGCTAAAAAATATAATTTGGAAAATCAAGAAGATGTTACAGTACTTCAATTAATTTTTGATTTCAAATTAGTTAGAGCATGAATTGAGTAGTCCGTCTCCGCATGCCGACCTTGATAATGAAGGCAGCACATGTACAGAATTAGTCAACACTAGTATTATCGACGCAAACGTTATCAATATAAATATCATTGAGACTAATAATTTCATAGAAATAAGAAATAGACCAATATTATAGAAAATTCAATTCTTTTAATAGTCACTGCATGACAATTGCCAACAATCTATAAAACGTCTCCTGTCAATAAATTATTTTGAACGATATTTTACTGATGAGCATTTTCAGCAAGCAGCACAGTTCACTAATATGTGCCATATGAAAGCTTTTGGCAATGAACTGAAGACAGATACTTACGAAATTAAACAATTATATGGTGACCATTTATATTTTGGTTGCATCAAACTTCCTCGTTTAAGGATGTACTGCGAGCAGCAATTCTTTAAAAACATTGTCTCTGTAAGTATGTCACAAAATCATATCTTTCCTTTGCAAAAATGTCCTCATTTTGTTGACACTGCAGAACTTTTAGTAGAAGCACGTTAAAGTAATATCTGGAAGGTTCAAACGGTTATTGATGCTATCAGAGCACGATGCCTTGCCATTCGCAAAAATTTCGCTAACTACTCAATAGATAACTTCGGTAATATGTGCGCAATAAACCGCGACCAGTTGGTCTTAAAAATATTACTATTAATATTGATTTATTAATACATATAATATATTGTTTATTTTTTTAGTTATTGTTTTAAATTTTGTAGTTTACCAGGGCTCTAAAGCAACATGAGAGGATCGAAGAAAGGTATTAGGTACAAGCGGCATTCTCCGTTTAGTGTGAACTTTTCTATATAACTCTTCAGTATTTTTTACCACTTTTCCGCATTTTGAGAGATTAGCAGAAATGAATTTGCATGGAACTGGCATAATTAAAACAAACCATTTGCGCAAAATTAATTGAAAAGAAGATAAACGTATGAAAAGAGGAGAGTCTGATCAAATTATTAGATCAGATCAAAAAATTATTGTGGTCAAATGGAGAGACAAAGAACTGTTACACTTGTTTCCAGAACATATGGCCAAGATTCAGTAGGTATGGTAGAAAGGTGGAATAAAGAACAAAAATGCCGGATAGTAGTTACTTGCCCTAATATCGTCTTGGAATATAATAAAAACATGGGTGGAGTGGACACTTGCGACCAATTTATGGAGTGTTACGGAACCTGGCTAAAGCTTAAACATTTGCCTTTAAAAGCGGCACTCCATTTTCCTGATTTGTCACTTGTAAATGCTTGGATGGAAAACAAGTACAATGCTTAAGTAAAGATTACCACCAATTAGCAAGGATCTTCACCAGTACGCAAAACCATGTGGAGGAAGCTACAGTGAATCAATCATCTGAAAGATCAAATTGACTATAAAAAAACTGAAACAAAGCAATGGATGCTTTGCGGAAAGCCAATATGCTCCCTAGAGAAGTGAAGGAGAAAAAAAGCTTGAATAGAGTATCGAGTATCGACTGTAGATCCACAAATGTGCTACGAAAATTTGCGAAGGGCCTTCTTTTATTTAAACTAGAAATTGCAGATGAAGAAACAACTAACAAATTTTCTCCTTTACCAGGAAGCAGCAAACGAGTGGATGAGTAAGGTAATATTGTATTAAATTTTCTGTTTAGAAAAGTTCTATAAGCAATATTATTTTACATTGTTTTTATAGTACCTTATCATGTACTAAAATGTCTAAAAAACAACAAAATATTCCGAAAAGACAAGGAATTTCGTTAGAAACCAATATCGAAATCTTAGACTGTCTAAAGAGAGGCGAAGGTTCCACAACTAATGGCAGAGCTTTTGGTTTAAGTAAAGCAACTATAAGAACAATTAGAAAAAATTAGAATTTCATTCGACAATCAATAATTTCTGGATCGAAACTTAGTCCTAAAACATCTTCCTATAGTCGAAATCCCATCTTAGAGAAAACAGAAAAACACATAGTGCTTTGGATGGAAGATTTGCGGGGTAAAAAACTACCTATTGATGGGAAAACTATAAAAGAGAAAGCAGTAATATACAACCTACTTCAACGATTGGAACCATCAACAAGTCTCCAGGCAACGAAGAAATTGGCGTTTAATGCAAGTATGGGATGACTGTCAGGTTTTCTGAAAAGACACGCATTTCACAGCGAAAAAATAAAAGGAGAAGTAGCATCAGCACATGTAAATGCTGCAAAAAGCTTTACGGATAAACTAGAAAAAATAATAGAACAGGGCGATTATACTCCAGACCAAATATTTTATGCCGACGAAACGGCATTGTTCTGGAAGAAAATGCCTAAAAAAAACTATCATAGCAAAATCTGAAAAATCAGCTGGTGGTTTTAAAGCGGCCAAAGATTGGGTAAAGTTCTTGCCATGCAGCAACTCATCTGGTAATAAGATTCTAAAGCGTTTGTTAATCAACAAATCCCCTATGCCACGAGCTTTAAAAGATAAGAACCTTAGACAACTTCCAGTTCACTTGATGGCAAGTAAAAAGGCATGGATGATGGTTGATCTGTTTACAAATTGGTTCAACAACTGTTTTATTCCTGAAGTCCAGAAATATATGAAACGAAAAGGTTTGGAATTTTAAATACTTTTGCTTGTTGATAATACGCCCAGCCACCCAGTGCTTGATGATCCAAATATTTAGTTGCTGTTTTTGCCGTCTAATACCACCTCGCTGATTCAGCCACTCGATCAGGATATTATAGCGGCATTTAAAATGTACTACATCCAGCAAACGTTGAAATATACATATTTTAGCTTTTTTATATTAAGGTTACTCCATAAAGCAATGAAAAAATATGTTTCAAAATTTGATAACGATACCAGGCGACTTTTTTACATTTCATTTGGTAGCAGTATAAATAAATAAAAGTCATCTGCTTTACAGCATAAAATTCAATGCCTTCCACCATTGGTGAGTGTGAATTTTTTAGAACAGAACATACGAGCCTTCCGAGAGAAACATTATTAAGAAACAAACACGAAATTGCATTTTTTAAAACAAAATTCACACTTTTTTGGTAGAAATGAGTACACAATAAGTAAAAGCCCAAGACACACATATGTGTATGTCCTTTTTCTAAGGACATTATCTTTGTATGAACATAAACAATGCATTTTTGTGTTTTTTTAATGACAACTTATCACATACCAAAAACTCAATTAAAATACCCCAATTTTGAAATTGCTTGGGGCTCACTTTTATACCTGACGTGTTTGTGACAAACTCTTGAAAATTTTTGTTCATTAATATTTAGGAGACTAATGCAAGAGGATGTTTTTATTGATATGAGTAAGAGCTCAAAGCGATAAAAAAATGGTCTATTAAACTGCTGGGAAAAATTATTGGTTTAAGTATTTCATACTTTAGTGGGTAAAAAAAGTAGTTAGAAAGCAATAACAAGCATGATTTTAACCGTGTCCTGTTCTATTGACTACATTTACTTCAAGGCTTAAACGATTGCTTTTATTTCGTATGTCTTGTGAACAATCCAGCGCCATTTTTGTTTTTTAATTTCTGTGACAATAGGTTTCTGTTTGGATTTGGCTAACAGTCTGGCACTGGAAATATACTTTGGCCAAAAGATTCGGAAAAGGTTTCAGGGACATTTCTTTAAAAGCACTTGCAGCTTCTAGATATTTTTGTTCACACGCTGCCAAAGTAATGTTGAGTCCCATATGTTTGACGTTGTTTTCGGATATGATTATCGATGTCCTGACGTGATTCACTAGCTTTCGAGATTATATTTTCTGAATTGCAAAGCTGACCTACTTTCCCTATCTGACCGCCGCTTATGGCAAACGAATCTTGAAATGTCGAGCTTATATGAAAAAATTAGTTCTGGCAATATTACTCTTCATATCCACTGCTTCAGTTATGTTACGAAGATTTTCATCCATGTCCGAGTAGCTATGTGCCAAAAGACGCGTATCATCAGCGTAGTCCAGATCATTAAGACATTCTCCGTGGTCTCTAATTTATGAATTGCTCTCTCCATAAGTTTGTCTAGAACTATGGTAAAGAGAAGACTAAACTCACGTTTCTCCTTCTATTCTGTTGCTTAAAGCCTTTACATGTTTTATATGGCAGCGGACGTTAAGCAGGCGACCTTACACACCAATTAGTTCCAAATTATATTTTTTTCTCCGTCATTCCTCGAGTATATTGGCCTTCTAAAAAGCATTCGTTGCTTTGTTGTAGTTAATTTTTTCGAGCTAAATTGATGATTAATGCACTGTAGCTTCCCTCCATTTCGAGGAAAATGTGGTCACCATATGATAGACGAAAGACCGCCACTCTGACGTGATTTTCAACAAGAAACATTTTACGGTTTGTAGCAGCCAGCAATGTGCAGGTAACTCAAAATAGCCAGCAAAATTGTGTTTAAAAGCTGCTTAGCTTCATGAGCACTTCGAATCTTGCGAACTTTAGCAATATGGCGGATATAGTCTAAACTATGGTTGTGATCGTTTGCTGAATATAAACGAGCGGGCTATTTTCCTTTTCCTCTTCATCAGCTGATACTACTACGCTAAATGTGATATTTCCTAACATCAGCATTTTAATTTTGTGGATGATTGACCTTCTGCTTCGAAGGTGTCATCCGAACCAAGCAATAATATTATGATTTCGCTTGTCACAAGCCTTTTCAAATTCAATAAAGCACATGTATTGGTCGTTTTGCAGACTTTTTGATGATGTCACGACAACTGTTTATATGGTCTGTGTTCGATTTGTGTAGTCACAATCCCTCCTTTTCCAAATATTTATCCAGCAATTATGCGAGCTATTGCCTTGTTGACCCTTCAGAGTAAGATAATACCGCGCCAATTATTTGAGAAAGAGTTAACACGCCATTCTTGGGTATATTCACCACCACACCTTCTGTTATAAACTGAATGTATAAGCCAAACTACATTTTTACACGGTCCGAGTTGTGAAAGCAAGCAAGTTTGTAGCTTAAGTCTTTTGTTTTTTGTTCATATACAATTATATATATTATACAAAGTTGCACTTGCATATATTCAATATGAAAATCAATTAAATGCCACTCCATAAATATTCTCCGTTTTTTTTAATTTAACCTATTATGGTATTTACCATCAAAGTTGTTACGGTTTAACGTAAAGATTGTCACATTAAGTTGTTTTTAAATTCTATTTATGAATTAATAACTTTATTGAAATGAAAATACTTTTATAACAAGTTTTCCACAAATGGTTAACAAAAGTTAGAAAAAAAAATCTATCTTTATAAAGATTGATAGGAATGGAATTTAAATATGGTGATTTAAACAAACTGGATATATGGTCTAGGAATAAAGAGTTTAGAGGAAAAGATGGTGGCAAAATGATAACAAAGCTGAAGACTTGTAATAAATTGAACTAAAAACGTGATACAAGTACTTTTTGATTTAAGTCTAAGGTACACTGTGTAACACAGGGTTTTAAAGACAAACTGAAAAATTATTTAATATTAATTAAGCATTTCAACGACATGTAATCCAGTGTATTTAGCAGTTAGAAATGTTTGTTTTTCCAATTGAATTACTAACAGCCAATTCAAGAT
Organism: Wohlfahrtia magnifica; assembly: GCA_023159175.1. NCBI lineage: Eukaryota > Metazoa > Arthropoda > Insecta > Diptera > Sarcophagidae > Wohlfahrtia > Wohlfahrtia magnifica. The sequence goes on from JAKWBJ010000183.1 coordinate 3,527,479, forward strand.
TGGTAACAAATCTAAAGAGAGTACAAGTGATACTTGAAAATGTGATGGACGATGATGATGACAATGATTATTTTTTTTTAAATTTTTTTAATTGATTTTTTTTTCTAACTATATATGATTAAAAAACGTGTTGTTTTAACCATATTTAAACGCATATTGTTTTAGATTTTCACTTAACAATCATTGTTGTCACGTTTTAAAATCAGACGTTTGAAGCGGCTTATACGAGGTAGGTGAAGAAAGATAGAAGACAATGGCGCATAACAATTATTGTTGCCAGTAATTGGGAATTTGAAAAAAAAATAAATTTGCCAATCTTTTGTGTTTTCGCTACCAATTATGAAAAATTACAATGTACTTGTATGTACTTATCAGTGTTAGATAGACAGACAGACAAACAGTTTAATATTGACATATAATCTTACACATGTTTCGGTTACGGGCACTTTTCTTTACGCCACAAATGCAATTCATCAGCTAGAAAAGAAATAAAATTGACAATAAAAATAAATAAATAAAAATATATGTTTGAGTAGTATATATGCCATTATAGCCATACATAAATTTTCAATAAAAAAATCTCAAGAAAAATAATAATAATAAATTAATAAATAAAAACAAAAAACCATAAAGTTTTCATTTTCATTATGGTTTATATCTCTGATAAAGATGATCATCTTCACTTTTATAACGAATCGTACTGGGTATGTATCGATAATGATTTGTTGTGGTTTTGATCGATTTTGTTGATAAGACAAGAAACACCGTAATAATGTTGTTTTGTCCTCAAAATTGCTTTTAACTTATGAGTATTTTTCCACTATATTTATGGTAAAAAACACTTTAACAACTTTACCCTGAAGTTTGGTTTAAAACAAAAAACTAATGTTTTAATTGTTAAAATAAACGAATGACATTTTTTTGTATATATATTGTATGGCTTCTTAAGTCCATTACTTGATTTTAGATGTCTTTAGCAATAAATTTAATTTAACAATTACGGATACAAAATTTTTCCTATTAAAGGTTGTGCTGCTCACTGTTGAGCTACATATTTATATTTAAGGTATCGTTAGTTAAATAAAGCATTGCCAAGAATTTTCGTAAAATGCAATATTTCGTTGCCCTAGTAGCGGCATTATTTCCTAATCATTCGTCTGATTGTTGTGGTTTCGGAAAAGGTAAGCTGGAAGGTCAAGGGGCTTATTCTTTATTTTTTTTTAGATGGATTTGTCTGGAAGGAAGTTGAAGCTTCTTCATTAAACACTCGAAACCATAATTAAAATTTTCGCCCTATCCTCTGCTTGAGCTTGATTCTGGGTCGCTTGTGTTGCTTTTAACCACTACACCACGCCAATGCTAAAGTTAAGATCACCACCAACTAGCAAGGATATTTACCAAAACACATTCATGTGGAGGGGGCTACAGTGGATAAATCATCTATCTACTTAGCTTAAAAATCAATTTGATTAATGAAACTGAAACAAAGCAATGGAGCTTTGTGGAAAGCCAGTATACTGCCTAGAGGAGTAACGGAGAAAAAATATATTTAGTTGCACTTTTTGCTAACAGCACACCAAACTTTGTCCCATTGTGCAAATACTCTGATAAAATTTTACTTAAATGTATAACTTATTTTCTCCCGACTGGACGTATTTTAAGCAACATTAATATCGTTTTGTTGATCAAGTGCGTTTTAGATTTATGTACGTTTTCGTATTAAAAGTTAAACCCCATTTGTGCGGTGCCATCGTTCCGGTTTTTTTTTTTATTTTTATTAAGTTGGTACATCTATTTCGCCCTCAATCTTAGTGTGATAGCCTGACATTTGTGAAAAGCTACCTAGCCAAGAGTACATTTATCTCTATGTGTGTTGGCGATGTTTTACAATTTTAGAAATGGATTCATGAAAAGCATCATTACTGGGACGAGATGTGGCAGGCAAGCGAATGTCGTTTACCAAATGAGTCGCGACAAAAAAAACCACGTCACTTTCAGTCAAAAACGAAGGCAGTGCTCATGCTCTTCATGGATTACAAAGATGCAGTGCATCGAGAATAATCGCCAAAAGGCAATTAAGCAAAGAGTATTATTTGAGCGTTATGAGACGTTTGCGTGAAGCAATTCGCCGCAAAAGACCAAAATTGTGGGCAGAAAACTCATGGATTTTGCACAATGATCATATTATTTATCGTCATCATTATTCGAAATTTTTTGATGAAAATTGCAACAGACACCGAATTCTCCTGATTTGGTTCCCTATGACTTCTTTCAGTTCAATCGAGTTAAAAAACCATTACGGGGATTGCGTTTCAGCAGTCGAGAGGAAATAATGGAAAAATTGCAGAAAGCACTGGTAGACATACCGAAAGCCGAATATAAAAAATATTTCGAGGATTGGATCAGCCACTGGCATAAGTGTGTTGCGGTCGATGGAGATTACATTAAAGGGAAAATATAAATTTAGTTGAATAAATTCCGGAAAGTTTTTGATCAAGGTGGTATGCGCAAAATGAGGATTTATTAACCAAAAATAGCTTAACTAATGCAAAGTCATAATCATAAGAGAATAATAATATCCTTGAATGCAAAATTGCATTTCAAAATATCTACATGTTGAACACAATTGGAACTTAATCAACAAAAATATTTATGTACTTGTTTCAAAGCTTTAGCTGTAACAGAGACCATAGTGGTGTAATGTTCGGTATATATTTGATGTATTCTTTACTTTATAATTCATAAGCAGAAACAATTTATTTCTTACGGGGGCGGCTAACAGCCCTAACAAAGAACACAAAACAAATTTGGGAAAATTTTTGATATTTCGCAAGAGGTGCTTATCTTCTAGCCTGACACACTTTTCTCAACGATACTCAATAGTTTTACCACCGAGCAAGAAATAAAAGAATGCAGAACTGTAAAAGATTGCAATCACTTGATTTCGTGTTAATGATTGTTAATTTTTCGATTGCACTCAGAATCGTAAATAATTCTATGATTTGAAATCATATGATTCAATTTGAAATCAATATGATAAAAACGATTGAATAAATCTTTGAAACCAATTCATATTTGATTCACTAATTGATTGCAATCAAATTTGAACTTTTACTATAGTTTAGGGGCTTGAGAAAATCGAATAAAAATTTTATTAAAATAAAATTGATTGCAATTAAATTAATTGCATTCAGTGATTTCAAAAACATAAAATAATTTCTAAATAAATGAAGGAAATCAGTTTGATTAAAATCAATTTGATTTCAATGCCAATTGATTGGAATTTTTACAGTTCTGATACAAGGGAGCTATGTTTGATTAATAAGGTGCATGATGAAGCAATTTGAACTCTTGTTAATTGATTTTGGTCATCGCAATAGTGAAAAGGGCTTTCTTTCCTTAATTTCATCATTTAGACGCTGCAATAAGTAAGCATCGTATATATTTGCCGTTGATCTTGAATGCAGATGCTTAATATACTAATTAAATGGAAATTATAGCTGATGGCGCTATCCTGATGACCAATTTTTTAAAAATTTTTTTAGTATAGTTTTTCTAAAAAATTCATTAAAATACTATTTTGAATGGTACAGAAGTCATTGTTATTTTATTTTAAAGAGCATTATGAGAAGTCTCCTACACAGAAATTTTAAGGCCGTATCTCAATTTGTTTAGATAATATTTAACATTAACCGTCTGTAAAAGGGAGGGTGCTATCCTGATGACGTGCAGTGTATATCATTTGAAAGGTCTATTTCTCTTCTTTCCAAATCCGAAAACTTAAAATCGGGCGATATTCAGCTAAGTTATTAGTTTATCAGTGCATGGAGGTCCAAAAAACCGGTTTTTTATCCGTAACTCGAGATTTTTGAAGTGTTTTCAAAATTCCAAAAACAGATCTTTGTTCTACTCGAGAGCGCCTATCAGAAAAGTAATATCATTTCCCAGGTATTTTGACTTCGTTCTTTTTTAGCGCACGGTGTTATGTGCGCATTTATATAGGGTGTTTTTTTAAGCATGAGAACTTAAAATGATAACACACAACAGAATATTTTTAGAATGAAATTTTTTATTATAATATTGTTAATAATTTCATATTATTTTTTTTTAAAATATGATTTCCGGCATATGTACGCCGCGGCTAGAAGTTACGTGTGGTATGGCATCAATGGGATATTGAATATTGGGTTTCAGTGCTTCGAGAGTTGTGGGCTTGTTGGCCAAAACCAATAACATAAAATATCCAAATGAAAAGTAATCCAGAGGCATTAAATCGCATTAATGAGGGGCCTGTGAGCAGGATCACTTCTGGAAAGAAGGTTGTTATCAAAATGATTTTGCAATATATCGATTGTTAGACGCGCTGTAAGGCAAGTTTTGCCGTCTTGTTGGAGGCAAATGTGTTTGATGTTTGGCTTAATTAAATATTATTTGGAAACAAAAATTCAGTGAGCATAGCTCGATAACGCTCGCCATTTACCGTAACGGCAACTCTTTGCTTATTTTGAAAGAAATAAGGACAGATGATGCTGACAGCATGTAAATCGCACCAAACAGTTAATTTTAAATAGAGAAGATTAAAATTGGTGCGAAAACGATTAATAACTGCACGAATTGTTTGCTCACTAGGCTGAAGTGCTCTATGAACTTCGCGAACAGATTTATTTTTTTTCAAAGTAAATTTCCACAATTAAGAAGCGCTTTTCTGGCGTTAAACGATTCATGATAACTGCGAAATCTTACTGAATAAAAATTTCAACACAGTTTGACATTCTCAGCTGTCAAGCTATAATTATCGATGTCGATAGTTCTTATGCAGTTAAAAAAAGACACCCTATTTAGAAAATTATTTTAGACCAATCGCAGCACACTTGAAGCGACATTAAATCTGTTTGGTAGAATGATTACCAGGGAAACCAGAAATATACAGTTGCATGCGTTTTCTCATGCAACCAATTAAGAAAGATATTTATCCGTTTTATGAATTTGTATGAATTTTGGCATCGATTTGTTAGTGCATATTTTTGCATATTTTGCTCACAACAGCATTTTTTTTTTCATTTTTCAGTTTTAAGAGTATGTTTTCGACATTTTTCTGTTAAAGAGCATTTTAAACCTATGTAGCGCATGTTTGGATTTTTTGTGCTTTAAAATATTTCTACAGCGAAAACAAAATTTTTTGCTCTAAATTCTGATTAAATCCTTGCTTTTTTGATTTTCTGCCAATTATTAAGTTTATTACCGATCAAGTAATTACTGAAACAATATCTTCACAATTGCACAGCTTTCCGTCTGTTTTTTGTGATAGACGCTGCGCCGTGTATAGTAAAAACTACCAAACCCATTAAGGTGTTACTTGCATTGCTCACGGACTGAGAAATTAAAAACTAAAAATAGAGCTAAAATTTTAAATATATTGTTACGAAAATGAAAATTCTGAAGAGAAAATTCACCACATCAGGGACTTATTATGAGATTTTAGCTATAAAATTTATTGGCTTGTGTCAAGGCTTAAGAATTGCCATAATTATATGTACTCATTAAGAGTGCTACCATCTGCATGTCTAACGGTGTTGCCAGTTCGATTCCTTTTTGTGAATTATAATTTTACACCATTTGAATTTAGCGGATACGTGGAAGATTGGATTAAAATTAAGAAGATTGGTGAGTTAGTTATCATTTGGCTGTCAATAAATAAAGTTGTGTTAAAGCGAAAATAAAAAGTGTTGTATAAGTGAATATCAATTTGCTGTATTAAGGCTAAATGTATAACAGTTTTAGTGGAATAAATAAAAACTGTAACACAACAACGAACGTGGAGTTTATTTTATTTTAACGCAATTTAAAGAGCTCAAACTTTTTGAAAAGGTTAAAACGTAACAATATGGTTCAGAATATTAGCAAATTAAAAGACTGTACAAAACCTTATATTAAAATAAATCTGAAACAGATTATAGTAAAAAACCAAGGCCTTAATGTAGTAAAATTTATATGTCAATATCTAATAAAAAAACTTTGCCCATCTTCTTAGGAATAAGGAATTATTATCCTTTAAATATGCTCACATTACATCAGTAGACATTGACAATTTCAATACATAAAAGTTTGCTTAGATATAAGTGCCAATGACTTACATTTGAAAATTTAAGTCTATAAAATAAAGTCAAAACCAATAAAATTTCTAAATGCCTTTAGAAACTGAAGTAAATTTTTTTTTTATTCTGTTGTAATATTTTTGTATTCTTAATTTTTATTTAAAATATATTCGAATAATAATGTTTTTTTTTTTTCAATGAACCTTTTTTTCAATTAACAAAAAAGTAATTTTTTTTAGGGCATATTTTTAAATTCTTAGATCATTTTACTGCATATTTTATGCGCATAAAAAACTTTTTTAAGAGCATATTTCTGTTTTCCATAATAACTACCATTTATTGACTAAATTTGGTGCTTATATCTGCTTGTAAAAATAAATAATTTGTATTAGAGTTGTGTACTTTAATTTTATTACAAGCTTTGCATAGTTTCTGAGTCGATTAGTACTACTAAAATTTTGGGTTGTGTTGTTAGTATTTCGAATTATCTAAATTGTATAGGGAATCAAAACTGCTACTTTACCAACTACCATGCACTGGCGAACATTTTCTATTTTTTCGCTTTCAAATGCAATATTTGTAAGTCTTTTTTTATTTTTCTTTTAATTTATTTATCATTTTTCCTTAACTAAATAATAAATAAGAAAGTAACAAGAAGTCACCATATATTGTATATTACTTTCTTAGACGTTGTAATGATTTTCTTGTAAAATCAATTGAGTACTTCCAGTGGTGATATATGTATTTGTCGTTGAAGCTTTTCTATTTTCTTAATAATTTATATTTCTATACATATTCACCTCTATTGTATGTATATGGATAATTTATATTATTTTGTAAAAATGGAAGAAGTCAATAGAAGGTGTGAATTGTTTTTAAAAAATAAAATATATGTTCGTATGTATTAATGAAAGTTGAAAGTTTGTCACTGTTTTGATAATTATTTAAACAAATGAAAAAAACAAATTTATGTATGAATTAAAAATAGTACAAATATTTTGAAATAAATTATTTTCCTTATACAAATAACACAATAACATAAATTTACAATTATTAAATATCAGTATGTGAATAGAGTTATTGCATAAATTCGGGTTTATTTTCTGCTCAATTATAAAATAATTATTAATATAACGTTAATTATTTCATAATTTTTATTAAACATTTATTTTATTTTTACAAAAAAAAATATGTATTAAAAAATAAGTGAAAAGTTTTGTTACGTTGCAGTTGCCCTTAAAAGAATGATTTCGTTTTACTTGTTTTTTTTTTCTCATTAATCGAAATTATAGTCACGTTTTGAGGGTTTCCCAAATTTTTTGATTAAATGCATTGTCGAAGTTACTTTCGAATTGACCATTTTTGTTTACAAAGAAGTTATTGGTATGCATTTAATGAATTGTTATGATATTGGGTAGACAAGTAAATAATGTCGATTATTTTTGCTTTAAAAATGCATTTATTATCATAACGAAATGATTTGATACATTAATCAAAGTATTGTCCATTGTTAGCCACTACTTTTTCTCATTTTTCTGGTAGCATATGGATATCGCGCCAAAAGAACTGCTACGGTTTTGAGGTAAAGACTGAATCAAGCAAATTTCTGATATACTGTTCTGAAGTGAAGCGTATTCCAGTAAGTGCGTTTTGCATCGATCGTAACAAATGGTAAAAGGCAGGTGACCCAAAACTTCTCATCCATTGTTTTCCAAATAGTTTATGATCGGTCATGCAACATGTGGCCGAGCAGCGTTGACAAATGTATATCTGTATTTTGCAGTTTTTTGAAGCATTGAGCAGTTTTGAAGTTTTATGTGCAGATTTTGCAGTTTTTAACATTTTAGTTTATTACTTACAATTTTCTTATTTTAATTACAATTTCCAAAGTAATAATTTCACCCCATTTACATAACATAACTGTGGTGAGGTTTACTTGCACCTTTTTCATTTTTCAGTTCAATTTCGTTCATTTTCGGCTTACAGAACGCACTTGATACGAGTATATCTATATTTTCTTTGTACTTTTCCAAGTATATGCAGTTTTTTCACTTGAAAATTAGTTTCTTTCTTTTAATTTTCAGTTTTTCTAAAAAAAAATATGGCAACACTGTGGCCGAGCGTTGTCATGATGGAAGATTATGGACTCGTGTCTGGTTGAATATTCTGGTCATTTTTCGTTGATTGTTCTCTTCAAACGAATCAATTGTGTTCGGCACAGGTCCACTGTAATCGACTGACATGATTTCGATAGCTCATAATACAAAATAAAACACCCTTCTGATCTCACCAAAATCGCTTTTTAACGTCTCTCGGCTTAAATTTATGTGAGACCCAATTCCTTTCTTTTGAATGAATCCCAATGTTTTTAATCGTAGGGAAATGGCTTGTTGTGTGACTACTAATGTAAATTCTTCTTGTGCTTGACAACAATCATTGTCTCATCTTCAAATTTTTTCGGCTGACCAAGCCTCTTCTTGTCTTCTGTATAAAAATCACCACTTTTTCATGGCGCAAACCATCGTCCACAAGTTTTTTGAGTTGATGCATGTTGATGGTAAGCTTCTACCAACTATCGATAACTTTTAGCAGCCGTTTTCTTCAAATAAAAGAAGGTTATCAGACTTGAAAAAAATGTGTGTTTACACTTTGGCGTCTATCGAATACTGAATTATACTAACAGATGTTTACCCTTCAAAATACCATATTTGTTATTATTGACACAAACCATATGTAATAGTTATGCCATACGTTGTTCACATCGACATTATTAACTTGTATACCCAATATGTGCCAAACATTTCATTTTATAATTAGAAAATTTTATTATACAACTTAAGCCCGTATTATATAAAAGAAGTATTAACATGTAATGCATAATTTTTGAAACTAATGTCGTTTTCTTTTCTGTCAAAAAATGTTGCACTTTGTTGCCTTGTCATTTTTTTGTATTAATTTTTTTTTTATATTTCATTTTTGTTGACGAATTAACGCGTGTTATGTACTTCTACTTTTAGCGTGAGTACATATTGTTACGAACATAAAAATACAATACATCGTCGCTTTAGAACTGTGTTGTGGGATTTTGGTATATTTTGTGCCACTCTGTCAAAAAAATAAAGCGGTGCTTATTTTATTTTAACGCAATTTAAACGAACTCAAACGCTTAAAAAAGCTTAGAACGTAACAATATTCCTGAATCATTATTATTATTTATTATTTATTTTTATTTTGTTGAAATGTTAAACATTTTTAACATGCTGCCATGATGGTCTCCGAGAAAACTCTAACAATTTTGTCCTTAAGGTCTGAAAACTCCTGAATATAAACATTTTTGAACAGAAATTTCATTCACAACAGAAATTTAGTTTATTTTTTGGTTTTTCATTTAAATAGACAAGAGTCTCAATTCACTGTCTTACAGAAACACCACATCAATGTGATTTCATATTTTGTGGCTGTTTGCCTTATTAAGTCATGAGCAGGGAATGTATAAATAACAGGTCACTCAATAAGTTCGTAGGATAAGTAAGAAAGAAAACAACATTTTGACAAAACTCGATTTTATTATTCAGCATAGTTGTCTTCGAGGGTGATACAAGCGATTTTCCAACTTTTCGATACATTTTTATAGTACGATCTCTCTTTCTCCTCAAAATAGGCTTCAGTTTCAGCGATTACTTCATCATTGCACTTAAATTTCTTTCGAGTAAGCATTCTTTTGACATCTGAAAACAGGAAAAAGTCGCTGGTGGTCAAATCTGGAGAGTACGGTGGGTGGGTAAGCGATTCCAAGCCCAATTCATTCAATTTTGCCATCGTTTTCATCGACTTATGACACGATTGGTGAGCTCACGCAGCAGCCACTTTGAACAGAGCTTTCGCATACCCAATTGTTTCTATACAATTGTAAAAATACTACCATCTGATATCTTTATAATGTCAGCTAGCACGTGCACCTTCTTTCATAACCAATTTGTGGATTTTTTTGATGTTTTCTGGAATAAGAGTTTCATTTGGATGCCCACTGCGCTCTGTATCATTTGTGCTGGTACGACAACGTTTAAATTCAGAAACCTACTTCTCTGCCATTTATCTCGATACAGCAGAGTTTAGATAATGTTTATCAAGCCATTGTTTAGTTTTCACTCTATTTTTTTTATTAAATTCTTTTTCAATAACAAAAGTTGCTTCACAAAAAGTGCTATAACTTACGAATCAATATTCAGATTGCTGTCAAATTTATATACGTATCGTTTGAAGGTTGGTATTAAATAAAAATCATATGGACAAAATTCTATGTGTCATCATACGGACTGACGTGTTAGATATATACATACATTTTATCAAATAGCATATATATGTGGGAGATGGTACCGTGTGCTGAAAGTACTTCTGTTAACAAAAGAATTGAAGTAAAAAAAATTAAATAAATATACTGGCTGTTCTTAGGGCTACTCAAGTTAAAGCTTTAAATATTGCAATAGTGAAGGGAGTAACGATCTCGGGTAACCCAATTAAGCCCACCCGGGTTTTATTGGGCATTATATTTAGAAAACTCAGGTGGTTTTCTTTATAAAAGGTTCTCGTAGTTTATTTTCAATAAAAATAAGTATAATTAACCTATTAGGAGTACAAACTCATTTGGTCAGTTTTTTAGCTTAAAGAAGATAGTGAATTACTAAGTTTGTCATATATCTGCTTATATCTTTTCCCCACCTCTCAGCCAATTTCCTAATCCCGTCTAAGAAAAATCTCTCGCCATTCAAGGTGCTCCAACATTGAAGCCAACTTTATATAAAAAAAGTGATTTGGTGACATGCTAAAAGACACTGTATCTGTAGTAAAAGCCAATAGTCAGAAGGAGCAATCTTTCAAAAATACTGCGAGTGTAGCATTTGGTCGTTTCTAATTGTTTGAAAACTTCTGCGAGGTTAGGCCGAGCATTTTTAATGCAATGTTTGTCTTTATATTCCGCCCGTTTTTCTCATAGTGCATAGTTTAAATGAAGTAATTGCAGTCTGCTCCATTCATCGAGTTTTAGTAGCTCATAGTGCACAATGCCCCCTTGATCCAACCAAGAGTGCAAAATTGCATCATAAATACTAAAACAAGTAATTGTACTAATAAATAAAAAATATTGTCGACTTCAACGGAATTCGGGAGCAGTTATAAAACCCAATAAAACCAAAAAAAAAGAAAAAATATATAAAAAACACAATAAAACCCAGTGGGTGGGCTTTAAAAAAACCGGTTAGGGCTCACGTACGTCGGATAGACTTGGACTAATTAGAGACTGGGACTTATTGACCCATTGTGCTGCGTATCGGGTCACTGCAGTATCAGTGGCAACAAAGTTACCAGCGAATTGTCTAGACCGCATTCGAAGAAAAGGTTTTACCTGTGGAAAAACAAGAAAATGGGTCTCTGTAAAATCCGAAAGCTCATGGAGTGATAAGAGTAGCTAAGGCCTGTGGCTCAAGCTTAATAAATCGAGAACTCAATTATTCTTAGATTTGGTTAGGAGAACACTTAGGAGTGTGATATTTATAATAACGGCACACTATCTTTCATGGGGTCCTACCTATGGGAAAACGGTACTTCGAACTGGAATTACTTACATACCTTGTAATATTGACCACAGTAGTAATAAATAAAAGATTAATTTTTTTATTGATCATGTCGATATTTCAGTATCACCAAAAAATATTTTTTCTCAAAAATACAGAAATTTTATTTGACTGCTTTCAATTTTAATTTATTTTATTCTAAAATGTTCAACATTATTTTAAAGACGCACAACTTTAAGTCGAAGTACCACAGAATTAAATCAACTACGAGTAACCTTAAATCAACAATGAGTTTTAAGTTTAAGCATAGACCAACGCTAACTTAACGCTGTTTCACCATTAAAATATATTCAACAACGTGCAATACAATTTCAAAATCGCTTCGACCTTGAATTGAAAATGTACTTTTTAATGTAAAAATTTACGCCTTTAAACACTTTTTTTGGCATTTCAAAATCGGTATTGAAACTCTCAGAAAAATGTAAGCTTTTATACACACCAAAAATTGAATAAAATCAGCAGCGTGCAGAAAAAGTCTTAGCGTGAGTACATATTCTTGAATAATCCATTTTTTTATTTCTTTTACAATGTTAAACATTTTTAATATTTTATACATAAGGGGTGGCGTGGTGTAGTGGTTAGAGCGCACGCATAACAACACAAACGACCCAGATTCGAGCCCCAGCAGAGGACATGACGAAGAAAGAATTTAATTAAGGTTTCGTATGTTTAATAAGGAGGCTTCAACTTCCCTCCAGACAACTCCATCTAAAAAATTAAAGAAAAAAGCCGCCCTGACCTTTCCCGCATACCACTGGCGATGATGACAAATATCAGACGAATGATCAGGAAAAACCCGCCACCTACTGGGAAAAAATCACAATGCTAAAGTAAAGATCACCACCAATTTGCAAGGATCTTCACCACTACACAAAAAATATAAGGAGGAAATATCAAATTGATTAAAGAAACTGAAACAAAGCAATAGATGCTTTGTGGAAAGCCAAATATGCTCCCTAGAGGAGTGACGGAGAAAAAAAAATCCATAAGGTCTTAAACTCCTGGATCCAAAAATATTTTAATACAGAAATTTCATACACAACAGAATTTATTGTTTTGTTTTTCGTTTAAAAAAAACAGAGTTGCTTGTCTTACAGAAACGCCACATAAATGTACGTATTTAATGGGTATCATCCTCTTCATTAGGATCACCAAGATAATACTATTGTCCATATGTGACTCCTGTATTTTGTTGCTGTTCGGCTTATTAAGTCATAAGTGTTGAGTGTTTTGTTTGTGTTTTTTCATATACGCTAGGCGACAACTAAAAGTATAAACTGGTAATCAAACTGTAGTACTACTACTCAATTCAAATCAAAGAAAAAAATAGCAAAGAATCAAATGCAACTCGCGTTTTCCGTTGAGTTTTTACATTGAGACCATAACAGATCTAATTTCATTTAGCATACTGTAGATATAGTGGAGGAATTATGGCTTGAGCTTTTTTCTCAAAAAAAAGCGTACAAGTGTAACTTAATAAAAATCGACAAAATAATCGCAGCTAAAAGGTATAAGACACTTCTCTAGGAAACCCTTAGGAAATCTGCAGACACAACAAGCCAACGCATCTGATCGCAGAGCATGTATTGCAGTCATTTTTTGAATATAATGAAGACCAAATATTAGAACGGTAGTCTTAGTTCTCAGATTTGAGCCACATTAAAATTTGTCAGCAATTCTGGACATTAAAATCTCTTTAAATAGCAAAACAACGAAGAAGATACAGGATAAATGGAGAAGTAACCTTCAAGAAATTTAAGCAATTCGGTCAATAGTATACCAAAAGGAATTCAAGCTGTTATTGAAAATAAAGGAGGAAATGCAAATATATAATAAGTTTTTATAATTTTATGTAGGAATTGATTTAATTTAATGTGTTTGTGTGTAAAATATCGTTTAATTTATAAAAATTCCGAAAAAGTTTATTTACAAAATTTGACAAAAATGTGACACGTTTTTCGAGTTTTGCTAAACAAAATATGTGCCGTTTTCATCGAAAACTTTTGCCATTTTTGGGTTAAAGCCATTTTATTCTGGCTTTTCTGAGTGAAAAACTGATCCAGTTACGTTTTGCAGGTCTCTACGGAATTTAAATATACACCAGTGAGAGAGTTCTGTAGAGATCACAATAAATGATTATCTCAAGGTGCAAGGTATATATGGTGGATAAATCATATATTCCCAGCCAAGCTCTTTCAGTTTCTGCCAAGTCATCAAAAATGTCTGCGGTCTGGCGGTGTCATGACGAAACACGACACCTTTTCTGTTGATCAGTTTTTCTCGTTTTAATTGAATTGGTTGCTTCAATCTAGTTTACTGTTGGCACTAGAAGTTTTTAATGAACAATTCCCTTCCAATTCCACCAAATACACAGGATTACCTTACTTGGTGCCAATCCTGGCTTTGCCATCGGCTGCAAAGCTTCACCCTGCTTCGTCCTTGACCATTTTTGCACATTATTGCCGTACATGATCTACTTTTCATCATTCATCACTGTTAATTCATGTGTTTCATTCTTTTTGTGTCCAGTTTTCTTTGAATGATTGATAACTATTTGGTGATACATGTCAAATTCCCTAACAACGTTCGCGCTGCTAACTTGTCGGTCTTTCTAAATTTTTTTTAATAATTTCATTGACGTTTCGATGTTGTTTTTCTAATTACAGCATCGACTTCGTAGTATTCAATATTTTTTCAATAACCTGATACGCTTTTTTAGCTTTCCTCTAACACAATAGCAAAATACGACGGTAATAATCCGAATTCTTACACATTTTTAAATGTAGATAACTTTTTACAGAGTCATGCGATTTTTCTAGCTAAGTTAAGTTTAAAATGTCGCATTTTGAACAAGCTATAGTGTTAATATTACGAGAGATATAACATTTTGAAGCCATCTAACGACACTTTTTATGGAAAATTTAATATTGAAATTTACTGAAGTTCTTATGCTAATTTAAATGAGACGATGACACCTTTTTAATCGATTCTACGGAGGGTGGTCGGAACCATCTTCGGTCCAGGAAGTTATGCCATTGATTCTGTGCTTTGGCAGAAGATTCAGGGTTGAACTCCCGAATGGGGATTGTTGGTCTAATGGTGAGCCTCGATTCGGAGTGAGTTTGATATAAACAGGCTGCAAATTAAATGACTGTGTCAGTGCTGGTGTTCATGTACCCAACCGAGTCTTGTCGATCCCATTGAGTGTCTTCCAGGCTAAGATTATGACCATTGCTATATGTGCGGAGATCATCCTGGACAGTGGGTTCAAGGGTGAGACAAGTAATATATTCTCTGATAACCAAGGGTACTAGGCTTGAATCGTATGACATCTAAGCTGGTCAAATATTGCTACGATACGTTACAAAAGCTTTCGCTTAGAAATAAGGTCCAGTTGTTTCTTGTACCTGGACACTGTGGGATAAATTGTAATGAAACCGCGGATGCATTAGCTAGAAAAAGTTCCATGACAGCCTATATTGATCCGAAAACTTACTGTGGAGCAATCAAGAATTGGGAAATTGCCAGATGCTTGGAACACTGGAATGCTCAAATGGACGGCGATCAGACCTCAATTTGGACATCGCTTTGAGGCTCTCAAGTAGAGAAGGCTTGACTTGAAACTCTTAGGGGAATTTCTTACTGGCCATTGCAGAGTGAGAGCGCTTCTGAAGCAGGTGGCAGTCACAGATGTAGATGTTTGTAGACTGTGCTCACAGGCATTAACGACTACGGAAATCGTATTATGTAAATGTGGGGTTGTTGATAGGCTTAAACGGAAATGCTAAAAAGCCTGGTCAGAAGGATAATGATAATGCATACACGAAGACGAAATTTATAACAGTTTTCTATAAATTTTTGTAAGCTTTTATCACAGCGTTAATTTTAGTGAAAACTAGAGAAAAAGAACAGTAGTTTGAAAAAATTCAATAATTTTATTAAGAAGTTAATTTTGGATTCATATTGAAACACTGGGCCAACATTTATACGAATTTTTTTGAAACTTCAGCATAAGTTTTTCTGATTTTTTTATTTTATTATAGTTAAGTAGTTTTTAAAATAAAAACCAATTAAATTGCACTGAAATAAGTATTTTTTTTAATTATAAAATATTTGAAATATATATTATTGAAATTACATTTCATGATACGAATTTCTTTTAAAAACATTTCTAGTTAAATACTACCATTTACCATAAACATACTTAAAAATTATTAAAATGTCACTTAAATATTTAGAAATTTTAAAAATTCCTTATAAATATTTGTTTTAAACAAGGCGTTTTAGAAAAACACATATAAAGCAAAAACAAAAGACTTAAGAAACAAACTCTATTTTTTCCATATGTATTTCTCACATGCAATGGTTAATTTCATTGATAAAAATTTTAACATAACATGACCACTACCAATAACATTGGCAAAAACTTTCTTTCCTTTGCGGTTATGTGAAGAAATGTCAACAGACCACCACACCGCATGAATAGAGTCTCTCTTTTAACAAACGCTTCAAAATGAGAGAAAAAAAAGAGTTAACATTGTCAAATACATTGTATTATGTAGTCTTACCTTTTGTTTCGAAGAGTAAACTGTTAAGCTACTCTTGCTTTATGGCTAAGACCACTCTTGAAATTGGTATTAACAATGAATTCGCTGTTGGTTGTTTTTAAGCTGCTCAAACAGCGCTGGTATAAAACATCTTACGTATGCTAGTCATGGCCTAATATTACCTTGAACTTGCTGGTGTATAGATCTGAAATAAACAAAATAAAAGCAGCTGCTACACATTTTTTTAAATTCATAAAGAAAGATGTAAGCCAAGTGAAATAATTTAAATATTAAAAAACGAAAAAATTAAAATTTCTAGATGGTGCAACGATTTAATTGGTGTGTCTAAAAAAGGTGTAATAAAAAACGAAAATACAAAAAAAAAATTTTTTTTATTCTTTTTTTTACAAAAATTATGAAACCGTTAAAAGAAAATGTTTGAAATTTATAAAAAAGTATTTGTGTCTTTATCTTCTTTTATTTCTTTCCATTAAATGACTATTAACGTAACGGTTACAAAACAAACTCATACATTGCTCTTATGCTCTGTTTTATAAATCAAGCCAATTGTAGTAAAAAGACATCTAAAGAAAACAAACAAAAAAACGAGCTCCATTTGACAAAAGAACATTTACAATAGAGTTGTGTAAACAATGGATTGGCACTTTAATTTACTGTTATTATCGGTCGTAATACCATATGGCTATGTTTATGGCTGGAGCCCCATAACCACATATACAAGAAGTTTTATTGGACACGCAAAACAGCAACAAAAGCAACCACAAGGGCATCAATCGGAACAACAACAACATCAAGCGCGCCAAAGAAGTGGTGAGTTTTTTAGTCAATTTTATTTGTAAGGAAAAAAAAATTCACATTTATAAACAACCTTAACAAGTTTTCTTTAAAATAAAAAATAATTGATTTTTGGCCAGTCTTGTTTTGTTATGGTTTAGTGAGTTATATGGCGCATCTTGTTTTTGCTCATCTAACATTACATTTTCATCACAGCACACAGTATGTATTAGTGGGGATTCGTGGTGATTCGTTTCTATGATTCCATGAGTTTTGATATTTTTTATTTTGTTTTGTTTTCTTTTGCATTTTTTAATTTAAAATGTTTTTTTTTCTGTTTCGCCAATTTTATTTCAATTTCTCCTGAATCTGAATTCGTGTTTTGATTGCAAAACTTTTACTTTTTATTTATATAGCAAGCACGTCTGAATGATTTTAATAACAATTTTTCGATTTTGATACAAAGCAGATGCAAAGCTTAAAACATTATAAAAAAATAATAATAATAAATAAAATCTAATGTGATCTACGAATGAAATTAATTTTTCAAAAGAATCTTAGTTTATTTTAAGCCATGCACAAGACATTCTTTACTGCATTTCTTATAAAGGTTTTAGTTTATTAAGCTAATAAAATATGTATATGTATGTATCAAGTGTAACGGTATGAAGTGAGCGTCATGTTACAAATGTCTCCATAGGAAACATTTATTGCGAACAAGCCTTCATTTTTTCCTTGTGTTGGCAATGACATCTGTCACATGTCAGTATATAGTACATCAAATCAGTGAACCAACAACATCATATTTTTTGATGGTGTTAAAGATGTCGAATTTTGTAGAAAAGTGCTACAGAGTTTAATCGAATATTTGTCGAGGCATATGGTGATCATGCTTTAAACGGAAAAAATCATGGGTAAATCCGGGACAAACATCAACTTCGGTTGCAAAACCAGATCTATTCGACAGGAAGACAATGCTGTGTGTCTGCTCGAACCAGAAAGGTTTGGTGTACTACGAGCTTGTAATACAGATCGCTACCGATTATAAATGATCAATTTGAATCATGCATTTATCGAAAAACGACAAGAATGGGCCATAAAAGACGGTAAGGTAATTTCGCAGCATGATAATACACCCGCAAGCAAAACAAAACCGGTTCAGGATAAAATCAAAGCATTGAGTTGGGAGCTGCTACCACACCCGCCATATTCACCAAACTTGGCTCCTTCCGACTACTATTTGTTTTCATAGATGGAACAAGCACTTAGATTCCTACGAAGATCTCGAAAATTGGTTAACTAATTGGTTTGCTTCAAAAGACGAACAGTTTTATTGGCATGGAATCCACAAATTGTCTGAAAGACGGTAAAAATTTGTATCCAGCAATGGCTAATACTTTGAAAAAAATGTTTTTTACAATACTCTCCCATTAAAAATTAGTGTTTTATTTTTAGAAAAAAAAAAACGCTTATTTCATACCGGTACACCTGGCATGTATTTGTAAAATTTTCAAAACAAATATTTTTTTGCTTCTTTTAATTTTTCAAAATCCCATTTTAGGTACGAATAATAAACTTTTTTTTTTGTATTTTCTATATAACAATTTAGAATCCTTTAAAGTAATTTTGGTATAGCCTTGATATCCTTGGACAATTTAGTTCTGAGTTAGTCAAATCGTAAGGTGTTCAATTTATGGATTATGGTTGATAGTGATTGATTATAGAATGTTTTCTTTTTTTTTTTTGTAGTTGAAAAAAAATATTAGAATTCAAAAAACAGTGACTGACAAGTGCAGTATTGCAAAGCCAAACTATATATCTAATGCTTCTTATAAACAGAGCTGAATTTCAAATTTATAATCTTTTTGGCTCATACAACCTTTTAATAAGAATTACTGATGACTACATAAAATTAATCGAAGAGCTTGTTTTGATTTTTTTTTTTTTTTTGACATATTTATTAATTAAATATCTTGTAAGAATTAGTATAACTAAGAGCATATATCACTGAAGAATTAAAAAAAATGACTTTATTCTTTCAACAATATTTTATGAAAAACCATTTACACCGTTCTACATATAAAGCATACATCTTACAAAAAATTATATATAATATCGCTCACTCACCGCCAAAATGACTTAACAGATATGATTTTAAATATCAATAAATTTCAAAATTATAAAGTTTTCCTATAATAATGGGTGTTCAAAGAAGTGAGATTACAAATCATGAAGAAAGGCCTTAACTCAAACAATTTCAATTTTACAGAAGAAGGAAAGACATAAAAGAAGTTGTAATTATTAAAGCGTAACTTTTTTAAATGGAGTTTTTAATAAAAATCAAACACAAGCACACACATATGCTTGGTTACAATGGTTTTTTAAATGAGTTAAGAATTTGTATACACATGCTTGAAAAAACGTTATTTCGGATGCTATCGCATTACATTTTTGTGGCACGGTATACTTGATTGCAATGTATTGGAATCACTAAAACTTAATTTCGAAAAAATACGAGTTATGATCTTTCTACATGAGAGGAATGAAATTGTCGGTAGATTTATCTACTGCCTTCCCAATGAACACCAGCAGATCTGAAACCATCATAGTGGATATGTTTCTCAATTAGATCCTATCAAGAACCCTACATTCACACAATATATGCTTCGCTGTCACTGATGCCTGCGAGCATAGTCTACAATCGCCCATATCTGTGTCTGTCATTCTCTTCAATTGCTCTCTCAGTCAACAATGGGCCGTAAAAAATTCCGTAGGTATTTTCAAGTCCGCTCTGACATATTTGAGAACCTTAGAGCATTGCCCAAATTGCGGACTGATTGCCACGCTATAGTGGCGATGTCAGCTTTGAACATTCCAGTGATCGAATCATCTGACAATTTCTCAATCCTTGATTAAATTGAGGATGGTAGTAAGGTAACGGCCCAATATAGGGTATCATGGAACCTTTTCTAGCCAATACCATCTATCCCACAATACATTCTATCCAGGTACTCAAAACGATATTATTTCTAAAAGAAAGCCTTTGCAACGTATCCTAGCAATATTTGACCAGCCTAGATATAATACGATTTGAGCTAAGTGCCCTTAACGCAGCTTGCCCTGAACCCACTGTCCAGCTTGACACAGGCCATTGCTTTCGATGTGATAATTTTGGTGTTAAAAATGCCAACCAACCACTAAAAAGTCTATGAAATCATGAAACAAACTTAGAAGGACAAAGGACAGAAGGAAAAAGTCAGAAGCAAATAAGCAGCATGGACATTGCTAGAGAACTAGGTATTCGTCATCAAAGAGTTATCAACATTTTCAAGAAAGCTGGATATACAAAGAAGCACGATATTTGGGTGTCATCTAAAATAAGAGTGAAACATTTAACGGAGAGAATTTACTTTTGCGATTCAGTGCTAAAATGGAATGAAATCGTATGATTACGGGCACTGAAAAGTGGATTACGTATGACAATAATGTTCGAAAAAGGCTATGGACGAAACAAGGTGGAGCTTCGCAGACGGTAGCAAAGCTAGAATTTGCATAAAGAAAGGTAATGGACTGTATTTAGTTGGATTGGAAGGTAATTTTTCATTATGAGCTACTAGAACCTGGTCAAATGATTGTTTCTAAACTCTACTGTCAACAATTATCGAGATTGAAGCAAACGATTCAATTGAAACGGACAGAACTGATCAAAAGAATAAGTGTTGTGTTCCATCATAACAATGTCAAACCACACACACCTTTGATGAATCGACAGAAACTAAGAGAGTTTGACTGCGACGTTTCGTTGCATCCACCATATAACCCGAATATTGCGTCTTCGGATTATCATTTGTTTCGATCTCTCATCAGAGCTCTCTTAATTAAGTTCCGTAGAGGCTTGTAAAACTTAGTTGGATCAGTGAAAAACCCAGAAGTTCTGGACGGATGTAATAACGGCAAAAAGTTATCGATCTAAACGGTACATGTTTGGTTTAGTTAAGCTTTTTTCAAATGTAAGAAAAAGGTTTTTAATTTTTGGTCTAATTTGTAACCAAACTTTTTCGAACACTCATTATGTAAAAAAAATTAAAACCATAACTATTAAACTCCCTCTAATTCCAAAAATGTTACAAACAAAATAAGATTTATTCTACATCTCATCGATAAGAAATAAACCTTAAAAAATAAAAATAAAATAAGTAAATCAGAATGTGCTGTGCTGGTAGTCCTGATAAGTCCGAGATTTCAGCCTGTTACATTACGTTGGGCATATGGTCTAATTTCGAACTGTATTGCGCTCTGAATCATTTGAAACTTATAGTATGTTTACACGACAATGTTAGTAATTCCTAATTTGCTGTATCATTCATAATTCATTACAAGACGAATTACATAATACCCCATACAAAGTTTTAAGATTAAACCACCCACATTGTAAGAATTTAGTTTTAATTACGCTAAAAAATCAATATGATCTCTAATTTTTATTTGGGCTAATTTCCTAAACTTGGTTCTCTCTTTTAAAACACTATTTACCGGCAAATAACAAAATAATAAATAAGTAACGAGAAGAACGTAGAAGGACCATCATAATTAATTAAGAAGGTGCCGTGTGAACGAAGTAATTCGTATAAGTAATAAAGCATTTTGAAGTCACGTGTGAACATGCTATTTAAACAAGAGAGTTTTGTCAAGCTTAAAATATAGAAATTTTATTTCGGCTTCGAAATTTATTTTATAGTTTATTCGAGTAACCCTTCCCGCGTTGTTGAAAACCTTTGTGTTTTATATCTATAAAATGTATTCCTCATAAGAAAAATGTAAAAGAATGCCAAGTCACATAGAGCAAGTTCAAAAAGTGCTACTCTAAGTGTTCTTTAGATACACAAAAATCAATATTTACTTTAAATTTCGCCTATATTTCGAGTAATGAGTATGGACTAGGAAGTTATTTGGGCCAAATTTAGAATTTTTACTATTACTGTTTTAAGGATATAGACATATAAATAAAGATTTTATGTGGACGTGGTACCACCCAACTGAATCAACACCATAAGTGAAAGCAGACCTTCCCTACGCTTGTATTAGTTTGTAAGTCGGTTTAGTGGTTCTCGAGTTATAAAATGACGATCATGAGACGACTTATTTTTATATACAAATATGTGGCTAATATTTCAGCTTTATATTCGATAGCCAGCATTCCCGCTTGACTAATTTAATCAAGTAAACATGGAGACTTCGCCATGTTAGTACTTTGTACTTGAGGCTTATTTCATGAGCTCGCTATGGCACTTCAAATAAGTATTAAACAAACATGCACTAGAATATAAGACACGACACGAGTGCATAGTTTTTCATGATGAGAAAACTCAACCTTAACTGAGCAATAATTTAGAAACTATTTGCAAATAAAAGTAATTAAGAATTTTGACATTCCCGATTACACAATAAAACGAATTAATTGATACACTCTCTCAATTGGGATTGTGAGTTATGGTATTTACACCACCCATACGTGATTCGATTATAAACATAAATTTTTCTTAAGTTAAAGATCTTTTTTAGCAATTGTTTTTTTCAATTCCGTTAATTTAAAAATTGGTTTTGATATAAATGTTTATAAAGATAAAAAGAAACCTTTTCTTTATGTTTTTTATTATTAAAAACAAAAAAATAGAAAATAATGCTCATTCGCATGCTCATGATTGTTTTGTATTCTGCATTTATTCGGTTTCAAACAAGACATAAGAAGTAACTTCAAAAGACTAATTTATGTGAAAAATAACAGTCACATAAGACACCCTCGTAAAAAACTCTTTTAAACAGAAAACTCTTTTGACAACTGAAGTTACTCGTTGGAAAAAAATTTGATTTTCAAACTCTTGCTATACAGCACTACCAGTAACGTTACACAAAAATGTCACTAAAATATGTAGTTGTCAGTTATACAAAATCAAAATGCAGAACACAAAATGTGCGCCTACTTCTGAAATAAACCAGAAACAAAAAGTTAAAAAAATCACATGAAAAGACATGCAAACATGTTGACAAACAATAACAACAGTAAATTCTCTTATATTACAAAAAAATATTTAATAAAAATTTTAAAAATTAAGATCTTGTGCGCAAAAGAGAAAAACTACACAATAAAATGAAAAAATTATTTTCAAAAAATAAAATAAAAAATTATACTTACCGGGAGGTGTTAGCACCGGTTAGAGGTTATAATATGGGTCATTTATAAAGACGTTTACTTCAGTACATACTCGTACGAGTATTTATAAAAAAGAAGAATTATTCTTTTCTTTTTATTTTCGGTAATAAACTAGAGTATAAAGAAGTTTGTGAAAAACAATTTCGTATCGGTGCTGTTAATGTTATTAAATGTTTTTAAGTGCTTATGAGCTTCTTTGTTACTTACTCATCAGGAAAAAAAAAACAAATTTTTGAAGAGTTGAAATGAAAGAAACCTAATGAACACAAACTGTGTTAAAATTATTTTTTAATTGGGTTATCGTTTTTTAAGTATTTCTTTGTTTTTATATGTGAAAACTACAAACCTACTTAAAAAAAAAAGAAAAACATATAAAAAAATATTATTATAAAACTCGTTATATTCTCAAATATTTGTAGGCATTTTCTAAGAATTTTATCAAAATATTTAGAAAACAAGCGACAAGTTTATTTTCGGTTAAGTAGGTCTATATGATACCCTATATTGCAACGTATTCAATTGAAAAGCTAAGAAAATTTTACAAAGAAGTTGCTCAAGCTAAGATTGGCTAGAACTCTATTTAACCTTAGAATTTTGATAACAAAATTTACTGAACTAATTTTTCGTCCTTTTTTATAGCATTTTTTCCCTTTGTATTGTAAAAAAACTTCACATAACGTATTTTTACAGATTTTTAATTAATTTTAATTTCCATATAACTTTTTACACAAGCCCTTAATTACAGAAGTGTCTTCCCGAAAAAAAACACATGTGCGTTTTTTCCCTGTAACTCTTCTTGAGAACAATTCGCTTCCACATCTTGGCATCTTTGCTTTGTTTCAATATCTTTTCCTTCCAGCTTAACGGGTGATACAGTAGACAGTGTAGCAGGTGTCTAGAATTGATATTGGTACAGCCATCTATCATTACTTAAAACAACGCCGTCTCTATATTTGGAGTTGTTATAGTTCGAAGCTGCTAGTCGCAGACTCCTGCCTTCTTTTTTCATTGTTTTCCCCAAGAGGTGGTATTGTCTATCCTTTCCCGTGATTTTTGTGGTTGATGTTTCTTTTCTTTTTCCTACAGTGTGAGGTGGGTAACTGTATTATTATTTAAAATATAAAATTGCGATGCTTTTTTTTAGTGTCAAGTATTCAAGCACTTTAACCTCAACTCCACCTCACTACGTGTATAAGTGTTGATCAATATATAGGCATCACCACCATCTAGTGGTAGATACCTTTTATGCTACTGATACTAATTTACAAAACTACCTATATATGTGTCTCCGCTTGACCAAGACATTTGAGAATAACATAACCTTCTAACGTTTGGCTAAGAGTCTTCTGATAAAACATTCGAAAACGACTTTTGGAAGCAAAACGAAAAAGAACTCATAGAGTTTACCCATCGCTCAGTTTGTGGCCGCGAATCTTTCGATCTCGTAGGTTTGCCTACGATGTCAACAGCGAAATTTTGGCAATATGTTATAAAATTTTTAATTAATCATTTTGGTATCGCTAAACATTCTTCTGTTTTTGCTTTTGCTTTCGCTATATATTTTTATTTTTGTTTGCCCTCCACGCTAAAAACATACTTCTTTCTATGCTCTGTTAAGTATTTTTGTTCGACAATAACAAGAGTTTAGTATCATATATATATGGCGCGAAAATAGCGAAAAAAATTTTTATTGGGCCATTGGAAATTAGTTTCGCGTCTTCTTCGCTAATAATTCACAATTGCGTACATTAGCTTTTTTTAGTTTACGACAGTTTAGCAAATATTTTTGTTTCGAAAATTCTTCGCTAATAGCCAACCATCGCTTATTGCAGAATTTAGACCAATCGGGTATATTAAAAAACTATTGCTCTTTTTTCGTTTTATCTGATAAAGTTTTAAGCAAATAAAGAACTTATGCGGTATACGCTTCACCGAATTTATATATTTTTGTATGTAATAGAATTACAATAACACTTTTTCAAATATAAATTTATATGTTTAGCTTCTAAGCAAAAAGAATGAGAGGAAGGGCAACAAGTCAAATTTCATCACTCAAGATTATGAATAAGTGTTATTCAGCTTAAAAATTGATTGAAATTTAACTCAAAAATTAAGTAGAAATAGAAAAGGCCAATATTAAGTAATATTTTTAAATATTACGTACATATATCACCACAAACACAACATACCTTCATTACAAATTGTATGAACCTACTGCTTGCTCGCTTTAATTATTACCTATTTACCTGTTTCTAAAACAAAGTGTGTGAATAAGAATTTATAGTAAGTGAAACATAATTTCATTCTTTAGTATAGGGTCCGCCAAATAATTTTTTTTTTTTTTTTTTTTTTGAAAATGCTATAAAAAAAACTACTGAATATTTTCTCAAATTAATTTTTTATTTGAAAGTACAATCCTTCCGGTTAATAATGGAAAATAATTTCATTCAAATGGCTGCCTCGGCTGGCCATGCAGTAGCCTACACGATCGATCCAATTTTTAAGCACATTATCGATTGTGTGCGGCTGTATTTCACCAATGGCTTCACGAATATTGTCCTTTAATGCGTCAATTGTCTCTGGCAAATAATAGTACAACGGTGTCAAACTCTCGCTTCGAGGTGGCCAAACGACACCAGCTCTGCGGCTGATAATGCGATCTTCAAAAACAGGACGCAAAACATCGAGTGTGGCTTCGGCTGTGTGGCACGTATCGCCGTTCTGTTGAAACCAAGTGTTGCTAATATCATCCTCTTCAATTTTTGTGAACAATAATTCGTTCAATATGGCCCGATAACGATCGCCATTGACTGTAACGGCCACTCCTTGCTCATTTTCGAAGAAAAATGGCCCAATTTTGCCTTTGGACCAAAATCCGCACCAAACAGTGACTCGTCTTGGGTGTATCGGCTTTTCAATGTATGCGTGCGGGTTCTCTGTGCCCCAAATGCAACAATTTTGCTTGTTTACATACCCGCCAAGATCAAAATGAGCTTCATCTGACAAGATGAATTTTTTTTGGCAAAATCGGTATCTTCTATAAGTCGATCGCAGGCCCACTTAGCGAAACGTTTCTCAAGCGTATACACAACCATATTCGTTCAGCGGAAGGATAAACCTAATTATCTGTCAAATCAGACATGAGCTAAGTGTTACCATTCACGAAATAGGCACTAGTTGAAAAAAACGTTAGTTGGCGGACCCCTTATTATTTACTTATACATACTTTTGCTTTATTAATCAATGAAATAACTGATACTCAAAGCCAGTTGAACTTGATTGTATTGGTATAGGTTTTATTAAATCAATTGATATGCTACGTTTTTTTTTTTTTTTTTCAATAAAACAACACCTTTATGTGATTTTTTCCATTGTCATACATGGTTATCAAAATATTGCGTATAAAGGCCTGACCAGTTAGTTAGTCAACCAGTTAACTAGCCGGCCAGTTAGTTGTTTGTTTATGTTTTAAATGAAAGTAGAGAAAGTCATGCACATGTAAATCATGGAAGCTATTAGAAAAACAAAACCAACGACAAAAATTCAAAAATAAGCAAAAGACAAAATAAAATTTATAGTTTAAACAATTACATATATCTATACTGTACTAAATTTTATTTTACATCTATTAATTGATATTAATTTTTGTCATTGTACCCCTGTAGGCTTTAGGGAATGTATTCTTCAAAAGTCTTACACTTATTGTTATTAAGATTTGAATTATTTCAAGTTGTGTAGTATATTAATGGAAACCAAAAACAATTTTTGTTGAATCGTTGTTGTTGAGATCGGAGTAAAAAATATTGTGTTAGAAATACGTCTGTGTACATAATTATGTATATCGGGTTTCAGATTTGATTTAAAAAAAAAATACATACAGTTTAGAGAAATGTATGAAATCTTTATTTGAGTCAATAGAACGATCTATATAATTCAATGCTTAAAAATGATTTCATGTAAATGATGACCTCGGCTACGCCTCAAACGGTTCATATACTGGATTCAATTTTGGGTTACTCTCTCCAACATATCGGCCGGTATCTCACGAATAAGTTCTTAAATATTGGCTTCCACTGTACCTAGAGACATGAGCCTCAACTCAGTCTCACCAAAAATAGTCGAAAGGCGTTAAATCATGCGATCTAGGCGGCCAATTGACCGGCCGCAAAAGTAAAATAAACTGTTCACCGAACTCGCCTCCCGGTTAGACCATTGTTTCGCGTGCTATGTGGCATGTGGCACCATCTTGTTGAAACCACATGTCAGCCAAGTCTAGTTTTTCCATTTCGGGCAAAAAAAAATTAATCATTGCACTGTAGCGCTCGCCATTCACAGAAACGTTCCTGCCTTCGTCGTCTTTGAAATAGTACGGTTCAATGAGGTCACCGACCAATAGTCCATACCAAACAGTGCATTTTTCGGGATACATTGGCAGTTCTTGCAAGGCTTCCGGCTGCTCTTCACACCAAATACAGCAGTTTTGCTTGCTCACATATCCATTCAATCAGAAATGAGCTTCGTCGCTGAACACAATTTTCCCAAAAAATAGTTCTTAACCGAGTATGAATTTTGATAATAAAATTCAATAATCTGTAAGCGTTGTTCATTTGTAAGTCGATTCATAGTTAAATTATAGACCAAACTAAACATGTTTGACAATAACATGTTACACGACAACAGCTGTAAGAGGTACCAAGCCTACTTATGCGATTCCGTCCTCTTTTTGACAAATGATTTGTATTGACCATGAAGTTATTTGGACCAAATTTACTCTTACCAATTTATATATAAAGAAAAATAAATTTTTTACAGCCTATAATTCCTTCCAGACAAACGAAGAGAAACTGTAAAAATTTCAAGAAAATCGGTTCACCCGTTTAGCTGTCTATAAGCTACAAACAAGCACATCCATTTTTATATACAAGATTATATCGGATATCAAGTTCACATATAAGCCTTAAGATATTTTGCGCATTTAAGGCCTTAATTGAACTCAATTAATACTTAAATGCACAATTATTTGAGTCGAATTGAAAATGCAACCCTATGTAAAGTAAGTCGGATGAGGAGTGGCAGCTCTGTATGAAATATGTTCAGTGAGAAGTAACAAGATCCTTATTCACTCAAATTTTCAAATGGTATTTTTATAAATAATTGACTTTCAACAAATTAATAATTAAAAAAGTAATAATTTTTATACGATTTTAAACAAAGAGGTTTTATTACTAAGACAAATAAAAACGGTACTTAAATTATATTTTTTTTTTTTTTAGAAAAATAATGAATGCGGATTTCGCCTACTGTACAATGTGACAAATATATCGCACACTAAATCATGAACAGTTATAGCGCAAAATTTTCAAATGTTCAGGAGAGGCAAAAAACTGTTTTTAAAAATTGTTGTAAAATTAAATTATTCGCTAACGACGTTATAGACTTTCACCACTAATCGATCTCAGTTTTGCCCATAAGATTTTATTGTTACGTTGCAACTAAGGTGTTACGATAAGTCACCTCTAACTGAACTTTTAGCTGATTATGCTCAAGCGCCACAAGTAAAATATCAACATTTTATCAGTTAAGGAAGACAGTTATGCAAACAATATTTTCATGGTCGTTAGAGATTTGATCTGTAAACTAGATAATGAAAAAAAGCGATTTTGAAAAGTTAAGAGTTCTGACTGTTCATGATTTAGGGTGCGATATATTCTCAAAATGAAAAAGTAAACATATTGTACACTCTTTTTTAAAGTTAAAGTTTTACTATTTATTTTATTATTTTGTTTCAAATTTAAGTTTTCACGAACGAAAGCTGTCTTTTACGCTGTCAAATGCTAATTGAACAAACTTAATTGCGTTATTAATTGATCTACGTTTAAACATGGTATAAGAGTTGTCTATCAAGAAAAATAATCAGGGGAACCACAAATATGCAGTTACATGTTTTTATCATGCAACTAACCAATTCGGATGTAAGATAGTTATCCGTTTTATGAATTTTGGCATCTATTTATTAATGCATATTTTTGAATATTTTGCTCATAACAGCATCTTCTGCATATTACAGTTTTAAGAGCATGTTTTCGACATTTTTTTTCGTATTTAAAGAGCATTTCAAACCCTTTTTTGTGCTGTCATATATTTTTACAGCAAAACCAAATGTTTGTTTTAAATTCATAGCACAAACGCTTGACCGTTTCGAAGACAACATTCGCCGTGTTATTGCCGATATACGGCCACAAATGTTGGAAAAAGTGATCGAAAATTGGACGTCCAGATTGGACTATATCCGCGCCAGCCGTGGCGATCATATGCCAGAAATCATTTTTAGAATGTAATGCCACAAGATTATCTTTCGGATAAATAAAATTCATATCAATCGAATAATCCATCGTTCAAGTTCTATACCTCTATAAAAAACACCCCTTATAAACAATCCATAATTAATTCAATGAATTTAAACGAAAGCATATTAGGTCAGGTCAAATGTATTCATTTCAAATGTAACGATTGACAAATTATGTGGCTGTTTTAAAAAAGGACAAACCTCTGCATAGACTTGAACACATACAAACATATTATAGCCAATACAGACATATGTAAAAATACTTAGAAACTGACTTTTTTTGCTTTAAAGTTAATCAAAGACTATTCAGGGAGTAAAATCAATGAAACAGCAACTTGTAACAGGCACAAGTCACAAGTCACTTCATGACAGTTGCACTTGACTATAAACAATCAGTAAGAGACTATTTGAAATTGGCCTTTTTTTAAGAGAAAGTGCAGTAATGCAAATAGTGTTTGAGTTCATAAATAAATAAATTATGGGTACTTAAGGGCAAGTTAGATATAATAAATATTATTTATGTACTATGTATATAGTCCAATGATTGATTTATTATTCTTTTTTATTTAATGTTCTAAATGGGTTATTGCCAACAAATATGCCAACGAGCAACTACAAAGTTGCGAATAACAAATTTTTCATTCTTGGAAATATAATTTCAAATATAATATGAAAATAATTTTTTTTTTTTTAATTGCAAAAACTGTTTACATTGACTGCCCCTAAGATTAAATCTATTGTTTGAATAACTAAATAAAAAGATATCGATTTGGCAGCTGTTTACAGATATAATAAAAATTGGCATTAAAATTGTATTAAAGTGAAATTAAACAATAATAAATATGTGATTATTTTACTATTTAAATGTGAACAAGACACACCCAATATAAGAGGATGTATTTTAAAATAATAAAATTATAAGACTGAAATTTCATTAAAATAACGCCACAAAAATTCTTTAATTAAATAAAAATTTATTTAAAGTAAAATTTGATGGCACTTATGTATTACAAACAATTGTTTTATAGAGCACTCTACCTAGCGTTGCCAGATGGCCTTGATTTGGCTTGATTTACAAGCTGTAAAAAGCTTGTAAAGAACTCAAGAAAATATATGGTTTGTCAAGATTCTTTAAAGCCCATTTTTTGAAAGAAAAAAAAAACACTTTTGATGAAAGTGAAAGTGTAATTTAACATAATGGTCCCAGATCGGTTGATCCAACCCAATTAGATTACTTTCTTTGAGGTTATGTAAAGTCAGTTGTCTACGTCGATAAACTGAAGACAATTGAATTCCTGGAAATCAAGATTCGATGAGTTATTGACGAAACTAGGCCGCATATGCTGTGACATTGGTGGACATTGGTGTTCCAGATTTCTTCTTATGCGAGCCAACCATGACGGCCACATGACCCAAATCATATTTAAAAATTAATGCCATCACATTTTCGAAAAAAGAAAGCCCGTTTTATGTTTACTAAAAATATATTTACTTGTTTTATTATGATTTCAACACTGACTGTGCTGTTTTTTATAATATTTAAGCGTACTAATTGACTTAGATATAATGGTCCTTTCGTAATACGTTTATGTAATCATATACCATTTTTTGAAACAATAACTAAGATGTGGTAAATTGCCTTTTCGTAAAAATATATTCATATCTCATGCAACTTAGCTTTAATTCAAATGAATTAAATTTGGTAAAATCCAGTCTTCATTATGCGCGTAATCCGCACACAATTGATTTTAGCTTTTGGACTTAATCAGCAACAATTTTCTTTATTGTTTCCAAACGTACTTACTTTAATAGTTACATACAACTGTTAGGATTAATAGCCTATCTAGGAATATTGTTCTCATTTTAGAAAGATGCCCTTCTTCAACCGCAGTTTAGGCCTTCGCCTTATGCGCCTTCCTTTGGGATCATAATAAAAGGATTACCTTACCTGGGACATAATCATTTTGCATATTACATGACGTACAACAATATGTCCATACAGCTCCATACAGAGCTCGTAGCCACACTACAGCACGTCAATGAGAAAGGGCCATGTTATCAAGCTGCTTGCTTAGCCCGAAATAGCAACCATTAGCAAGAATGATAGGTCGTGTTATGGCCAAACTGATTTTCTGAGTTCTATTTATGGTGCAACCGAGATAGAAGATTTCATTTACAACCTCGAAGTTATATTCACCAACGATCAGGTAATGACCCAATCTCGTCAATTCTTTCTTGGCTGATACCATAAAATTCGTTTCATCCTCATTAAATGCCAGACCCACATATGCCGACTTTCTTTAAATATTAGAAAATGCCGCATTTATATCTCGTGCAGTATGCTTAATGACATTGTTAAAACGTTTGAGTTCTTTTTAATTGCGTCAGAATAAAATAAATACCACCTTGTTGTTGTTTTACAATTTTTATTTTCTCACTTTTACTTTATACACTTTATCTTAATACAGCAACTTATTCATCTTGCACTTAATATTCGCTTATGCAACACCTTCATTTTCGACTTTACTTTATGACTGCAAAACGATAACTATATCGACGTAGGTAAATCAGCCTCCTTCCTACAGATTGGAAAGTTTCGTAAATGTTTCAGACGCTCTCAAATCCTCTATTTTACGTCAGTTTATTTTAAGCATGTAAAATAGTGTTACCCAAAGTGGGTCGAATTGACAATGCCGTCAAATGTACCAATCAGTACGGCATTACCAGGGTAACTTTTTAACAACCTTGACACAAACCAATAGACCAAAATTCCATAATACAGTCCCAAAGGCACTGATGTGGTGTATTTTCTTTTTAAGCATTTTTATTTTCATAACAATATCGGCTGCATATGCAAGTAGCCTGTGTTTTCGGGTGTAGATTATGCCAATTCTATTAACCGCAGCATCACAAAATATTTTCTATAACAAAATGATGAATAGATCACAGGACAGGCTATCACCCTGTATGAAACCAGAGCTACTTCCCAATTTTAACTGATGATCGTGTGTATGTTAAAGTTATTATGCATAATCTAACAAGTTTTGCAGGTATATCAAAGTAAGACATAGCATTAATGACCTAAGCAGGTATCGGGCTGTTAAAGACAGCTTTGAAGTCGACAAACAGAGATGGTAGGTGTCGATTTGTTTGTCTTGGGTCTTCTCCAGAATCTAGCGTAATGTGAATATCTGATTTATAGGATCTAATTATTTTGCCGAATATGAATTTTGATCGTTCGCATATTTGACCAAATATGTGCAGAAAAAAATTAGTTATCTTATTAACATCTTACTGAGTTCGATCAATATGAGTCCATATTTGCATTCAGCACTCATAAAACCATATACATCGTTACTGTTGAGTGTTAGGTTTGTTCTGATTAAACTGAAATTCTGTGTTATCGACTAATGAAACTTTGTAGCTTTTTATAGAAATTTTATTTTGATTTTTGATAATTTGAAGATTGTTGTGTATGGTACCTTTTTAGTGTTTTGCATAAAACAGCACCCTATAATCATAACTTCATCAATCAATGATCAAATCATGACTTAAATAAATTAGTTTATAAAACTTGCGATCATTTCTGGGTATACAATTTCTGTGATTAATTTATTGATTTAATAGCCTTTTCATGCTAAAGGCTTGATCACTTTACAGCCTTTAGAGCACTTTTACTCTGCTTCTGTAATGTAACAATTTGTCAAATAAAATGAGTTAAATTTTTTATATTTTTTTTTTAATTTTTTTGCTCTAAAAATTTATTATAAATTTGTTCACATAAATATCTTTAAGTTTAACAAAAAAGCCAACATTATTTTGATTTGAAAATAAGCAAATTCCTAGAGCAGTAAAAAAAGTAGCATTAAGAGTGAAGTAGAGAAAGTGAAAAAGTCATACAAATTTATGACAAAAAAAATTTTTAGCAAAAAAAAATTAATTTAGAAACAAAACCTTGCCTATCTTGCTAAGGATGTCGTCAGTATTTTATTACAAAAAAAAAAAAACAACGACAATAAATGATTTTGACATTTCATGGGAAACCAAGAAGTTAAATAAACCATACAAACAATGGAAATCCTTGTAACTCTATAGAAGACTCACAAAAAAAACGGGTACAAACCAAAAAAAAAGAGTTAAAATCTAAGATATATTTAAGTTGTTGTTTGCTTTTTGAATGTCATTCCTTTATAGCAAAGAGATGATGACTCTTTGACTTTTTAACCCACACACACAACACTGACAGACCAGGAAAGAAACCTGACTTAAAGCCAATGGCATTAAAGTCAGTCTAATAGCCAGGCTGGCAGGCACTCGTATTATGGCCAAAATGATTTCAGTGCTACTTACCTGCTGCAATGCTACTATTCGTATATACACTGGCAAATTAATGAGTATCTTTAAACAATAGTTTGTATATTTTTATGTTTTTCTTTTTTTCAATGATATTTTCTCTACTACTTGTTGTTGACTTCTTACTTACTCGTATTTAAGCAAAATTGTTGTTTTTCTTAACAAAACTTTATAATCTCGGTGAATTTTATTTAACGAAAACGATGTTTACTTAACACTTTTCCTAATAACGTGATTAAATAATTTTGTCTTTTGGGTTTGCACAAGGTCATCTTAATTGCAACTTAAATAGTTCGAGATGAAGCTCTCTTGGGCCTAATGGTGTTGCTGAAATAATTTTCTTATTTATTGAAATTTTATATTTGTTTGTTTTTACAATTATTTAATTTAGTAAATCGTTTTTCAATCTAATTAGTGAAAGCTTTTTAACTTTTTCTTTCATTTGAAATGTTATTATTATAGTACAGACATACCATATATATGAGGTTTATCTGTTTCAATCATTATGGTATATATACTCTGTTTCATTGTTTCTCTTTGAAACTATGAACCTAAGATTGTATAATAAATAATATCTTTTTAAAGAAATATTTCCCATATACGTCGTCAATATGTAAAATATATGTTTGTGATTTACTTATGACATTTAAGCTATAAAAGAGAAAATTCAAAATCAGAGTTAAGTTGACAATTTCAGAAGTAAATACTAAAGTACTTCAGTGTTGGCAAAAACCCGGGTTTTTTAATAAAACCCAGACCATCAGGTTTTATTGGGTTTTTTGATAGCTTTTTGTGGGTTTTATAACAGCTTCCTAATTTCGATCAATTAGGCAATTTTTTTTTTATTTTTTAGTAAAATTATAATGCAATTTTGTACTCATGGTCGGATCAAAGTTGTTCACCATGGGCTGCTAAATCAAACTGCAATTACTTCGTTTAAGCCGTGCATTATGAGAAAATAGGACGGAATACAAACACAGAAAAGATTAAGTTATTCTTTTGTATGACAACGCTCATTAAAGATGTACAACGATTGTCAAAAATGGGCAAATGGCGCACCTGCCGTATTCTCCGAGCATTGTTCCCCATGACTGTTGGCTATTTCAACGAATACAATATCTTTTATCATTCACCGAATCACTTCTTTTCAAGATATATTGTATAAAATCGGCTTCAAATTTGGATCGCCTTAAAAAGACGAGAAGTTTTTCTGAAACGTGATTCGGAAATTGGCTCAGAGATGAGGAGATATTCTTTTCATATTTTGTATTTTCTATTTTGATATCTTTGTTAATTAATTATTAATTTTTGAAATAAATTATAAATTATACTTATTTTTGTTGTAAATAAGTTACATTTCACCGTCAAATATGTTTTAAACTGACTATTATTCCCTATAACACAATGGAGAAGAGGGTTTTTACGAATGACTACAAACCACAGTCAGTTCTAACCAAAAAAAAAATATAATCGGCCTTATTTATCGGTTAAGTGTGGCTAAGAATTTGACCAAAGATGAAACACCTCTTACTTATATTTTAAACGTACCTTATTGTTCGATAACTTTTTGTTATTTTTAGTGTAAAGCCATTATTTAATCAGTGTAAAGCATCTGGATTTTCTGAGCGAAAAACTGATCCATTTGCTTTTTGTAAAATTTACACCATTAAGAGAGTTTCATAGAGATGTATGCAAAGTCTGGGCAATATGATGGATGCTTCAAAACTTCTCAGCTAAGCTCCCTCAGTTTCTGCCGGGTCATCAAAGATGTGTATCGCCTAGCGTTGTCATGATAAAACAACACCTTTTCTGTAGATCAATTCTGGCCGTTTAAATGGAGTTGCTTGCTTCAGTCTCATTAATTGTTAACAGTAGAGATCAGAATCAATTGTTTGACCAGGTCGTAGCGGCTCATAATGAGTAATTCCCTTCCCATCCCACCAGACACACAGCATTACCTTTCTTGGAGTCAATACATTCTCATACATTATTGTTGCATGTGATCCACTTTTCATCGCCCGTAAGATATCGTTTCAGAAATGGTTCGATTTTGTTCCATTTTAGCAGTGAACCGCAAATGGAAATACGGTTCATTAAATTTTTCACTGTTAATTCATGCGACACCCAAACATCATCGGGGGCTCCGCCGGCGTTAGGCACCTAACAGCTACATGTAAATTAAATTGAATATATTTCCTGTAGCACAAATACAAATATATTTTAATTTTATATGACGGCACTCAACGTATTAAGTGCCAATGTTTCTCAATATTTTCCTGATTTCATCGGCTTTTTTAAGTGATTTTTCCACTAACAGCGAACAGTGTCTACTAACAATGTAAGGCTTAAACTGCCACCTTTAAATCAAGTTGTAGTGTTGCCATATGTAATTAATATTAGCAGAGATATTACATTTTAAAACCATTTACCAACAATTTGTAACCGAATTTAACCGAGCACCCAGTATAAAATTCTTCAACTACCTTTAAAACTTCCATTAGGTCGTTAGACAGCTGTTGTGCTGCCATATATCAACAGAGGTGCTGAAGTACTACATTTCTTGTCCATATTTCGTCTACCACCCAGTTAACGTGGATTTTTTCGACATCGCCACATTGTAAGATTGTTTTTGTCATAATCTTCTCCGATCAATCAAGGTTAACCTTAAGTACGTAAATGGTTATTATTATTATTATATGTTTCTTAAATGACTTCTCTACTTGTCTTGTTCTTTGGCTATCGAAATTTGGTCTGATCCTTTCATTTTGTTAATGTTTCGCAATACTGAAACGTTTTCACCATTAAAAAACGTTTATTTATGCGTTCGTAGATTGTAGTTAAAATAAACTAAGTCTTGTGGTTAGTTTTTAATTAAAATCCTTTATTTACACAGTTTTGTGCACTACTGCTCGTAACAGTTTCACGAGCAATAACAATTTCTAATCTTAAGTACTCTTTCTGTTTACAACTTTGCAAACAACAACAATTACTCGACCGATCTTTCTATCTAATGATCTTCCAACACGATCGTTGTTATTACTCAGGTTCGATCATAACTTTTTCAACCAGAGGTTATTCACACTTAACTCTCTTTACTAAGTTAGCTTTAACTAGGTTGGTTTTTAATTCACGACGCACTTCAGGAGTTTACTCCTTATAAACTCTCTTCACACTGAGCTCATACCAATAAACTCACTTCACGCTGAGTTTGCAATACATAAACTGATTGTTATTCGCATCGATGTGCTTTTTATATGGTTGAGTAAACAATATTTCGAAAGCTCTCGAACCTCTTGTTATTTTAAGTAGATTCCATTTCCATGCGAATGTAAACATCCACTTCTTTCAGTTCTTGTTGTTTGTTGTTGTTTGTTATTGTCTGTTACTTGTTTTTCTTTTCTGCCTATTTTTGTCGTTGTCGTTTATTTTTATTTACTACATTTCTGCTAATGTTGTTTTTGTCGATTTGCTTATTTGTAAACAGCACATATAGTTGTTTTTGTGGCTATTGCTTATTCTCTTTAGCAATGGACAGGGGTGTCCGACCTTATTTTTTTAATATTATCTCGATTTCCATGGTATTCAGAAAAATTTCTGATATATTGTATACACTCGCTAATGATTTAAAAGCAGCTTTGCAAACAGTTTACATATGTAGATACTTTTATTAAATATGTACATATTTCGTAATATTAAATTCATTACGCAGAAATCTTTAAAACATAATCGCACAGAAGTGCGCACGTTTAATCGACTCCGTATATGTATATACCTGAACGAAAAGTAAAATATTTAACAGAGAAAAATAAATAACAATTTCATTGAGTTGTGCGCAAGCTTTTGATGAAAGCAGACGTATGTCTCCTTGTGTATTGAAATTATTTACTTGTTTGTTGTTTTCTTCAACGCACACTACAAAATTTGCTACTACTACAAATGCAGTTTTCTCTTTGGCCACCCATGCCTTAGAGCAATATTTTTGGACTGTAAAATGAAGCAGCCTGACATTTACCTGTTCTGAGGAGTGCTCCAACAGTCTAGTATGTAGTGCGCGGGTGGTGGGTTCGGTTTCTACCATAGACTCTGATCAATACGCCGAATTTTATGGTTTAAGTTACGCTGTTTGTAATAATTGTGGTAGAATTTGTAATTCTATTGTTAGTTAAAAGTAAATAAATAAATTTAACAGTTCCATGCTTATTCAACCTATCAGTGAAGGAGAATTAGACCAATTTCATTCTGTGATCTTTCTAGTATGTCGGTATTAAGCCCTGATTAGCAGCCAATTCAAAATGGGGTACAGTAAGATAGCTTCCAATATCAAAGTTATCATGAACGCCATCGTTCTCATAATAAGTTTAAATTTAATCTGATAGATTTCAAGAAAAGGTATCACAAGCTATTAAAATAAATAATGAAAATAAGTATGTAACAGAAAGTATGACCTCTATAAGCAACTCTTTTCATGTTGATTTACAAAAAAAAAATCATTGCAAATAAAAAATTATTAATCGAATCCATGTTCTAAATATTCAGGTCATAGGCATATAAAACATTTAAGAACCTCTGCAAAGTGTATGATTTATAAACACACAAAAGATATCAGTTTTTTTTACTGTTACAGTGTATTGGTAAAATCTAATTTATTATAAATTTTACTGTGAGAAATTTTTTGAAAGCATTAATTTTTATTAATTTCTTCTTAATTCTTAAATGGTGTGCATAAAATTAAAAAGTAGGTTTAGTAAAAACAGTCAAAATTCTATAAAAAAAATACTCATATGTAAATACTAAGATTTTTTAAAAAGTTTTTTTTTTTAACACAAAAGAAATAATAAAAAGATTTTGTTTCATGGAATATTCATTTAAGGAAATATTAAAAAATTTTGTTTTAAACAACACCAGTAAGCTACAGTTGGGTCGTTTAGCTCTTCTAATGAGCTAGTTCGTTCACCTACAACAAAAAACATATGTGTTCAAAAAACATATAAGTTCTTTTAACTTACAACACTCGGCCTCATGTCGCAAAAGTGGTCAAACAATTGTTAAAAACGATCAAATGCCGCAATTGCTATATTCTCCAAACGGACGGATACAACATATTTTGGCATGTCATCGAATGAGTTCTTTTGAGGAGACATTAAATTGGCTTTAAAGTTGGATCGCCTCAAAAGACGAGAATTGGGCATTGGCACAAAGGTGGGGAAAACACGTAAACAGTGATTTGATAAATTTGTTATTTCATTATCTTTTTTAAACTAAAAAACTGACCGAATTAATTTGTACTCCCAATACATAGATTGTACTTATTTTTATTGTAAATCCAGGTGGGTTTTTTTAAGATAATAACCCGGGTGGATTCAATTGGGTTACCCAGTGAGTACTGATATGATCGAAGGCTTTTGTGCAACTCCTTTACATCATAGAGCTTGTCAGTTAGCCTGACGGTGAAAGAAACCATTGCATCTACAAAAATGTATTATTTGGTTGTTCACCAAATAGTAATATCCAACATATCGGCCCAAATTTTGAATAATGCACGTTTTGTCGACGCACAGTGGGGTATTTGATGCTTCAAGTGTGAATCAAATCACGGAGCCTTTCTCGAAAGCTAAATTCTATTTTGGTTAGAAGTGTATAAATATATATTTTTATGCATACTTTAGAGCAAATTTTTAGTTTTCTTCTCTGCTTTTTATTTGTATTTTCGCAATACATTTGTTTTTCTCATAATATATGAAAAAGACTTTATTCAGTATCCTCGGACTAATGACTATTATTGCCATAAACATCATCATTATCACTATATAGAAGATTTTCTGGATTTTGTTCAAATATTAATAAGCTCAGCGCGTCTTGTGAAAAATTATTATCTTTTTTTCTTTAACTTTCTCATATTGGAAATAATAGGGTCGGAAGTCACTAGAAGTCTTAAAAACATATCCTCGTTAGATTTTTCTCTTCAACATTCTCTCCAAAATTTGTTAAGTCTCTATTTCGAGCTTATTAGGCCTTATCTGACAACTGCTCTATAGATAATAAGGCTTGATTTATTATTTCTGGTCCATGAATAAAATGTTTGTGAGCAGTTGGAGACATAAGGATACCAAGGATACATTTTCACAAAATATATAGCGATATCAAGTGCAAACTCCCGCAAAATGTCAACATTTATTTGAAAATCACTTAAAACTGCTACGATTATTACGTGCTTTCGCTTTATTACATTGACGTCAAGGTTTGTTATTTGTGCCGAAATGTCTGCATTTTGGAAGAAACGTCTTGTTGCCGTCATTGGAATTTCCAAATCCGTGTCTAGGCTGTTCAGTAACCAAATCCATTTGAAGCCTAAATTCACTTTGGATTCGGACTTTGAACTAGCATGCTACTTCATTATTCGCAGTTTATACGATAAATGGAGAAGACATTCGAAGAATTCATATGTATTTCATGTATCTGTAAACAAAAATTAATTTATTTTTAAAAGGAGCAAATATGAGCAAGATTTTTTTCACCAGTGGTTGTTTGTATTTTTAGGTAACATAAAAACTATGCTTAACTTTGCTTAACTAACTACTTTAAGTCCACAAATTTACCAAAAACGGCTGTTTTTAGCCTCTATTTGAAACAACATACAACATATGTACATTGATTAAACATACAAATAAAAAACGCAAAAATAATCTCACCAACCTGAAGTTAATGGTTTCATTACAACTTTTTACATTATCCTTTAAAAAAACTATAGAAATTTCACTTTGAAAAGTAAAAAATCTGTGTTTTTACTTTTATTAAAAAAACACACAAAAAAAATACGTACTTTAGAAGAACGTAGCTGCATAACGGAAAATTATAATAAAAATTATTTTTAAGTCTAGTGGTGTTCTGATTTTTTTTTTAAGTATTTCCCACTTTCGGTATCAAATGCCCCAATGTGCGACGTACGCTTAATAGGTTTTAATAAATCAACGAGATAAGCAACAATTTTAGATTTCAACATCGACCTATTAAGCCGTCATTTTGGTGGTAATGAACTAAATGGAACTGTTTCTTGGCCTCCAGGACAGTGCGATTTGACACTGTTTGATCACTTTCTTTATGCAATCGAATGTCAACATACGAGGGTGGATTGACTTTGAAGCTACCTAGCGCTAGATGGCAGCACAAACACAAAAACGTTTTCTTTCTTAGAAATAACGATCTGTCAAACGTCAGCTTTTAAAATTTTAGCCAAATTCATCGATTAGTTTATTTGTTGTAGTCGTTTGAAGTCAGCAACTATTGTGTTTCTTGGAAAATGGAAAAAAGTGAATTTCGTGTAGTGACTAAAAACACTATTATTTGAAAGGCAAAACAGCGAGAGAGACAAAATAAAAGCTGGATAAACAATACAGCGAATCTGCTCCGTCGGATTATATGGTAAAACATTGGATTGCTGAATTTAAACGGGGCCGAACAAGCACTGTAACAATACCATCAACAGGAAGGCCAAAAGAGGTGGTTATTGAAGAAAATATCAAGAAAATCCTCGATATCCTTATGAATGATCGCCGGGTCAAAATACGTGAGATTGCTGAAACGGTAAACATATCATATGAACGTGTGTTCAACATTTTGCATGAACATTTGCATATGGAAACAGCGGTGTTTGGACATGATAAAGCATAATTTTGCTGAGTTTTGGTGTAGATTAATAACTGTTGATTAAAAGTAGGTCCACCACTACACACCTGAAACAAAAAATCAATCGAAGCAATGAGTGGAAGCTGGTGGAAGTGCTCCGAAGAAGGCGAAGACAGCGAAATCGGCTGGCAAAGTTATGGCCACTGTATTTTGACATACACACGGAATATTGTTCATCGATTATCTTGAAAAGGGAACCACAATCACAGGAGAGTATTATTGTGCATTATTGGATCAATTGGTTGATGCAATCAAGGAAAAACGACCACATTTAAACAAGAAAAAAGTGCTCTTTCTTCAAGACAACGTACCGGTTCACACAGCATTAGATACAATACATCCACCTTATAGTCCAGATTTAGCCCCTAGTAACTTTTTCCTGTTTCCAAACTTGAAAAAATGGCTCGCAGGAAAGAGATTCATCTCAAACGAAGAAGTGATAACCGAAACTAATGCGTATTTTGAGGAGTTCCCAAAATCGTATTAAAAAAAATGTTTTTTTCCTACTTAGGTAGCTTCAATATCAATCCGCCCTCGTTGCTCATGCCTTTAGTGAAATGACACAAGAAGTATTTCAAAATATGGCAAAACATTTTATTGGCTTAATGCTCTGTGTAACAATATGTCATTTTAATATCATTTTTAAAAAGCATTGTTTAAATTTATTCATTTCTAATTCTTTTATTTCAAATTAAGCTTGGCACGCTATTAGAGAAAAACTATTTATCTGTTAGTGATTTGAACATAAATAGGTACATATCTCTTTTAATAATTTTCGTTTTTATTACATACGTATTAACTCTATTATACTGTTTCTTCAGTGCTTACCCCTAATTAAAGATATTATAGACAACATCTTGAGTATCAAGCCTACTTAATCATTACAGCGTGTCCAATCAATTAACGCTTTTAAAGTTATTTTAGAAAATATAAATAATTTAAAAACAATAATAAACAAACAAAATAAAAACAATAATTAATTTAAAAAGTTTACTTTTTTAAAAAATTTTGCTTTCAGAAGTTTCGCCATACTTAGATTTATTAATGTGCCCCATAAGAGAACAGCCCTGGTCATGTGCTCGACAACAATCGGCGCGTCTTTTAGATATTTGGGATAATGAATTACATGTTCAATGGCAAAAGTTGAAAGGTAAGTTAGTTTAACGACATTTTTTATTATTTATTTATTATGCAATAATGGATTCGCAATCAACAACAATTTTCGAAATTGTCCATAAAAATTTTATTTTTTTTTACTTTTTAAGTAATAGTTTAAAATTATAGACTTGCTTTTATTTTACAAAAAACTTTAGGTTTTAAGTACAAACATACATTTTAAATACCTTTAGAGTGCGGTTAACACTTTTTCAATGAGCAGCAAACGGCAGTACTTAAGCGAACATAATTTTATGGGCCATTTCAAATGTTGCCAACAGTTATTTTTTTTATTTTCTTCTGTTTTGTGGTTAAAATATTGCAAAGACAGCTACTGGTGTGAACCATAAATCAATGGAACATCTTTATTTTATGATCGTCTTATTATAAGAGTTAACTGTTTGAAAATATCTCAGAAATATGAACATAAAGTAACGTTTATGAAGTGTGTTTACTGTTTGAACCTTTCTTTTTAGTAATGATACTTTCAATTAGAAGTGTCAAATAATTTCAGCTTCAATGCGTGTGTTGGATTGCTTATTTCGTTAGGAAATGAAATTTTATTTTTGAAAAAATCTTTTTAGTTGAATGAACATCTAATAGATATTCTTATTTGTAGAAAACGATAAAGGTACAAAGTGAACTATTTCAGTGTTAAGATAAATGGCGAAGGAGCAAACAGAGGTTAATAGAAAGGTCCTCTTTTTTAATTTGTTTTAATTCTGTCTGTTGGCAATAAAGTTCTGAAATAACTGAGCGAACTAGTCATTCAAATGAGCTGAACTAAAAACTAAGCTCTCACCTTGAGAATTTCCATCAACATTTAGCATAATGTGAAGATTGAATATTCCGTTTGCGTTTTTATAACGGGTAATTTTTTACCGTTTTGGTTTTGAAAATCAAAACAAACAACAACAAAAAATACAGAAAATTTTAAAAAATTAAATAAAATATTTATTTGAGACGACAAATGTATAGCTGCCATTTACTTTTTAAAGATTATTTTATGTAAATGTTGCCCGCAGCTGCGCTGTAAATGTTACATCTGTGAGCTTTAATTTTGGCATACTTTTTCCAGCATATCCACCGATATTTCATCAATAACATCTGTAATTTTGTCTTCTAGGATTGGAAGTGTAGCTGGCTTGTCCTTGTACAAAGAGAATCCACAAAAAAAACTTATTGTCGCCAAATCTCATTGAGTTTGGCGGCCAATGGATTAATCCAAAACGTAAGATTAATTGCTCACCAAACTCGGTTCTCAATAGATTCACGGCATAGGAGTGGCGTGGTGTTGTGGTTAGAGCGCACTCATAACAACACTAACGACCCAG
Source organism: Wohlfahrtia magnifica (assembly GCA_023159175.1). Lineage (NCBI taxonomy): Eukaryota > Metazoa > Arthropoda > Insecta > Diptera > Sarcophagidae > Wohlfahrtia > Wohlfahrtia magnifica. The sequence continues at coordinate 3,571,628 of JAKWBJ010000183.1, forward strand.
GTTTGAGCCACAGCAGAGAATATGACGAAAGATTTAATATGACTCGATTTCGAGTATTTAATAAAGAGACTTTCACTTCCCTCCAGGCAACTCCATCTCAAAAATAAAAAAGATGCTCAGACGAATGATCAGGAAAACACACCTCTCCTACTAGGAAAAAATTACAATTTCAAAGTAAAGATCAGTACCAATTAGCAAGGATCTTCACCGCTACGCAAAATCATATAGAGGAAGCTACAGTGGATCAAACATCTACTTAGCTTGAAAGATCAAATTGATTAAAGAAACAACTAAAACAAAGCAATGAGCGCTTTGTGGAAAGCCAATATGCTCGCTAGAGGAGTGGCGGAGAAAAAAAAAATAGCGTGCCGTGTATCATACAGCACCGTCTTGTTAAAACCACATGTAAACCAATACCAATTCTTCCATTTTAAGAAATAAAGCTCCGACTTTTAAGCTGAACCTGGCTGGTCTTCACACAAAATCCGGCAATTCTGTCTGTTGACGTACCTATTGAGTCAAACACATTCGAAACACATTTATCACACTGCACGAATTTTAATAATAAAATTCAATGATTTATGAGAGTTTTCGTGTTTGCCTATCTGTTATTCTATTCATGGTAAAATGACATATGTCATGAATCTCTCTTTTATACTAAAAAATTTTGAAAAACACTAAAAACATTGAAAAATCAAATAGCAAAATAATGTCCCGTTATAAATGGCTTACACTGAGACCTAAATCCACCCTTGAAGCATATTCCTAATCTTCTAAGACTTTATTATAAGCCTCCACTTAAATTTAGAAAGTTGAAAAATAGTTGATACGACTAATCAAGTTTAAAAATGAATATTACTTAGAGTTATCTGGTACCAATGCGGAAGTAATCCATTCACAATCACAACACCCTGTCAGTATCAGGAATAAAAAGAACTTAATTGTATTTACATAAGGAAAGCTATGTTCCATACGATGGCTTTATGACCTTTTCGTCCCAATTATTACTCGGTAACGCCTATGTCTTTCAGCGGCTCAGATAAGCCAGTGACCTATCACACCTTGGGCTTGTGGCTTGGACCTTTATTCACAGAAAAAAGGTATTGACTTGGTGTAGGGTTGCATACCAACTAATACCACCAATTAGCAATTATGTTGATCATAATTGAGGCACATAAGTTTTGTGGAACCTAAAGTAAAGTTACGAATATAAAAATGTCTAAAGATATAGATACACAAACATCAGTGCTCTTAAAACTGTATTGTGGGATTTTAGTCTATTGGTTTGTGTTAATGTGTCAACCTGGTACTGTCATACTTATTTATGTATTTGACAGCGTTACCAATTCGACCATCACTGGGTAACACGCTCTAAAATTTTTTTAACATTAACGGACATGAATAGAAGATTTGAGAGGGTTAAACACTTTTCCAGAACTTTCTAAACTTTTGGCATTTAGGTATATAAGGAACGTTGCTTTGCCTAAGTCAATTAGTTATAGTTTGACAGTCACATTGTAAAGTCTTTCTAAGGGAGGTGTATTGGGTAAATTGGTGTATTAAGCGGATATTTAATAATTTGGTTACTTAATTCGAATCCAATATTAATAGTTTTTTCTATTACAGCTGAAGCCGATCGACAATTGAATGCCACCTTGGAGAGACGGGGTTATAGTGATTCCACCACTTTAAGCAAAGAGAAACCATCGACAATTTTAAAGAAAATTGAAATCGGCACCAATTATATGAAAGAATATTTGGCCGAAACTATGGATGGGTAAATACATTAATTGTTATTTTCAAACGTGAATATTAAAACTTTATTAAATTCCTATTTTATTATTTAATTACAGATTTTTAGGACGTCAATATGAATATTTGCAAAATACTAAAGATAACTATCAAACCATTAAAGATGATGAACAAGAATATGGCGAAACAGAAGATGAAGACGACGAAGAAAATGATGATGACAATGCTAATGAAACTACGGGTGATTTGAAAAATACCAATCAAGCAAATTCCAACAATTTAGCCTCCGCAGACAATGATGCAGATGTTGAATTTTACGAAATTTCGGGTACTGATGATGAAAATGATCATGATAATAATGTAGAAGATAGTGATAATGATGCTTTGGACGAGCTAAAGAAACCCGGCGGTGGTAATAAACTTAGAAAGAAAAAGAAGAAAGGCCAACAACATGAACTGGCAACACAAGCTGCTAATCTTTTGGTCGTACAACCAATAGAACATCAATTAGCAACTCAACATCACGGTGCCACACAAGTCACAAATAAAATTAAGCCATTAAAACAGAAGAAACGTAAGAAGAAGAAGGGCGGTCATGGTGGTACTGCTACAATTGTTGTTGAACAAGAACCAGCTACAGATCATTTAGCATTGGGTCTATTAGAAGAATTGGCTGAACTAGATGGTGATGATGGTGGAAAACGCAAGAAAAAACATCCAATGAAATATGGTAGAAGTAATGGAGGTGTGTGTTTGAATAACTTTTTTGCACCCTTTTCCATACACATACATTTTATCTTATGTAAAAAAAAAACTCTCATTAACTGCTTTTTTCCCGTATTCCGAAATCTTAACCATAGGTTTTCAAAGAAAATTTTATGAGTGAATTGAGTAGGAATTTAGAGTTATTTGATAAAGAAACACCGTCATTAGAATTTGATTTTTGCTACTAATTTCATAGAAACAGAATTTGAAAAGAGAATTTCGCATCGAACCACATTAGAATGCTTTAAGCAGGGGCTAAATTCCTTAGAAATTGAAGCGACTGAGATATTATAGTGAATTGAATTGTGATTTGTCCAGATATTCTATTAGTTTTTCTTCTCGCCATATGACCCTGTGCTGGAAAAGCAACAATAGACAATCTCAGCTTTTTTATATATTGGCCTTCTCAAAAGAGCTTAGAGCAATTCCAAGAGTTCTACGACCGTTTGTATTAAAACGTATTTGATCAAATTCTTTGGTACTTTTTTTGACAACGAAACAAACTTCTAAATTTTCGGTTTATCAGAAAAAAACAAAAACAGAATTAAGAGGTGAACATAAGTTTGAATTGCCAGGTTGCCTTGATTTCGCTAGATTTACAAGAATTTTTACAGCTTGTCAGGAATCAAGAAAAAAAATGGTTTTTCAAAATCTTTTAACGCGCATTTTTAAAGGGCTTCTTAGACAAAACTTTGTGAAATGCTATTAAACATTTTAGTGAATTAATAATGTTTAAAGTGTATTTGTTTTCTCGTTAGTTGATCCAAAAAATTTATGGATTAACTAACCCAAAATGAAACCCCTTTTTCTTATATTTGAATCGAACTTTATTTTGATCGATAACTTTTCGCCATTTTTGGGGTAAAAACATTTTTCCATCAGTGATAAACTTCTGAGTGAAAAGCTAATCCAATTACGTTTTGCAGTATCTTACGGAATTCAAATTTACACCATTAAGAGAGTTCCGCAGAGATCGAAACAAATGATAATCAGAATGTGCAAGGTCTGGGCTATATGGTGAACGCTTCAAAACTTCCCAGACAAGCTCTCTCAGTTGCTTCCAACAACAGAGATGTGTGTGATCTCTCGTTGTCCTGAAGGAACACAACAACTTTTCTACTGATCAATTCTGGCCGTTTTAATTGAATTCTTTTGCAATTCCAATAATAGACCAATAATAGGGGCCTATATTACGAGAAATATTACATTTTAGAGCCATCTACCGACAATATGCAACCGAAGGTTTTCGTACATCCAATATGTTAAGATTTTTATTGTTTAATCAAGATTTTTTTATAAATGTCAAGAATTTTGAAATATTGAATCGGGTAACCCTAGCACAAGTTCACATCAAGTGTACCAACATGACAGATACCTCAGAATTTAAGCAAGTTAGCTTAGGTTTTGAAAAACAGACACGTGATCAAATTTAAAAATGGATAATTATTATAAAAGTTTGAAAAATTCGCAAATTTCTCAAGTCTGAATTCTTTTTCTAAATTGGATAAAAAATGTTTTTCATTGAGATACTTGAAAATAAAATATTAAATTTTAATCCCATTATTTATAAAATTTAAAACGAGTTTATAAGCTATTTTATATCAATCTTTTCATACGAAATTATTTTTTATGAATATGGGGGAGTTTACAACAGACACCGTTTAACCTTTTAAAATTCCTTTACTATTTTGTAGACTTCGTTTAGCATAAATTCACTCAAAGTCTAAGTAGGTAAGACAGTTATGAAGTAAAGAAAACTACTCTCCACAGGAAAAGACTTAATAGACGCAGCACGAACTATCTTTCCTGTTTTTACACCATTAGGTAATGGTTGAAAAACTTGTTATAGAAAACAAAGTAATTGTAGTTTAGACATGCACCTTTGAAAAACAATTGAACATTGTTATCGACATTAAAAGCACTTTACAAAAGTAAAAATTTCGTTTTGCATATCAGATATTTATTTATTCGTAGTTTTTAGTTGTTTTTATTGTTGTTGTAACTCTCTACTCTATCTGAAACGCACTAAAATACGCACTCGTTACTAACAAACACCACAAACCTCCCGTTTTATTTTTTATATAAATTTTAAGCATTTCTTTTTAAAAATTCAACAAATTTTTTAACTTTTTTTCCTTTTTCTCTCGTATATTTCCATTTCTTTCTCTATTTTTGCACTTCCTTTAGTGACACGTGGCAAGAAAAAGAAGAAGAAGAAGGCTTTAATGAAACTTATGCTTTTAGGCTCATTCCTAAAGGCCAAAATTGAATTGCTATTGAAATTATTGGGCGCACATTTACAAATAAAATTCTTTGCCATCGCTTTGATTGGTCTCTTGATCAATATCGCCCGATTCTGGATTGATGTTAAACGTGGTGGCACACCACAAAAGGTATGAATGTTTTACTTCCATTATTGCATTATTTTTTTTGTTGTTTTTTTTTGTTTCTTTCGTTTTGTTTTGTTTGTGGGTCTTAATTGTTGTTTTTAACTTGTTAACTTGGCTAATGTTTAGCACACCTTTTTATAAACACACAACAAGTTAAACACTTTGTTTATAATATATTTTGTTTACTTTTTTGTTATATTTTATTTGTATTATACGTTACTTTTTGCGGAGTGTGTGGGTTTTTTGAAAAATTTGAAAATTTTTAAAAGCAAAAGAAAAATTGGAATTCATAATAAAACAAGTAAAAAATAAAAAAGCAATCAATTCAAATTACAATTTAAAGTAATTTAGTGACTAGGAAACACTGCGTTTTAGACACGCAAAGAAGCTCAAAAAAATTAAAAATAAAAATAATTTCGGCAAATATGATGAACCGAATGAATGAATATGAAATAGAGCTGCAAAACTATCGATAGTCGGCCCACTCGATAGTTGCGATAGTTTGCAAAAAAACTATCGATACTATCGGATTCTTTTGAGTGCTACTTGTGTCAACAACATTAGAATTTAAATGAAAGGGAAAGAATAATAATATATATACAGTGTTGAAACAAATAATGGGGACACTTTATTTTTGTCCTTATGTCTTATGCTCCAAGACTAAAATAATTAATAAGATCCAGTTAAAGAAAACTGCAGAGACTATGAAAAGAAAGCGTAGAACAACTGTTAGTTTTGCTAAACTTTTAAGTCGTACTTCAAATATAATCCCGTCAAGTCATCAAAAAGCCTCAAAAATGAATTTATTCTCCTGTTTCAAGTCGCACAATAAGAAAAAAAACTTATGGAAACTAGACTTATGGGTAAAAGTCCTCGAGATGTATCATTTCGCAGCAAAAGGAAGCAACAGCTTCCACATAATAGTTAGAACAACATGCTGTGGTTTGACGAAATTAAGATTAATTTGTTTGGAACCAATTCAAAATCGTATGTACGAACATATTTTAGTTACAATTCATACTTAAAGTTTAATAAATAGAGATCTAAGAAACTGTTAAACTGTGTCCCTATGTAACTTTAAAAGGTAACAGACGTCGAACAACCTGCAAATGTAACTTTGACTACATCAAATGGCCTCCGTAGTTACTCTTAGAGTTTAACGATAGTATCGATAGTGAAAAAATAGTATCGATGGTCAGTCAGAAACAAAACTATCGATACTATCGACGGTACTATCGATTTTTTTGCAGCTCTAATATGAAATGATTATGGAACCGTTTATTTAGAGAGATAAATGAATGTCTGCCACTTTTCTCGGATTTTTTTTTTTTTTTTTTTGAGGAAATTTCTCACCCTTTTTGACTACATTTATTAATTTAAGTAATTAATTACAAAATTAAAAAATAACTGTAATTTTGCAACACTACAAATAAGTTAATAACCATATAATTTGTAAACAAGGGTAATAAAAAAAGAAATACAAAAGGCCCTGCAAGGGTTTGGGGCTGTATCTCGGGTGTTGGTGTGGGCAAATTGGCAAAATGCATTTCGGTAAAATGGTGGAGCCCAGAACTTTATGTAATTGGACGTCTTTGGATGGAATTGGCGCTTGTGCAGCTTAATGAGACATAATGAGCCAGAAGTACGTCAAAATCAACTCGAAAATGCTTACTGACTGTGCTAGATCACAAAAAATATATAGATTGTTACTGATTGATCGATTATGGCATTTTATTAATTCGAACTTTGCTTTGTCCAACTATTCGTTGAGTTTAACACTAAAAAGACGGGAAGAGGTCAGTTGAGCCATTTCCATATACGACTGCCAATACTTTGTTTATTAATGATTTTTCTGAATTGATACTTCGAGACTTACATTAAAATTGGCTCAAATTTTACTTAAAAGCATTCTTATTTTACTGAAGTGTTCCTAACGTAAATATCATGTGGTTTCTTGACGAAACCAATGGTTTCAAAAAACTCCTTTCATTCATTCCTGTTTGAATTATTATGTTGATGTTTTTTCCAGTTTAAAACGCTTTGGTTGATTTCTAATTCAATTTAACGCCTCCAGGTATGCGGTGTACTACCATTTTAAGCATTTTTTCTGTGGGTTCCGGTCTATAGCAGTTATTGATACTGCTATTTGCGATAGATGGACTTAGAGCAAAATATTTTTAATATCTTTCTAAGACGGCGAATACTAAATACCCGGATAGTTTTACCAATGCGTGATGTTATATCCCAAGATTTACATACATTCATAGAGAATGGAATATTTTACACAGAAGTTGAATATATTGATCTTAGTCCATTACGTGATAGTAGCCGAAACCTTGATTTGCTTTGAAGATCCAAAACAGTACATCAGCGCTACACGAATCTTTTTTAAAATGCTGCCAAGGTAATAGCAATCACTTACCTCTTCCGACTTCAGAAGATTATGACCAATGATTTTAATATTTATAGTCGCGGTAGGATAGCTGTGCTACATCGCTTTTTCTGAGGAAATTGGATTTATTTGTGTTGGAGTGTGTATTCACGGAAAGTCTATACACATCACTTGTTCTTATATTCCTCATTCTTCCTCCTTGTCTATGAGGCTCATTTTGACATGATTTCTAGAGTTAGGAACTTAATGGCGGTTGATGGGTTAATAGTATTCCTTGGTGACTTCCTCATATCTCTTGGAATTTTGGAGACTGTTGGTCACTTTTCTCTTATTCGAAAGGAGTTTCTTTTTACACCTTTGCATAAATCCGGTAATAAGTCGAATATACATATCTTGTTATATGGGAATTGCTAAGCTCAGTGCTATTCCTAAGTTAATGGAAAAGTTGTTGACTGACTATTTCTCTTTTGAAACGAGATGTATTATATCACCCTTTCAACATAGTTTTTTAAAGAGTAGGTCAACAGCATCTAATCTTCTTGAATATACTATGAGGCTTTTTAGTGGCTTTGTCGCTGGTTTTCGAACTGATGTTATTTATACCGATTTTAGAAAGGCTTTTTATAAAGTTGATCATAGGATATTGATTCATAAATTGGCACTGATTAGTATTCCTGATAGACTTCTTCGTTGGATAGACTCTTATCTTTCTTTTAGGACTCAGAAAGTCTTGTTTCGGAATGTATTGCCTAAGACCGCTTATGCATTTTTTTGACTGTAGTGCTCTAATGTACGCTGATGATGTGAAATTATTTTATACTTCCAATGATGTTTTTGGTCTGACTGTTCTGAAACGGAGTATTGATTTCTTCGTTGAAAGTATCGGCTGTTTTCTAGGGTTTCATAGCTTTCAGCTTTATTTGGCCGCCGATTTAATATCTGATAGTTGCTTTTTGCTTAGTTTGGTTTGACATTTCACTATGCATTTTGGCAAATGCGCTGAAGTACAAATTGATATTGAATTTTCACTCAAAATCTTGTTCTCCGAAAAAGCCCATTTTTGGTTGAGTGGGTACGCAAATAAACAGAATTGTTGCATTTGGAGTGAGGTAATGCACAAGCTATTGTCGCAACACCATTACAACTACAGAAAATTACTGTTTGGTGCGCTTTATGGGTCAGAATGTTGTTGTCAATGGTGAACGGTAAAGGGACATGCTTAGAAATTTTTTCGTACATCAATTAGCTGGCATTAATCTCGCTGACATGTGGTTCCAAGAGGACGGAGTTGCATGTTATACACCGTGCGCAACAATTAATTTACTGAATAAAACTTTTGATGCAAGAGTAATTTCACGTAACGATTAATTTCAATTAATTATTCGCCAAGATCGTGTGATTAAAACCCATTGAATTATTTTCATTAAGGCTATGTAAAGTCACTTACCTACGTCGATAAATCAGAAACATTTTAATGCCTGGAATATTGGCGAAACACGGCAGCATTATGTTTCAGATTTAAACATTAATGCCATAAAATTTTCTATCCAACAAAGGCCGTTTTATTTCTACTAAAAATCTATTTCTTTGTTTTATTATGATTAAAACTAGTGTAGCTGTAAAAAAAACCCCGATAGATAGCAGTTTTTATAGATAAGTATCTTAATATGATTTATTTTGATCAGTTTAATGTGGAATAAATTAAGGGCAGCATTTACCATAGATATTCAATTTAAACCCGATTATGCAAAAGTTTTTTTTTTACTTGTTTTATATGTTTTTCTTTTCTTTAAATAATTTTTTAAGTATTTATTTCTATATTATTTATTTATTATTTTTAAAAATGTTCTTTAACCAAAAAGTTTGTATAACAACCATGGTTAGGCATTTTTAACGATTTACTTTAGAAGTTAACAAATCCCTACTCTGAAAATTCAAACACTATACCCCACATTTTAATAAGAACAACTTTACACCCACTTTCTAACCCGTATTCAATTCCTTCGATGGAATGGAAAGACTACCATCCCTACCTCCAATTCCACAGCACAAATAAAATGACACAAAAAACAAACAGTGTAACACGAAACAATTTTTGTTCGTTTGTAATCATACACTTGGTCTCTATGGTATTTCCTTGGGTTTGTTTTATTTCAAAGAATAAATCTTTCTAACAACAGGTTGTTTATATTGAACATGCACATCATCAGCATCATTATGAAGATCATGGCGATGACTGGAGTGAATCAGCTGGCGGCGGTGGCGGAGGCTATTGGAAGAGATCTTTGCAAACAGATTCAACAGAGAATACTTATGATTCGGTAACCGATAGCTATCAACCGAAACCACCACAATATCCATATCAAGATGCACAACAACAACAGCAACAGTCGGCGCATTATGATCCACAATATTTGGCATATCGAAATCAATGGCAAAGGAAATAAATGGATCTTAATGCCTTTCATAGAAGAAAGAAAAAAACTTGAAATTTTGTTTTAAAAATTTTTGTTTTGGCATTTGAAAAAAAAGAAAACGAAATCTAAGTCTAAATTTAATATTTTGTAAAAATTTGTCTTAAAAAAATATTTAATTTTTTAGAAAGGAAATTTTGTAAAAAAATACAATACATGTATTTAAAAGAATTGTTTCTTTTTGTGATCTACAATGAAGCAATCAGAAAGGCCACAATATTGTTTAGTTTAGTTTAATACGTTAAAACTAAAGCTATTTCTTAAAATTGTATTTATTTTCTTACTTTAGGATTTTCTTTGTATCATTTGTCGCCTAATTATTAAAGAAATTTATAAATGACATTCCTCTAATTGAATTCTCTGCTTACTAAGAGGAACATAAATTAGTTTATTTCTTTAAAAATAAACTGTAAAATTTGATTTTAATCAGAAAAAGTGCTATTTATTTAGATATTTATTTATTTATTTATATATAAAAGATATGTTAAAATGTATTTTATGTAATTTATTTATTTATTTATTGTTAATAATGTAATATTTATTTAAAAAAAAAAAAAAATGAAAAAATAAAAAAACTTGAAAAAATATAAAAGATTAAAATTTTCACGTAAGTACCTAAAACATGTGCCTAAACGAGTTTTTTATAGAAAATAACTTAACCCTTTATAGCCCAAGGGGTTGAAAATATTTCAATATTTCAATATAATATAGATTTGTGTTACGAAAGAAACATAAGTTTTACGAAATAAAAAAATACAATAGAATCTCGAAAAAGGTAACTCGCATAAAAGGTAATAGCTCGGCTAAGTTAACCGAATTTCAGCGTCTACCTACCGCTCTAAAAAGCTAATTTATCAAGTAATAAAAGTAACCTTTTCTGAACGTACGAACTTTTTTAACCAACGATATACTGTAGAAGATAACGATGATTTTGAATTGTTCGATATTGATACAGTCTGGTCAATTATTCTTCAACAACCAAAAGTGAGCTTCAGCCACAGCTTCCGAGTTAAATAAAAAATAATAAAAATATCGACTACATTTTTTAAACCTCTTCGCACAAATTAACCCGGTGGCGTAGTTGAGCCGATGAATCATTG